>JAWWEW010000078.1:6136586-6289705 GCA_035583185.1 Anabacerthia variegaticeps
GAGGTTAGGGGGGGGGGTGTGGAAGAGCGAAGAGAAAGCGCAGAGGAAGGAAGGAAAGAAGGGTCTCACACACAATAACCCCCTCCCCGGCTCGGCGGGGTCTGGGGGAGGTGAGGAGAGGAGAGGAGGGCGAGCGAGCGAGCAGGCGGCTGGTCCCGCCGCTGGGCGCCCCCGCTCAGAGGCCCCGGGCGCTGGCGGCGGCTCCGGCTGCGGCGCTGCCCGGCTGCGGCTTCATTGTACCCTGGCCCTGCGCCCTCCCCCCGCCACAGCCCCCGGGGGCGGAGGAGGAGCGGGCGGCGGAGCAGGAGGAGGAGAAGGCGGAGGGGGCCGAGGCCGGGCGGAGGAAGTTTTGACAGCTCCAGCTGTTGTGTGTGTGTGCGTGTGTGTGTGTGTGTGTGTGCGTGTGTGCCTGTGTCGAGGGGCTGAGTCCGGCCGCGTTCCGCGTCCCCTTCCCAGCCGGGCCGGGAGCAGGAAGTTTAACTTTGGGGAAAGAAGGAGGAGGAGGAGGAAGGGTGAAAAAAGGGGGAGGAGGAAGGGGGGGGAGGAGGAGGCGGAGGAGGCGGTGCCCTACCCCTTCCCCGCGGGGTGGAGAAGGGATCCCGGCGCTGCCCTGGTGTGTAACCCCCTCCCTCCCTCCCTCCCCGCCTCCCTTGCCCCCCGCCTCCCTTCCCCCCCGACAGTGCGACACACAGACACAGCGACCGCCCGCCCTCCTCCTCCTCCTCCTCCTCCTCCTCCTCTCCCCCCCTGCCGCGGCCCCACACTGCGCCTGCCCCGCCCGTCCCTCGGCGCTCGCAGACAGACAGACAGACACCCATCCTCCTCCTCCTCCTCCTCCTCCTCCTCCGCGCTGACCTCACGGGCTGGGCCGGGCCGGGCCGCGCCGGGATGCGGGCAAACCGCGGAGCGGCGCCCGGACGGGACGGGACGGGGCGCCAGGGGCCGCTCCGCGCACCCACCCGCGCTCTCTCCCCGCCCTTGGCTCTTCCTTTTTTCCTTTTTTATTTAAAAAAAATTATTTATTTCCCCCGTGGAAAAGGAAAAAGCCCCGTTCGGATGATGAGAGCCGCCGCTCCGACCCGCACAGAGGGGGGGCTGCGCTCCGCCGGACGGCGCCCCGGGGGCAGCGCACCCTGCCCGCCCCGGCCGCGCTCTCCCGGTCCCCCCGAGCCAAGGGCAGCCCCCCAAGCATCGGGCAGCCCCCCGGGGGCGCGGCCGGAGCACCCCCCTTCCCCCGCCGCCCGTCTGCGGCTCGGGGCGGGGGAGGCGGGGGGAGCCGCGGGCGCCCCGGGGGATGGGAGGGAAGGAGGGAGGGAGGGAGCGGAGTTCAGCGCTGTGTGCGAGGGAGACAAAGTCTGGGGAGCGTGGCCGCTTTCCAGCAGCTCCGGCTGGAACAGCTGCGGCCGCTCGGGGTGCGGGCGGGGGCTCCCCGGGCAGGGGCCCGGCTGGCTGCCTGCCCGCCCGGCTGCGGGGCGGGGTTAAGCCTCATTACACGGGATTTAACGTGTCCCGGAGGCCAGGAGGGACTCGGGCTCTGCCTGCCGGGCCCGGGGGGGGCGCAGCGCCCGCGGCCTCGCAGGCGGAGAAAAGTCCGGCCACGGGGCGAGGCAGCGGCCGCGCCCCCGGACTTTCCACCCGGGCGCTGCTGGAGCGGAGCAGCCCCGGGGCCCCCCGGCCGGCACCGCCCCGAGGGCACCCCCGGGGCCGCCCTCCCCTCCGCGGGGCCCCAGCCCGGCTTCCCTCCCTCCCTCGTTCCCCGCCGGGGCTGGAGCGGCGGGCGCGGACGGAGCGGTCTCGGTGCGCAGATGCTGCTGAATCACCGAACGGGTTCGCACGGGCAGGAAAGGGACGCGGTGACTCGCGTTTGGGGCGGGAGGGCGGGCTCGGGAACTTCGCCGGACTTGGCGGACGTGCTGGGGAAGCGATAGCCCCCAGGGCTCCCGGTAAACACACCCCGCACTCAGCCTTCCTCCAGCCGCGTTTGGGTTTCCGTGTTTGAATCCCAGTTGATAAAATGGCCCGGGGTAGCACGCAGGTACAACGAGGAAGGGAGGTAAGGAGGAGCTGATGTTAGTCGCTATTTTATTATTTTTTTTACGTAAAAAACCACGAAGCACTACAGACCGTTACACTTCTCTTCCTTCACGAATTTTTCACTTGTCAGCTACAGAATACTAAATTAGTACACGCTGTGGCAAATATGACTTTTGCTGGCTTGTTTTCCTCAGAACCACAACAGCATGCCTTTGTTGATTCATTTTCTAGGTTTGTGAGAAATTAGACCTTTGTGACATTTTCATCTAAGGTATGAAATACATGAGTAAATAACATACTTATCTTTGTCTATACACATATGTATATATAAAAAATTATATAAAGCCACCTTTTATGCTCAGCCGTGCACGGATAACAGCTGGATTGTTGGTGTGACTTTCTTGGCCCTGTCACTGCAAATGTACTCACTTATGCCAAATTAAAGTATATATTCCGAGCTAAACGTTTGTGTAACAAAGTCTGCAAATGACAAGCATGGGTATACTGCTCATAGAGCTTCAGATGTGGGATGTTAATCTGTTTACATGTTGTCTAACAGAAGAAAGTGCCTTGAATTATGTTAAGTTAGCCTAATGGAACTGAAAACATCTAATACTATACAGGCCCAGACTTGGGTGGAGTAGAGAGAAAAAAGGCAAGGAAGGGGAGGGAGAGGGAAGGAAAAGGCCACAGCCTCTGCACAGTGGGATTGCTGGTGTGGCATTTGCTAGAGTTGCCAGGTTGCCATCTGGTCTACTAAAAAAAAATGGCCATCTCCTGGAACACTGGCTGTGCGTGTGCGGATCCGCTGCACATGCGCCACGGCTTGGGTGAGTCTAGGATGTGTCAGAGCCACTCTGCATGTGCAAATTGATTGGAGCTGCGACACGTGAGCACACCGTGGGCTCAGATCAACTGCCTGGTGGATGGGAATGACTGTCACATCCCACGGCAGAGATACCTCCTGTGGAATCACTGGATTCACTTGGCCGTGCAGGGTTCATCCTGGCCTCCCATGGGAGTGTTTTTTTAACACCCTTAGACCACTTGTAAGGGGTTGAGCTTTGGGTTTTGTCTCTCATATGAAAACAGATGTGTGGCTTTAATTTTTTCTCCATTTTTTTTTTTTTAATAGCTCTATATAGCTAACACAATATAAAATCAATTGGCTTAGGTGCAGCATGGTCTAGCACAGGAGTGAGGTAAGGGACTCATGCCTCTGAGTTTTATGCTGTTCCTCATCTCATTATTTGTCTGAGCACAGCTGGGCAGGTCTGTGCTATGAACTGCTGCAGCCACTGCTGTGGCAATCAAAGGTGTGAAGAATCATGTAGGACTGAGAGAGACTCGTGAGCAGGAACCTGAAATGGAAATGGAATTGTAGGAAACTGTATTTGCAAGCATTATCTATCACTTGGAGAAGGCAGAGGGACAAGCTAGCAGACGTGTCACCAAACATAAATCCAGTGTGGGAGTGCTCTGTTGATTCAGGATATTTGAACAGTTCTGTCAGGAAAATTTTTATGTTTATACCTTGGCCACAGTAACCGCCTATTATGAATTATTACTGTCTGGAAAACACACATTTTTACAGCAAATACGTAATATTGAATGAACAGGTTCTCTGCTTTGCTGATTGTTAAGAGATCCTCCAGTCCACTGTAAACTAACTTAGGTGAGCTGACACACCTGCTTTTTTTGTTTTCACTTTCCAGGACAGGCAGCTTTGAAACTTTCAATTAGAATTTACATTCTAGCCTTCCTCAAAATAAACATTTCTATGGCTTTGGAGTTGTTTCTGAAATGTGAGACCTTTGCAGTACTGATTAAACAAGGCATGCTAATGGTTTTAACTTCAAAACATCTTAAATTGTCCCAGTGTGCTTAATGTTCATAATAGAACATGTTGAAGATGGGATGTTGTCTTAATACAGCTAGTTATGGAAAATTATCTTATTGTAGAAATAATTAAAGGAAAATGACAACTATATAAATAGCACTGTGCCTCTGTACAAATAAAGCAGTGTATGTAAGAGGAATAATGAGAAAAGTATTCCAGATTCTATCAGGAGTGGGGTCTAGATACTTTCTCTTTTATGACATTAGTTCAGAACTCTGCCAGTTTTGTGATCATTCATCACTCTACATAAAGCAAATAAAAAGTTTAATTTTTGTTCTCTCCATACATGTGTTCCCATTGCAGAAAAGTGCAAGTTATCACAAAGGCTTCATTTAGGCTACATCAGCACCATGCTGCCGTTTTAGATGTTCAGTATATCAAAACACTTTGTCCTAACCTGTGCTAAATTGATAATTGACTGTGTTGAACATCTGCTTACCTCGGTGTGCTGCTCTGAGAACTGGGGAGAGTTTGGTGCCAGTCCATATCCCATATGGCTCTCCTTGTGGCAAACTGCAGGATGAAGGTGCAGTGGGCAGTCGAGTGCAGTAACCACATTAGCTGCCCGTGGTATGTTTTTTTTTTACATCTGCATTCCTGTTCACCCATGTACTTCAGAAATAGCCAAATTACTGGAGGTTTTTTAGGAATCAAATAAACACAAGCAAGCCCAAGATAATTTAAAAGAGTTCTAGACAAAGCCTAAGTCAAGTGACAGAATCAGGATTACATCATACAAATATGTGACTCCTAGTTAATTTGTACTAAACTTGGCTGGACTACAAAAAATGTGAGCATATGTTAATTGTCACATGCTAACAAATGCATTGTAGAAATCTAGTTTTAAACTTGAAAGGTTTGTTTCTTCTTTTCCTCTGTTTTGCTTATTTGTCATCTTGTAGATCAGCCTTACTTCGGGCAACAGCACAGCGTGGATAGTGGGTATGACATGCACACCCTTGAGCAGTGCGGACTTTCCCAGCAGTTGGGTGGGATGCTTTCTGCTGCAGATGGTGGGGAACAAGCCTCCCTTGGCATCCTGAGCAGCATTCCCATACAGCTGGAGCATTCCAGTTACCAGGTGCTCTGGAGCAGTGGGCAGGTAGTGTGGAGGTCCAGTCGGCCTAGAATCCATCTGCCTGCTTTCTTTTAGGCAACTCGCAGTCTGGGAGATAAAACCCCTTCGTTCTAGTTCACATTTTCTCACCTGCTCCCCGCTGTGAAATATCCTGACCCCTGTTCTACAGCAGCAGCTCCCCACACAAAGCGACCCGGGGTTTGTTTGAGAGTGGGCTTACCCAGCCCAGGCTCCCCCTCCCCTGCCTGCTTTGCCCCGATGAGTTTAGTGCATTCTAAAGGCAGCATTGCCCACACAGTGATGGATGTGCCACCTCACACCTTTACTCCTCAGTCTCACCAAAGCCTAGGGCCTTTTCATCATATTAAGCTTTTTTGACTGGGCTAATGTGACTGAGAAACACACCTTTTTTATCCATTAAGATGAGGCCAAAAATGTTAAGTGCTCAAGATGCAAGCCCCTAGGGCTTGTCTATATATCGAGTTATTACACGTGGAGGCTTTTATCTTCATAAGAAAATGTTCTTTTTGTGCACGCCAAAGTGTGAATTTAAAACGAGTGGTTATAGTACAACCCTCATGCAGACTCACTCATTCTGACATCTGGCTTTTTTTCTCCTCAGGTTAAGTCCAGCTTCTTTAATTCATGTAAATGAAATAAAAAAAAAAAACGGTACTCTGAGTTTGTCCACATTAGGAATTATGCTTGCCTCTCTCTGGTAGTATTATTAATAATATCTTCCTATGAGGACAAGCTTTGTCTATTAGGAATGTTAATTTTGCACATGTTTGCACTTAGTAGAAGCATCGCTTATTTACATTTGAATCAACCTATTTTGACAAGTGGTAGCTGATGCATTCTACTGAAATTCATTAAGTTACTCCAGACCAAGGCCATGATTCTGGGCATGCTAAATTAGGCAGATAAGTAACTAGATGCATAAATAGGTTCACTGAAGACAACTACCTCCTAAATAAAGTTTGTTCTCTGTTTAAACATTTGCAAAATGCTTAAATTCTTCTTAAATTAGAGATTCATATAATTTGTTATTAGAAGGAACAGTGAGTTGGGCTATGTTATGTTGTATCTTTGCAGCATCCCTGTGAATTCACATAAAGTATCCAAAAGTTACTCAGGAACATTCCTTGTGAATTCCCGTCTGGTTTACACATTTATGAAACTGTAATTTTGTAAACTTTAATATTATGAGTTTTAGTTTTGACATCTGGGTGGTGGTGGGCATCAGAGAAATAATCTTTTATGACCTCTTATTAGTTGTGTGGGTTTTTTTTAATCTGAAAAGGTAGAATGCTAATTGTTTGAGTAAAAATCAAATTAGTACCTGAAACCAGTACATGTTCAATACTGGTTGCACTGCAGATAGATGGAAAAAACCCAGAGCCAGTTGCAAGCACCCAGGGCAGTAGCTGGCCCCTTTGTGTGCACCTCTGGGGAAAGACAATAGATTGCTGTGAAGTTAGGACTTTATCATGCAGAAAGTTAAATAAATGTCTGAGCAGTGTTTGCTGTTTGCAGGAGTGGTGCGTTACACTCAGATTACTTAACAGAAATAATGCAAATCTGGCCATGAAATGGGGGAAAGGAGTTGTTTGTGTGCAGTCCTACATATTTCTTTTTTTAGTAGCACTGTGTTTTTATTCTATGGTTTGCAGAGCACTTGAGCACAGGGGTCCTGGTTCCTCATCTGAGATCTTGGGTGCATGATAATAGAAACCTAAATACTAACAGTAGAAATAAGCTTGTCATTTATTGCCAGTTTTGCAAGGAAATAATCTGCCTCAGACAGCATGGGTTCACTTTTAGTGGAGTTGTTATAATGTGGGAGGGGCAGGTGCCTTGGGTTGTAGGGAGGTAAACACCTGGACACAAGTGCCTGGTCCTGTTTACAGCTGTTTGCTGCAACAACATGACGTGTCTGAGTAAGGAGGGCAGCATTTGGCCTTTGGTTTTTGAAGTTAATTGCAGACAATTAATGGGGACATGTCACATACGTGAGTTCCAGGCAGAATTCAGCCCTTCACTTCTTTAATAACTAGTTTTTTAAACCAATTAGCTGCATACCCATATGGAAACAATAGTAGAGCTTTCACAGCCAAGACTATGTGGAGATTCTAAATTACATATATAATAAAGGTTGTGCATGTGTTTTCTGGCTGAGACCCATGTTATATTTCAGCCTCAAGCAAAAATTTTCTCCAAGCCGTAGCCCCTCAACAAAAACACACTTTTTAATGAAAGTCCTGACACCACCTTAATTACAGTGCAGCAAATATTACCATCGTAATCCCATTTCATCCTTAGGCAAGGAGAGAATCCCTGGGGGCCTGGCTGCCAGTGACCAGTTTTGCAGAAACAACCTTTTCCCTAATGCATTTTTTAATTTAGCCTGTGCTGTGCTGCTCGGGGGGAAGATACATCAGGAGCTGTTAATGCTCATCTCACCAGATTCCCTGCAGCCCTCCTGGCACTCCCTGCAGCCCAGGGCCTGGAGGATCAAGTGGCACCCAGGGATGCCCAGCCTGTAGCCAGCTCTTTGGCTTCCCCACACCTCTCTGCCTGCCTCCCATGGGAGAGCAGGAGCCAAAGGTTCAGGGTCAGCACTGAACCCCCACAGTACCACACAGGAACTCTTTCCAGCAGCCCCCGGGGTTATATACCAGTACATACGGTGTACACCAGTGCCCAGAGACAGTCCCCTTTCCTGCTGGCTGCCACACGTCAGGAAAATCCTTGCTTTGGATCCAGGAATGCAGGGGGAAGGCTCTCCCAGTGGCAGTGCTAATCCAGGTGGGTGAGGACAGAGCTGTTTGAAAAGCAGGGCTGTGCTGTGCCCGGCAGCGATGTGTTCATCTGGAGCAGGCTCGCAGTGTCTCCAGGCTCTCACAGTGTTTGGGTGGGTAAGTAAGATGTGATTAGTTTCTCATTACCCAATCGATTCAGTGCATAGATTTTGTGTGGGGACTGCAATATTGACAGGACAAATTTGCAAGGCTATGTGAATCTGGGCTCTTTTCCTACCAGAAGCATGAGGGAATATATATACACATATATACCCAAGGGCATATTTGTGGTTCTTACTTTTTTTTCCTCCTGCCTTCTTAAATCAAAGTAATAAATCTGTATGATCAAAGGAGCTAGAATAATCAATCTCTCCAAATTGATCTGAAAATCCTAATTAAAGGCTAGAGAGAAATTAAACATGAGGTTTCTTGTTCTCTCTACAACATTGTCAAGTACAGTACAGTTTTCTGTTATGGAGCTCCTACAATTCTTATGTACAGAGTAAAATCATGCAGCTGAGGTACTTTCTCTAAAAACAAGCAAAAACCCTGTATCTGCTGGGAGTTCATTTCTGTTATCCTGTTCTCTTCTATTTAGGTTCTCATATGGTGTTAATCACCATGGTATCTTGCAGCTTTGTGAAAATATAGTTCACCATATGTGATAAATCACTAATATTAAGAATGAATATACTGGATAAAAATATTCTCCCCAAATCTAAAGCAGAAGACCTGCCATAATGGACATACCCAGACAAGCAGCCTGAGTAAAAGGAGCCGTGTGTGTGAATACAAGACATGGGGTCAGAATCATTCCTTAGGTGATAATATTGCATCCAGTCACTGTTTGTGACTGTGAAAGGCACACTCACTCCTTTCTTCCCTCGCTACAGCTCACTAAAGCAGAGGGACAATGTTCAAGCCATCTCCTGCTCCCTCCTGTGCCCTGCAGATGAATGCTCGCCTTGCAGTGTTCAAGGACATCAGTCAAAAGAAGATAATTTGCCAATAAATGCAAAGTGAGCTTGCACATTTGTTGTTAATTAAGTACACACATAATTACAATCCAAACATAAAGCAAAATGAGGGACTACTTCCATTGGAAAGAATGCACTGAAATGGTCATAAGTTATCCTCCCAATTGGTAATCTCAGTTACATATTTTCTCATGGTTTTTCGTTCCCCACTTAGTTTCAGCTGGATCTGTTTTCTATTTATATTGTAAGTGTCAACATATAAATAATTTTCTCTGTTGTATCCCTCACTACTGCATTCTTTTTCTTGATGGAATAGCAGAAGTAATTATATTTATAAATGGAATGCCTGTTTTGCCTAAGTATCACATATAATTCCCTTCTGTAAGAGGGATTTTTATAATTCCTCTAAAAATGTCTTGGCAAGGATCAACCCACCAGTTGGTAGTGTGGATCCAGCCTTTGGGGACAGAACTCCGGATTCTGATCCCTTTGGCCAACAGGCAGAACACCACAGCAAAAATGCTCTAGTTTGTTTGAGAGAATGATGGGGATGTTAAATATGTGCAGTTATTAAGCACCCCAGAAAGCAAATTCACTGAGAGTTGCTTCCCACCTGTGGATTTTGCTATTCAGCACAGAATTATTTTGGCAACTGAAGAATTCTTCATTGTGGACAGCTGTGGGAAGATATTAATCCTGTTCTTCAAGCAGGATGCATTCACTGATCTATTAGACCTGCTCCACCTCTACTGTATCATATTGTCAGAGGAAATCAAAGGGATTCCAAGTGAAAGGATGAGTAATCTCAAGTCCTTCTTATCCCCTTTCCACCTTCCCTTTCAGCTGCTTTCTGCAGACAGCTTCAGCTGTCCCTTATTCAATGTGAATGGAGCAGAGGGCGATCTGTTCTGAGCTCTGCATTAAGGGAAGTTCAGTCTTACATCTCTGGGCACTCCTTGAGGAAACCTCAATCAAAATCATTGTATGGGGATGGTGGATCCCAGCCACAGGCAGTTCACAGCTCACTCACTGGATGAAACACCAACAGGCCTCCTGGAGCTGATGTGCAGCACAGGAGGAGAAAACCATGATTTTCCTCCTGAGTTCTGCTGCCTGTATGTGCACGGCTATTCTTTTATTACAGTTTCTCTAATATTTGTTCTGATTAAAGATATCTACACCTACAAAGCAGTGAGACATTCTGTTCCTATAGAAGTGGCAAGCTTGAGGAAGGTTGTATTAGACCATTCAAAACCTATGTCCTGTGTGGTTTGGGAGCTGAAAATGTAGAGGTCTGTGTGGGAGTGATGTGGGTGGTGTAAGACAGGTCCTTGGACTTGGTGAAAAGAGTGCCTAAATCTCTGGAGTCTGACAGGGTTTGAAGCACGACCCTGCAGCATGGTCAGCATTTCCATGGGTACCAGTTCCTCAGCTGCTGCAGCTTCCATTACCCAGTTTTCACTGTAGTATGATCAGCAGAACCAAACACATACTGCTCCCAGCCTCGTATCTTTAACACAGATCAGCTTAAACTAACAGGGAAGTTTAATTGACGCATCAGTGACTTGGCAACCAGCACACATTTGCGTCTGCCATCCCTGCAGGGAGGGGTCCTGAGCTAAAAAGGCAGGGATGTCACATCCTCAGCCACTGCAGTGACGTCCAGGAGGGCAGTGAGCGCGAGTCCCAGAGAGCCTGCGCTGCCGTGGCCTAGTTTGTGCAGGTGCTTTGAACAAGCTGGATCCTGCGCCTCCAACAATGTCATTCCATCAGTGTCAGCTTCGGAATCCATCAAACGGGGAATGCTCCTGGGTGCTTAGCCCCAGCACACCATGGCTTTATTTCTGTCCTCTTGCTAAGTTTGACTTAGCCCCTTTGGAGCTCTGGCTCCATAAACTGCAGCCCCTGAAGCTCAGGGACACCCAAGTCCTTTTCCCACTTCCCTGTGCATTTAATCAGAGGCGTCTCAGAAGTTTCAGACTGTAGTCTTGCCTTTTCCCTGTGCAGCCCCTCTGAGGGTTCATGTTTACTTAAGATTTAACTTCATGAGCAGTTTTCCTTTCTCCCAGCATACACAGTGCAGATTTGGCCTGTTCCCTCAGCTTTTGCATTCAGCTGGTTTGACTGATTTAACATTGTTGATTTACCGGTATAATGTAGCTTGTCTGAAAAGGAAGGAAGATTGATGTTGGCTGAAATAAAATTCTGAGATGCTTATGGAGTTTTATTGCCCTAGATTTCTGGATTGCTGTTTATTCCAAAAAGTAGGCAGAACTCGGACTTTAGATTTTCAGGAATGCCTCCATTATGTCAGTGTTGCTAATTCTTTGAGTCAAGTCATTGTGGTTAGCCAATCTTGTTTTCTGTCTCTGTGGTAAGATTTTACATCCAGAAGGCTAACCTCAATGCTCCCCCACGAAAGCAGGCAGACATGACAAAGCATTTCCTTCCTTGACCTCTGTAGTTGAGTTTTGTAGAAAGATGGATCTGTCAAATCAGACCAAACATCACATCACCTGCACGAGAACCAAAGGGTCAGGCCCTGTTCCTGTAGCAATATGTGAAGTAAAAATGGACTGAAATACATTTCATAAAACTAATTTATCTTCTAAAACAGTTTTTCTGCTAAATTCAGACTATGAACTGTGAAATTCTCTCATGCTTTTGAGTTACACATGGTTATATATCATGTCAGAGCAAACTTGAGGTTATCTGAATTTCTGAATTGTGCGTTTTAGTCCTGAAAGATTGTGCAGTACTTGTCTTGAATTTCCTGGATTTGTAATGCTTTAGGGGGGATAATTGTAATATTTCTTTACATACCTCTGGCTTAACATAATTTCTGTGGGGAAAACACGTTCAATATACGCTTCTGGTACGGGGAGGGGAGGAGGAAGGTTTAAGGGAGATCCTCCGCTGTTTGACTTCTGCCTTCATGTCCTTTCCTGATGCTGATGTTAGTCCCGAGTGCAGAGCTTTGTGTGAGCAGTGCTGATACTGGGGCTGAGAGGGAGGACAGAAGGTGCCTGGCAGAGGGCCTGGACAGCCCTGCTGCCTCCTCCCCAGGCACAGATCCCAGGCTCAGGGATGCAGTGTGAGGAGCAGCTCTGCTCCTGCAGGGACAGGGCTGGGATCAATCCCCTCTGCTGTGACAAGGGCCATGTTACAGACCCTCAGCACCTCCTCTGGGTTCACACAGGGGCTGTGTCTCTCCTTCCACTCAGCAACATAATCATCCATGAACTAAAGAACTCGGTCCCACCCAGATGGGACTGGAGCTGGTTTAATAAGTGGAAGATACAGAATACCAGCATTATGTCATATATAAAACTTCATCTTGTCACCATGAAATTCACTTGTTCACTCTCTGCTTGTACCCACTGGTGCTGTGCAAAGCAGCTGAAGCCATTTGGGCCAGGCTTAACTCCTGCTTTAAATCCCGGGATTATCATGAGAGAGCAGGAGTATTTGTTGTGCTGGAGCTGCCTCTTAACAGGCCACTCTGCTGCCCCGGCACTTTTCAGATCACTGACAGATCAGACCAGTCACAGCAGGTGGGTGACCAAGAACCTGCCACCAACAACCCTTTGCATGTGGTTGAAAAGGACCGGTGACTGCACAATTCCCTCTAACTGGAGCTTTTCAAACCATAAAAGCACATTTTGGAAACTACCTCTAATAGTGGAGGGACAGCTGACCTCTTTGTCACCACTGCCACCTTGGCATCACTTAAGACTGACCTGAATTCTTGATCTGGCCAGTCTGTTGATCTATAATCATAGTGATCCGTTAATTACTCAGCTTAATTACAGCCAATTTATTATAATGAGAGGTTTGACTATACCTAGCTTTGTAAGTTTCCATGTTATTTTTGACTGAGGTAATTTTCAGGCATAAAAGATCCAGCAAGCAATGCCTGAAAACAACCCATTTCACAAAGAATGTGGAGCTTTACTGGTAAATTCTCAATACAATATTGTCTGCTCGGGCAGTAAATATCACAGCTCTGAGAAATATCCTGTATTCTTCACACACACACACAACAGGGGACTGGAATTCCTCTCAGTGCTGTTTGAGCCATGCACTCATGACCTGTACTTCCATAATACCTCTTTGCTGTGATATTAGCACCAGGTGTACCATCAGTACACCCACCTTTTCATGTAATCTCTGATAGAAAGATGCAGTTAGCAAATGGCATCAGGTATTAATGCAGACGTGACCTTTTAATGTCATGCACAGATACATGAAGGAAGAACTGCCACTGAAAACTTCTGATTAAAGATAAAAGTAGACAGCCTGTAAAAACACTAAGATAAAAAGTAAATCCATTTGCCCTGAGTTTCCCCTGCTATCCCACCTCCTACTCTAAATTGATGTTGTCAGCACTCATGATTTTATCACAAGTCTTGTGATGTTTGATGTTTCACTTACACTCCAGCTACTACAGTTGTGTAATGAGGTTAGAAACTCAGCTTTCCTCTTTCTTTAGTTTAAAGTAAGTTTCTAGTCCTAATGGTTAGAGTATAAAGCTTGCAAGTGTGACCCAGGTGCACCCTAACAGCTCAAAAAACAGAAAGCACAGTAAAAGAACTCCACATTTATCATTTTACAGACAGGATTATGATTTTGAGGGTCAAACTGTAGTTCTTGAACATTTGGAGCTGGAAATAGTGACTTGGGGAAAAAAAATGCTTGAACAAAGTAAGGCACCATGTTGCATTTTCCAGGGAAGCATATCAGTCATTATACCTCAGTGATAATTCTCTTTTCAGACATGCACATTTTCCTGTTACTTTGTTGTGCAGCATCTCAGGGCTCAGCCCCAGCCTGACGGGGCTGGAGGGTGTGCAGCACTCCTTAGTCCCCACAGACTGCCATGTCTGTGCTCAAAAACCTGTAAAACCAGCAGTGTTCTGACTTCCAGTCTTGGAAGTCTTTTCCTTTCCTAAAGCGCCATCAAGAAACAAGGAATCTCCCACCCCTGCCAGTGCAGCAACAAAGGGGCAAACAACCAAACAACTGCAAGTATGGAAATACAATAACATTGAAAACAGCTGATTTGACTTAAGGAGCCCAAAATGTGCCAAGTGCAGGTTTTGATGTACAAACCAAAAATACTCAGTTTTTTGCTTTGGAAAAACCATGCTCCCAATAGCAACAAATTTCAGATTTGAAGGAGGCAAGATATTTAAATGGAGCTCCAAATTATCAAAGACTTATCAGTATATATAATTCCTACTAAAAGTTTGACTTCTGCCTAGAACTGAAGGAGTATCCAAAGCAGTGAGTGGAGTCTGAGTATTGTGTGGGCACATTGGTCAAAACTTCTCTGCAGTCACAGACTGGTGGTCCCAAAGGTCCCTCTGTGTTCGCCCTGAATTATTGTGTAATCCATCCTGGAGGTGACAAAATTACAAAAAACTGTGACAAAATCAAATTGCAAAGAAAAGGTAGAAGTCTCTGAGATTCCACTTCTACATAACTAAACAGACTGTCGAGGGAGGTTTTATGTTTCACAAATATAAATGTGAGACATGAGTTGGATATATTTTCAAAGAACTGAAGAAGCTCAATTGATCCTGCACTGCCCCTACACTGCCCCTGTCATTAATTTTGCCCTTGAATTCAGCAATAATTTCCATGTGGTGATTTCCATGAGACTGACACTTTGCTTCTAAACTGCTTCCCCTATAGAAATCTGAAGAAACTATTGACTCCTGATCCCTTGGCTGAGCATGTTTCTGTGCATCACAAGCCACATTATTTAAAGCTATGGACTTACATTTTTTATCTCTAAGCTAAAGCACTGTGAAAAATCTGTGTCTTGCAAGAGGGTATATTCTTCAGCCTAAGGAATTTCTAAATAACCTGGAAACAGATATGCAAAACATTGGAAGGGTCTGCATATTTTTATGCTAGTTTCTGTGGAGAGGAACTTTCTTTTTAACCTTTTCCAGCTTCTTTCTAGCTCTATTATCTCTAATTACTTTCAAATATACCCAAATCATCATCCCTGTATTGAAATGAACTGTCTCTTACTCTCAACTTGCAGGCCTCTGGCGCTGTGACAACGTCAGGTGTATTTTTAAAATCTAAAATGAGTAAGGTTTAAAAGATTTTCCCACCCGTATTGTCCCCGCTGCCACGGCAGTCTGTGGCAGGACTTCTCTTGCTCTAGCAGGACAATTTAATGCTGGTTATTGTTTTTCAAATAGTGGAAAGTGTATAAATTCCTTGTGGCACAGCTCTGTGTAGATAAAGCTGCATTCAAGCCATTGATTTGACTTTGAAACTCCACAACATATGAATTAAAATGCTAGAATTGCTGTCCTGTGAGTCTGTCTCCTTTTCTGCCTCACTAAGCATTAATTATTGCGGTCTCCACTCTCTGTTCTGCTCTTTTCCTCCCTTTCCTCCTCCCCACTCCCCAGTGTTACTCCCAATGGCTGGGGAGTCCTCCCAGTAAAGCAGTCCAGTTCATCTCCCAATAAAGGGCCATCAGCCAACACATTCTGGGCCTAAATTCATCTCACAAATATTGGTACAGACTTAAATAAATGCAGTCCCTCAGTTAATAGGCTAGATTTCAATGGAATTACATGGGGAATTAATTTTCCTCTCTCTGTAGCCTGAAAAACAATAAAATAGGGAAATGCTTAGGATCTATTGCCTTGGCTTTCCCAGCTGGTTGAAGGGCTGGTTCTTGCATGTTGCCCATTAATGCAGACAGTAGCAAGATATTCCTGATGCACATTTTTTCTGTACAAACATGTAATGTTTTAGGCCTTATGATACAAGACCAGAAGGATCTCTAGGTGGCAGCTCCCCTGGCAGTCAGCCTGTAACCTGTCTATGTCATGTCATGTATTTTAGTATGTCTGTAACTTCTGCCACATGTGACAGCACCTAATTTTGTATGTTCCTCTCTTTGGGTGGTAGCAAGTTTTCATTTGTGCAGGACTTTACACAGAAGTACCAGCAGCAGTCCCAGGAGTCAATCTGGCCAGGGCCAGCAGGGTGTGAGTGGTTGCTCTGGCACGTGCTGGCCAATGTAACACTTGTTAACTCCGTGTGCCTTGTGACCTGCTCTGGTACCCAAGTGAAAAGCTGCATGTCGGGATATTCTAGTACAACTGGGTGGGAAGACACACAAGTAAAGAATGCATGATGAGCTTTTCAGCTAAAACTTCATACCCTTTTCTTTATTCCATTCATTCATCTCCTGTCTTTTCTGTCTGCATATTATACACTGTTCTCTCTCTTTACCACCTTTTCCCCCATCACCCTGTGCCTTTTCCTTCCCAGATGAAACATCCCTCTTTTTCCCCATTGATTGCCCTTTGTAGGTTGTCTCCACATAGCTCATAATTTCTGTCCCTCACCTCCCCCACTCATCCCAGCATCTTGGGCAGGAGTGATTGAAGCGATGGATTCTGAAAGAGCAAACCAGTCTCCAGAGAGAGAAACACTGCAGATCATTATCTTTCTCACTCTGTTAATGGAGAAACAGAAAATATGTGAAGTCAGCTGATAACACGGTAAATGTGAAGATGAAAGTCCTTTTGCTGCAAGAAGAATCATAACATAAGGTACCTACAGGTATTTGATCCAAGCAGAGTCTTCCTTGACTCTCAGTATTCCCATTTCAGATCCATATAGAGCTGATGTATGTAGGAAGACACTGAAAGGCCAAATCTGTACATTAATTAAATGAATGGGTTTTAATGTGGAAGATGCAGGAAAACATTTTTTTACCTCTTTCAGAGTGGACAGCACACAAATTGTAATGATTTTCGTGGTTATTATGACCATGATAAAACTGAATCTGCCCAAGAGCCTTTTGCTGACTTTTCATGGATCAGTTAGGTCTGTTCTCACTGTGAAAAGCGTTTGAACTGTAGCATTACCATTTCAAATCATTTTCTAACTGCTCTCTGAAAATAGAAGAAAAATAAGAATACAATAGTTGGGACCCCTTATAAAATCTTCCTGGAGGAGTCCAAGGATACTCACCATTTGTCTCAATGGAGCTTTCACACATCCTTGAAAGGAATTCATTAAGCTGGAAAAGCTGGCTAGAAACCAGTCTTCCTATAATGTCTTCCATAATTTGCTCCAAGGGACACATTTATAGTCACTCAGCCTTTTTTATAGATCTTGTGCAAGATGAAGGGCTGGGTCACAATTGCAAGACTTTAATGAATAGATGTTTGTTACATGCCACAACCCAAATAATTTTTCAAGCATCTCAGCACTGTGCAGGCTTTTCAGTATGGACTTCCCTAAGGATACACAACAGGACGATAGCTGCAATCTCTGGGATCACAGTGACATAGTGACCATTTTTATTCCAGGTGCTCCTTTTCCATGCTGACCCACCCACATGCAGAAGGAAAACATCCAGCAATTGCAATTTCTACTCTTGATTTTTTTTTTTTCCAAGGATTTGAAGATTTCAGTTATTATTCATATTAACTTCTCTATGGGCTTGCATGGAGACAGATTACAATAGAAAGGCTCCTCCAATTAACAAAACATCATTGAAATCTTGAATCTCTGTCAGTCATGGCCAGATCTCAGGATAACATTCTGCTTTTCAAAGAGTCTTGAGATGATCTTCACGAAGTCTGTTTAGGTTTATGAGAATTGTCTGTCATTCCCTTTCCACCAAATGCTGCCATTGGATTATAATTGTTAGAGAGAAAGGGGGGGGAAAAAGATGTTATTTTGAGTGTGAAGCTCATTAGAGTTTTACAATAGGGTGACCTTTGATTACCAAATACAAATTCCGTCAGAAACTTTTTATCTGAAGGTAGCCCAAATTAAGAACTAACTCCCTTCCTAATTCTCCTTATCTTTCTGAGAAAACTGGCACATGGACACTGGACTTTTTTTCTGGACATTTTCCACCTGGCCTCAAACACTGGAAGTCGTGTCTTAGCACAGTAAGCCAAGTAGCTGTTGCACAAAGAAACATTGAGTGTGTTTGTATATTGCACCAGAAACAGCCTTGAGTCACCATATTGATATACAAAGGATCAGATAGTAAACTTTTTATTAGCAGCCAGGAATTTCTTTTGAAAATTATTCTTTTTTTGACATCCCTGCATATGGGCTGAAGGATGCTGGTACAGTTCTCTTTCTATCAAAATAGGATATAATGTGTGACTGTGTTCTAGAAAAGTGTTACCTTTTTTAACAGATTTATAATTTTTTAATGTCAGACCACCACAGAGCTTTCAAGCGATAGCTGCTGGCCAAAATTACATTAGGAAAGTGCACATTATGCTCCATTTCCCTCCAGGAAAGGGAGGTAAACATAGGCAATCTGGACTGGGAGGGCCAGAGCAGAGGTAAGGAGGCAGCCAGCTCCACAGCATCTTTCCTTTTACTCCACTTCTCCTGGAGCTTCTGCTGCACTGACCCGTGGCCATTTCAAACAAAGGCAAAAGAACCGTTCCTGAAATTATCAGAGTCCTTTGCTTTCATACCTGTATCCATATTTAAGAACAAATTTGTCTTAACCAAGAGAGGTAGCTGGGCCTCAGCTCCCCAGGGCAGCCTGTGGGGCTCTGTGCTCACAGACACAGGCTCCCTCTGCCCAAGCCTCTGAGCAGGCGTATTAGCTTGGGCACCGAGCCATGCTCCTACAGCTCCGTGGCTCCCAGACAGGGGCTGGCACAAGTCTGGTTGGCTTGGAGTTACAGGCAGGGTGAGCTCACATCTGTCTGCACCTGTCCGTGCTGACAGAGTTAAAATTTGGGATGGAAAAAGAAACAGGAGGAAACCTAAAGGAACACCTCTGAATCCACCTTGCGTTTGCAGCCACAGTGCTTGGAGTCAGGGGGATACCGGGGTGCAGGAGCTGCTGGGCTGGATCCTGCCTCTGGGAGAGGGAGGCTGTGGAGCCTGCTTGTTCTGCGTTGCCAGCAGGAACTCAGCAGGAACAACAGCTCTTGCAGAGTTTGTGCAGGCAGCCCATACACCCATTTCTTCTCAAAATGGCAATACAAAAGTAACAATACAAAATACCAAAGAAAGGATATTGTATTTTGCTGAATTCCAGCTACACTGAGAAATGGGAAGCACAGTGTGGTTGTTGCCTCCTGAAGGAGAGACAGAGATGGCATTCACAGAGAGGGAAACAATATTTATGGTGAATTAGCACTGCTGACAGATGTACCTGATACACAGGGCTGGTGGAGGCTGCTCCTTCCATCTGCAGGGAAAAGCAATGCAAGTTAAAGCTCAGTGGCATTTTGAAATACTTGTAAAATCAGTGCAGCACAACCTGAAACTATTATTAACCGGTTAGTCACAGTGCTGCTAATTGGAAGTCACCTTAGACCAGGGAACTTGGGCTGAGGAACTGAGCTCAGGACAAACGACCACCTAATTTAGGCCCCCATTAGTCATCAAAGCAGCTGAAATCAGGTGACTTGACTCCAGCAGGACAAGCCAGGTCACTTTGCTTAGATATTTGAGCTTCACATGCAGACAGTGAGTCAAAAAGCCAGCCTGCTTTGCTATGGGGAGGAGATGCTGGGGGCATACAGCCAGCGTTAAATGCTGTGTTTGCCTTTGCTCCCCTCCCTGAAGCTCCAGCCCTCACCTCAAAGCTGCCCATGGGAACTGCTGTCCTTTGGGATCTGGGCCCTGGAGGAACTTCATCTATTGGGTGTCAAGCTGACCCAGGCCCACTCTTGTTTGAGAAAGAGCCAGTGGCACTGAGCTGAGCAGAGCCTGCAGTGCCCTTTTCCTGCTTCCTGAGCGGGTGTCCAAACCCCTGTGAAAGAGACGGGCAGAGATATCACCTCATCACTGTGTTTCTGTTTGTCAGTGTCTTCTGAGTGTTCCCTTCCAGTGATCTTTCAAGTTATTTGTAGGATTTGGCCTAAATCTAGGTTGCAGAAGAGCTTAGATGGGAGACTGACCAGGGCCCCTCAGGGATTTGGCAATGATGGTGGTTAGGCAGTGCTGTCTTTGGCACTTCTGGAACTATCGTGTCTAAATTCTCTCTAAATCCAGAGTTTAAGGAGCAGGGATAAACTCTGACTACCCTTCTAAAAAAGCACTCAGTACATAAATTGCTCCTCCTGCCCACAGACAGCCGCATTGTTTGGTTCGGTGGCAGAAGCAAGTGGGGTCAGGTGTTTCTTTTGTGCTCAGTGAAATGATATCTGTGTGCCCGAGAAGCTGGAAGGGATATCTGAGGTCACCAAGTTCAGCCCTTCACTACTGCAGACAAACATGATGTAATCCCTTTCATTACATGGGCAAACTTCCATTCTAAAAGTAGTTAGTTTTGCTTGTTTTCCTTTTTATTTCCACTTGATTTGCTCTCCTGTCCTCCTCGGTGAAGTTATGCCCAACCTTACTTTTAGTTTTTGAACTTGTGTTTATTTCCTGCTAGTTTTCCTCTTATACTCTTATGTCTAGCCCTTGTATCCACACTTTTTTCTATTTCTGGTGAGTGGAAATAGAAGATGAAATCCACAAGAAGAGAGTTCAGTATCTCTACTTGTGCATATTAAATGCTCAGCCCACTAGTGCTTGATTAGACAATTTTGAGATACAGGCAAATGATAATTACATTGGCCATAATACATTTAACTGAACATCTGAAGTATCCATTAAAAAGAAAACCCTTCTAGAACAAGAAGAACTTTTATTTTATTAAACAATTTAGAATTTGGTCATATGGCTCTTAAAGATACTTATAGCTGAATTACAAAGTAGCTTATTTCACTTAGTGTCACTTTACATTTTACCAGTTGGAAGATCTGCAAAGTGTTTCACAAGGCAGAGATAAGTCCCCTGGAACCTTCCAACTCCATCTGAAAAACCTGGGCTCCTTTGCTCTCCCTTAGTCTTAGCACGGCATCTTACCAGTGATGTCCCAGTGAGCCAGAGCCCCCACCAGCAATCTGGCGTCTCCTTGCTCTTCATCTCTGTCACATCGGACTTGAGAGATGGTTTGAAGCCAGTTTTGTAATGGAGGTAGAACAGAAAAGCAAAGGCTTGGGAGCAAAATGATGAGGGTAGAAAAATGTTCCCTAACTGTGTGCAGGTGACTGTGGTTAAAAGGAAGTGTGAACATTTGCTGGCTTGCCCAGCACAACAGAACACTGCGAGCCGCCTTCCCTTGCGATACATTCAAGGCAATTTTAATTTGAGTTTCTTTCCAAGTAAAATTTTAAGCTTGTTTTTTTGATCAATTTAACACATTGGTCCCTGGGACATTCTGCTCAGTGACTGTAGGGCTGCTTCTTCTTCCCATCCATGCTCAAAGCTTGGCTCTACCCATCAGCTACAAAATGTAAGAACTTGGATGGGTGTAACCAGCACTACATATATTGATTCACAGGAACACAGGACCAGTTGGAGTCTGTGTCCATGAACTATCAGCACTGCATGAATAGATCCACAATAATAAAAAAGCAACTTGCAAATATCCCAAAATGCATGTGGCCATTTCTACGTCCTGGCTTTTCCATCTGGATGTCTCGACTCCTGGTTTGTTTGGAGCGGTCTGCTCTGTAGGCCACTCCTATGAGTACTTACACAGGTACATGCAGACCCTGGGTGCACTGGCTGCCTCTGCTAAACCTTTTCTCGTCTCCGAGGGTTTGGCTGCCAGTGCTCCAGCCCAGCTCAGATGTGGTGTGGCTGCAACCTGGGGAAAGAACTGCTGGAAAAAGCATGTGAGAGGAGCTGGGAGAAGTCCCGCTGGTGATTGACCCCTTCACTTGGAGCTGCCTGGGCTCTGCGCCTCGCCCCTTGTCCTTGCCCAAGTGAAGCCACAGCTGTGTCTGAGCTGGCAACATTCCTCACTGACCCTCACCTTCTTGGCTTGATTTTGGAGCAGCCTCAACCCATGCCCATGCTCCCTGGCACTGTGGACAGGGCAATTCATGTCCACGAAGCCCAGAGATGTTGTCCCTTTGCCTGCTCTGGGTGTTTTGGGGCAGGGAAGGCACAGGCACATCTTCCCGTTCAGGATTAGCAGTACTGGGCAGGCACCTGAGTGCTGTGGTCATGTATCTTTCTATAAATAATTACTTCACTTCATCACTTGCAGCCTCTTTTCATCATCTCTTTTCCCTCAGACTGATGACTGTTTTGGGATGGAAGGCTTTTTTCCTCTCTAGCTGGACCAAGGCCATTCAATGGAGTGAGCAGCAGGAGGTACTGAAAGAGAGATACTGTTAGCACTGTTTCCACATGCCCAAAGACTGATCTTTATGCAGCTGAGACTACAAGGGATATCCCTTAAAATAAAGGCCAGCTTATTACCCATCTTCTCCAACTCCTGTGGAACTAAATATCCTGAAGTTGAGAGAAGCTGCTGCACAAAGCGTCTTTATAGCTCTCAGTGTGCCTTCTTTGCTGGCTCCAGCTGCCCCTACACTCTGTTTTTCCTCAGTCTTTTCTTCAATATTTTTTCCAGTTGACTTAGTTATTACAGTACATGGACCAGACTGAGGAAAATACACTGAAGGTTGGAGCTGGCAGAGCAGGGAGAGCTGCGAGGGAAGTGCTTTTGCCATCCAATGACATCATCTGCGCGTTAATTGGTCACATTCCCGTGGATGGGAGGCACTGGCCGGTGTCCTTGGGCTTACTTCCGTGATACAGAACAGAGACAGTGCCTGTCTCCTGCCAGCCTCTTTCATTGCCAGCCTTCTGGCAAAGCTTAGGACATTTATAAAAACAGTACAGTACTTTATTTAGCCTCTAGTGAGAAAAAGTCACTTCACAGCTCCAGTTTAGGCACAAGGCACTAACAAGCAGATTAAAAAAAATATATCCCTTACATAAAAACATTTCAAATGAGTACATGAAAGTTGATTTGTATTCCAGATGACCTCGCAGACCAGGAGATTGAGCTGTGCCTTTTATCTCCAGAGAAATGGGTTCAAATCCTGATTAGCCCATAGAGGAAATTCCATTTAATGGTCTAATTTTGGTGGGCTGAAAAGCTGTTCCCTGCCTAGAACCACCATCTATTATGGTGTGATTGGCAGTCTGTGTTCAAGACAGAACAAGAACTTCACCTCATCTCTACTCCTATTGCTTCGCCCTGCCATCAGCTCACACTACCTAACCCTCTGCTTCCAAAGAGCCTGAGAAAACAGAGAGGGTTTGTGGCATGAACAGAGTCCCCACAGCTGTGCCTGCGGCTAATGGGGGCCATGGTGGTGCCAGGAGAATGGAGAGGTGGCACAGGGGAGCCTGAGAACACAAGGGAGCTGTTGGAGAGAAGTTTCAATGGAAGAAGATGGAAAGTAAACAAGAAGGGGGGAGAAAGGGAATGAGGATGGACAGGGAAAGGAACCTTGGATAAGAAAAGGGGGATGAAGGTATGCCCAGAGCTGAAGGCAGTAAAGCAAAACAGGTATAATTCTGTCTAAACAGCAGAGGGAAACATCAGCTGTGGGAGGGGGTCCCTCGGGGTTGTGATGTCACTAAATGTTCTCACTGTGTCTGGTGGTCCTGGATGGTCCAGAAGCACCCTTAGTCCTCTGCAGTATTGGTGTTTTCCCAGGTCTTCATTCCTCAGAGCATGAAACACTGTTCTTCAGGGGAGCAGAAAATCTGCAAGACAGATCAGCACCCAACTCAGGCCTCCATCACACCTTTGCAGAAGCCACAGATTAGGAAAAGAAAGGTTCATCTCCAGTCTAAACAGTGCAGCACTTCCAAGTTGTTCACCTGTTTTTCTCCTGCCAGTGGGAAAAGGCCACATGGGCTCCTGCCTGGTGTTTTCTGTAGGCAGAGCAAGTGGAGGAAAGCAACAGGAATTTGAACTGTGACACTGGTCAGCCTTATGAGCCTGTTCTGTGCAGGGCTGTGAGCAGACACAAAACTTTATCCCTCTCAGGTGGGTGCAGCAGTGGATGAGAACCTGTGGGTGATGCCTATGAAGGTATTGCTGCCACACCAGGCCAGCTTTTTGGCCAGACCTCACTGTTCTCTTTGTCTTCTCATAATCATCTTGGGTGGGAGAAGAGGGGAGGTGCTTACAAAATACCTGTTTGGGGTGGTCTTACTTGGGACAACAAAATCTGAATTTAGAAGGGCATTGAAAAGGGGGGGAAATGTTGTAAAATCAGTCTGATGATTAAGTATAAACCACAAAACTGAGAGAGGAGAAATACAAAAAGAGGATCTCCCAGCTGGGCAGCAGCATCTGGAGGGACCGGGGGTGCAGAGGGGACAAAAGTCTGAGTATAAGGACAATTTTCTGGCTGCAGTTCCTTCAGCAGCAAAAGCCACTGTCCATAACACTGCTGCTCATCATCTCCTCTCACCTCAGGTTTTAGTTTCTTCATGTCTGCTTATACCTCAGCCTTACCTGGATCTGTTAAACAGGAGATCAGAAAAGCCCAGTAATTTGAATTACTGCCTCTGACCTGGATCGTTTACCCAGATTGTGTTTGGGAGGGATCCTCTGGCAGTTATGCAGTTGACCTGGGAGGGGGAGAGCCTGCAGCTGAGGGGTGGTGATAAGCAGCTGGAGTGGGTGAAAAGAAATAAACTTTTCACCCAGCTCAGCTGCAGGCAGAACAGGATGTGTGACTGCAACCTAAGACATAGGAGATAATTATTCTACTCCACTTGGCACCGGTAAGGCCTCAGCTGGAATAGAGTGTCCAGTTTTGGGTACTGCGCTGCAAGAAAAATGTACACAAACTGGAGAGAGTCCAGGAAAGAGACACTAGAAATATCAGAGGCGTAGAAGGAACAGCCCAGGAGGAAATGTTGAAAGGATTGTTTGTTTAGTCTGGGAACAGCAGAGTCTAAAGAAGAGCTGTGATAAAAATCTTGCAATATGTTAAAGTTTATTGTAAGGAGGATGGTGATAAATCTTTCCCCATGCTCACTGGGGGATAGTGAAAGAAGGAGCCATCTTCATTTACAGCTAATAAAATTTAGGTTTGACATTAGGAAAAACTTTCTAGATAAGAGGGTGATGTAGTAAAGTGAGCCAGGGAGTGTGCGGATCTTGCTAAAATTCACCAGGGTGTTTTATTTTAACAATGAGCATAGAAAGAATAAAGATGTTTCTTATTTAAATAACTCTTCTGGGCTAATGCCTGGGACTGGGTTTCCACACATCGACAGTACAACCATGTGGATGCACTTGTAAGAAATAGCTCTTGGCCTGCAAGCTCCAGGGCAGACACTCTTTTTTGTGATCAGCATGTACAAAACCCAGCAGCTTGTGACTGATCTCTTGTTGAGGGATTTCTGCATATTGCTGCAATACAAATAAGCCATCATGGAACACAAGGATTTGTATAAAATTTTACAAATACGGGAATAACCTTTCTCTTAGGACTTCATTTCTGGCTCCACTGTATTTTTTCCTTGCAGGTTCATATCCTATATCTCTAATCCCTTCTTTGTAGATTTGCTGTGTGTGCACAGCTAGAGATATATCCCTGATTGCTGTTAATCCTTTGAGTGTTTTTACATTATACAGCATATGTCCAGGGAAAGTTCTGTCGTGTGGTTTAATGATACTGATCCTCCAGCGACACTCCTGGAAACAGAAAATCACACCATTGTGTTTCCATCCCAGGGAGTTCTCAGGCTGTGAATTGGGTTTTCTTCCACAGCAGAGAAGCAAAGAACGTCTGAATATTTTCACAAGTGCAGTCTAATGTGTTTGCAAACTTAGTAAAAAAATGGAAGGTTGGTCTAGAGGCTGGATGTGGAGGTACAAAATCAGCACACAAAGGTCCCACAGTAGGTCTTTGGACTTGTCTATGATCCTGCAGAAGTCAAAATGCATGGCTGGAGCTGGTCAAATTTTTTTCGTGAGGCTTGTGGTAAAATCTCTTTTTTTGTTATGAAATAAGCTCTACGAGGGAATAAATATATTTGCTACAGTGAGATTGGTGAAGCACCACAACAGGTTGTCCAAAGAAGCTGTGGATGTCTTATCCCTGAAAATGTTCAAGGCAAGGGTGGACAGGGTTTGGAACAACCTGGTCTAGTGGATTAGACTAGATGATCTTCAAGGTCCCTCTCAACCCAAACCTTTCCATGGTTCTATGATTCTAATCCTAACTGGTTTCCATTTGAGGTGTGACTTCAGGTATGAGGACTTTGGATTTTCTGCTGCAGGGTTTTACTTTAGTTGCAAAATCTTTCAGAGGTGTCTTACTTTAAATTTCCATTATATGTGCTTAACCTTCATTCCACCTTGAGGAAATGCATTTGGCAATGCACACTAATCAAGAAATCTGAATTCATGTGGGATGCTTCTAATATTTTGGAGACAAGTAGTAGTAAGACTAAAACACATTTAAAGAGTATATTAATTGGAGTAATAGAGCAGGACAAATCAGTAAAACAGAGCAGACAGTTAAACAGGGTTATAGTTGCTTTGCTTTCCAAAAAAACCCACAGAGCACCCATGGGGTATTAATTGCCATATTAATTAATATTTTTTTACAGTTCTTTGCAGAAGATTGGTGTCTACAGCATCTGTTGTGAAGAACCAAGAAGTGGTCAGTCTTGTCTATTAAAATAAACTGGGAAAAGAAACCATATGTTAGGAACCTCCTGTGCCAGATGGTCGCTGGGTCACAGGAGATGGTTCGAGCCCACAGTTCCATGGTGAGCCTTCCAACCCCTAATTCTTGACAGCTCTGCAAGGGATTAGGATAACTGTGTGCTCCAACATCTTCATGTTAGAGCTGAGGCAACATGAAAGGTTTACTGGGATAGAAAGAGAAGACAGAGAAGGGTTGGAGGGAGGAGAGGGAGAACTCATCAGCCCTGATGTAGATATTGAACAACTGGACTTCAAAGACCGTGTTAGTCACCCCAGGCTCTACATACAGTCAGTGGAGAGGAAAAGGAACTCAAGGGAGATATTTGTCTCCTTTCAGGACAGGAAATGCCTGTTTCCCTGCTGCCTATGGGACACATGTAGGTACTTGGATACTTAATATGTGAAGTTAGCTGAGCTGACCTTGCATGGCCTACTGGTTATGGCACTCTCCTGGAAGGAGAGATCCTGAGCTCTGGCCTCTGCTTCAGGGACTTCTGATGGAGCTTGTACAGTTTACAGGTCCTGCAGACACAAGTAATAGTGAAAGCAGTGTCCCTTCTTCCTCCTGCCAAGGAGAGTGTGTTATCCCAGGGGGTGAGTGTGTTATCCCAGGGGCTGAGGCACCACTGAGGAAAGTAGAAAATTTGTGTGTGAACGTTCTCTACAGGAGAAGGATCTTGGTCCATGTGCTGCTTCCTGGAGAGTGCTTTGACCATTAAGCAACTGCCTCAAAGTGGGAACCAACTCCTCTGCAGTCCCTGCTCTGTCTCCAAGGCAGTAGCGACTGCTGTTACCGTTTGGAAGGAGGAAGACCCTGCCATTGAGGTCCTGCCGTGACCCAGCAGCCCTGACAGACTGGTTGCTTCAGGGGGTTTAGGCTGAAGAGCAGTTTCAGAGGACCCGATGGACTTGGAAGTGAGCTGGGTGCCGAACTTTTCAGGCTTGTCAGGCCTGAGGCTCTACCTGGGGAGGAGCACAAAATGTCATAGTTAAAAAGATCAGCTCTTCACTGTCCATACCTGACATCTGGGCAGAGCAAACCTGACATCTCTCTCACAAGGGTATCAAACCCAGCTCTTGCTGGCTTCCCCTGGGTTTCTGGCAGCCCTTGGACAATCCATGGTGGATCACAGGGACAAGGCACCAGCTGAAGGGCTCTGGATGACAGCTGCTCCACGGCTCTGCTGTTTTTCCAAAGCCTTGCAGCACACCACGGTAAAAGCCTTGCAGGCAGAAGGCTGTGGTGCGGGCCAGTGGGAGGGAGAGCAGGAGGAGGAACGACACAACACATTACAGCCAGGGAAGAGGAAAGGATTCTGCATCAAGGATTATGTAACTTTTGACATGTCCTATATATCACAATCCAGTACCAGGGAGCTAATGCTGTGCCCTGCCACGTTAGCAGGGCTTACTTTAGACAGTCACTGTAAAATGACATTCCTGTCTTGTCAGAGCTTCTCCAGTTTCATGTCCTCTGTGTCCTTATGGGGCAGCTCCTTAGATCCCGTGTGCTGCGTGGCACCAGGCTGGAGCTGCATGTTGCACATGGGTGTACCCAGGGCAGTGCCAGGGGAAGCTGCTCTTATCTCCTACTTCAGCTCCTTGCAGAAGGGGCCAGGCCTGCAGACAAGCCCTTCACTCTACTGCAGACCAGCACCCATTAGGACCTGGTTTGCATTTAATTGCACCTCAGGAATAGGAATCCTCATTTGGGAAGCATAATCCTTTGGCACTGTAACCAGACCAAACCCATCCTTGCTGGCTTTGTGGCCCCTGATAGCTTTTCCACATTTCACATGGGACTGAACTCTCAAATGCATTTTACAAACTTGACCAACTCCCTCCAGTGTCCGCTGGGGTTTGTTTTCCCACTGATATTTTTCCTTATCCCAAATGAACTCCACACCTAGATTTTTTTGTTTATTTGTGGGGTTTTTTGGTGTTTTTTTTTGTCTTTTTTTTTCAGCAGAGGAATAGGCAAGTGAAAATGCATCACGTGTATGGTCTGGGAACAGCACAGAGGCAGCCAGGCAGCCATTGCAGGGGTTTGGCACCTCGCACGGGAATGAGCACATGCAGGTAGAATGTTATTCCACTGCTCCTGCTGAGCGCTCGGCAATTTGCTCTCTGTTGAATCCTAAAGCCGAGCAAAAAGCAGCTGGTTAAGGTGGAATTTGAAAATCAGTCATAAGATAAACAGGTTGCAACATTAAGCACTCTCCAAGGGAAAAGCAGTGTGCAGCATATGTTCTTACTTTGGAAGATATTTAAAAAAGAAAAAAACTTTAATGGACTCTTTACTGGCTTATGCTAGTGGAGCTGTTAATTAATTAAATAACTATATGTGAATGGCATCCATTGGGAAAGAGCCTCACAGCTTCCAGATGCCAGTTATTGGCCCCATTATGGGCCTAAAACTATTACAGTAAATCATTACATGCTCCAAGATGAGCTGGCACACGATTGCTGTGAGGAAGGATGGAGCTATTCTCACTTGTGCCATTTTGTGCCAGTTTTTATCTAGTGAGATTAATTAGTACTTTTAGAAGTGCAAGTCAGAGCTATAAAATATTAAAGTATATTCCATCAATGGAGTGGAGACCTGCTTAAGCAGGGCTTTTAAAACTTTTGGATGTTCATGGATAGATAGGAATTGGAAGAGATAATGAGCAACATCTGATTCTGACTTTTTTTTTTTTTAGAAAGGTCAGATTTATAGGTAGTGGGACTGCGTGAATCTCCTTTGTGTGCTGTGGGAATACTCAGAGGAGAACATTAAAGTTTATCACTGAAGTTCAGGTGCCAGGTAAGCAAACAGTTTCTCAGGCCAAAACTCATCATTTAAGGCAGTTATTCCAAATAGAAAATCAACCAGAAAGTATTAAATAACCTTTTAGCCTGGATCCCCTGCCGGGAGGGGAACATTTCCTGACATTGGATGGCAGCCTAGAATCTATCATCTGGCCAAGATGGCTTTTTGCTTTTTTTTTCTTTTTTAATTAATAAGCTATAAATTTTCACCCCAAATGACCATATGGACCTCTCTGTCTTTTTAGGCTGTGAGAGGGAAAACCACTGAGTCACCTACATCATTGCTTGGCCAGACAGAGCGTCCTTTGAAAATCCTCTTCCCTGCTCGGTCTGTTCTGAGCCCAAAAGCTGAGTACTGAAGAGGCACTCCAGGGACTGTTTATACAGTTTACCCAATAATTAGTTCTTAGAGGCATTAATTCATGGGCAGACACTTCCTCTGAGAAATTATTCCACAGCTGAAATTCCTCCCAAAGCTGGACAAGGCAGGCTGAGCACGCGGGCCGGGAGATTTTACAGTCCCTGATCCAGAGCCTGGGAGGAGCAGTGCCAAGGGACCCCTGCCACCGTCCTCTTGCTCCAAGCCCTGCTCCAGACCACTTGTGAACTCTCTTGCCTGAGCCTGAGTTCAGGCAGGGGTTCAAACAGGGCCAAAGGGGCCAGGGGGGCACAGGGAACCGCAGCAATGCCTTTGCTGGTGCTGATAACCAGCAATAGCCCTCCCACGTGGCCGCGCCAGGGCAGACCGAGAGATGCCACGGCTGATAGACCTCTGCTGCTTACCACAACAACCTGTTTGTCTAGAAGGACAGACAAGATCTCCCACGGCTCAGTGGGAAAGTGTCCTGGACTGCTCCAGCACAAATAGCCTCTGCAAACACCCCCAGGACATGTACCACGGGTGAGAGAGGGGCTGCGAATGAAACACAGCTCTGCTGCTTGGCCACTCGCTTCCAGCCCAGCCCAGCCTAGCTGCGTGGAGGGCAGCATTCCTTACCTACACCCTGGTTCCACATTGCGACCAATAACTCTTCATCATGGGTAGAAAAATCAAGTCTGTATCGGCTGGGAGGAGTCACAAGAGAATGGATATCTCGGGAAAACCGACCTCATCTCGCTGCTTCTCCTAAAGTGAAGGTAAGGCCACAGTCAGAAGCTGCATTCACATGAATCCTACCAGGAAGTGGGACTTACTGTATGAGAAATGCATGAGTAAGGGTTTGCTGACTAACCCCTAGATAAAGAGAATAAATTGATTTATTATACCAGCGTGACAAATTGAGGCACTGGTCTTGCAAGTTGGGCTGTGTGAGCAGATCCCCATGTCCACGTGGCTCTGAAAGGGCCCAATAAGGCTGAGAAGTGGGAGTTGTAGCTGCCAAACCAGGAATATAGTTGGCTTGATAGCAAAAGGTTGGAAAGTTTGTGTCTGTGCTTTCCTGCCTTGGGTGGGAGCCATGGGACCTAGAGCACCTCAGCTGAAGCCCAAGGACAGACAGCTGCTTTGTCAGCAGGGCAGCCTTCCCCAGCCTGTGTGCTTGTAAGAAAGCACGGCCTTTACTGGTTTTAAACAGAAACAAATTGCTTTTAGGACCTTGGATTTGATGAGGGGAGTGTCATGATGTGTCCAACACAAACAAAAAACTGAGCTGAGCCAAGACCAGCCCAGTGCTTGTCTCCCATTCCCTGGCTGTAAACACAAGAGACTCTTCTTGGCTTGTGTGAGAGTGGGAGGGAATGCAGTCACCGAGCAAAATATGTTGTTTCTACTCGATAGTTTAACATTACGTAGACAGCAGTTGTGCTCTTCTACTGAGCATACTTTTCTACTCTGTGGAGTCTTTGACTGGCCTGTCCTTGCAGGAGAGAAAAATAAACTGAGATAGGGAAAATGCAGCTACATTTTTATCTGTGACAATGATTATTATACTTTGTTGGATTTTTTCCTGAGTGGAACATATTTACCAAAAATATCAGTATGGCCTTAAGCCATCAGCACAATGACTGCTGTGTTGGATGGAAAGGGGCTCCAAGTGACCAGGACATGAAGAGTACTGGGGACTGGGGAGAGATGTTTAGATCATGGATTTTAATCCAGAACAAGTTGGAAGTGAGTGTCAGTCACCACAGGCTGGTGAGAGGACACTCCCCTCTGTGCAGTGAGCCTGTGGGAACCACTACAGGCCTCTGAATCACAACATGAGACAAAATCATAGGCAGCACAGCCTGATGCCCTTCTCCAGCCACCACCACCTGGCTCTGCCTGTGCATGTGCTTTCCTAAGCACCACAATAATTTTTTCATGCCCCATATTCTGAGTAATTTGGGAAAGAAGTAGGAAAAAAGAAGACAGCCATATATTATTGTACAGTTCATGGTGGATTTCGAGTTTCCAGGTGGAGGAATAATGTACTAGTGTTGGAAATCTGGTTCAGTTATGTATGTTCTGGCAGACACAGCTGGAGAAAGCCTTTAGGTATAGATGCAAAGTCCATTTTCACTTTGTAAAGATGTATGCACACCCTTAACTTTAAAGGTATAAATTTTCCCGTTGACTTCCCTGGAACTATTCATGCATTAAACATATGCATGAGCCTTTCTAGAAATAGGGAATATAAATGAGGCTACCAAAATAGTTAACCAGAAATCCTTTCTGTACAATGGAGTAGAAAAATCTACAAGAGGTGTGCACACAGGAACACTTAGGAACAGATAAATGTAGGCCACACAAATAAAAGACAACGCATTGTTGCTTGTGTACGAGAGGGTGTTTCCAGCTACCTATAGAGCAGACTGGAGTGCAGTTTGAATTTGTTACGTTAATTAAGCAATTTACTGGAATTTAGCATGTGGCAGATTGGCAGGAGGCAAGTTTAACTTGGGTCGTGTGGCTGAGATCCTTTCATTGCGTTGACAACCCCGAGTCCTGCCAACAGAGCAGCACTCTCGGCAGTGCGTTCCTGTTGGTGGCTTCTGTGCTAAGTCCAACTTAAACAATTCCGCTGGGGCCTGACAAAGGGAATGGATAAAAATGAACAGGTCTGCACTACTTAAGCAGTCTGTTGTGGGCAAGATATCCAGAGTCTGGTCATGAGTAATGAGTTTTTATCCAAGGAGTAGCTTCTCTGGGTTAGTAAGAATTCTGTTAGTTATTAGCCTCTAATTATTATTTATTTTTTAATATTCACACAGGAAATGTTTCTATTTTTTATTGTCTGTATCTGTTTCTTCACATTGTTTCAAGTCAGGTTTTTTTGACAGGTTTATTGTTTAGGTTATTCTGGAGTCATTGGCATTTAAATCTATAGGTTGTTCTGGAGTTACAATGGCCCATTTGGCAATGTCAGTTACACAAACTTCCAGCAAATAAGCAACACTGTGACTTGAGCTGGTGCTTGGAGATGAACATGAACCCAGCCTACAGCACTATCAGATCCATTCCTGGGGCAAAGGCCACTTATTCTGGCAAAGCTACCCTATACTCAAGCCTTCTAGACCTGTGTTTGATAAACCATCTTAAAACAGACCTTTAAACTTTGTGTTTCACGGCAGGAGTTTGGGCAAGCTGCATTTCAACCATCTTCTGTGTTTGCCTTGATGCATTAAAAATAAATACTTAACCAACACCATCAACTAAAAATTGACCAAAAAGCAATTCCTTATTCAGGAGTACTTAAGGCTTTTGTACAGTTGCAGGGGATTGGGGGAGTTTGTTTCTTTGTATCAAGACTACACTCTGACCTCTCTTTTCTTCTGCATTCAAAACCTAATGTCACCCTGCCCAGGATTATCCGGATCTGCTTTTCAGTATCACGACCAATGAACTGGTGAGAAGGAAAGCTGTGGGGAAACAAGGCAAGTCCAAAACGAGATGTGGCTTCATTCTCCACTCCAGTCTCCACTGTATTTATTCTGGTTTACAGCAGGTTTCTTTTGGCAAGGACAGATTCACTGCTTGAGCTTTGGCACAGCATTTCAGACAGGGAGGAGATCTGGGACAGGAGACCACACTGCAAGAAAATGTACCTTGCATGCAGTTTTCATTAAACAAAAGGATTTCTCCGTTCCCCTTGAATGTTCTCTTTCGTATTGTGATGGCTTTGCAAGATGAAATGCCTTCTGTCCTATCTGTGTGTTGCTGTTGTTCACAAGAGTCCTAGAGGCAGCTAAATACATGGTTTAGTCTGTGGATGAATTAACATTTTAGTTTTAGTGCATCCTACCCCATAATTATACTGAATTGGTTTTGGAGAGACTGAAAGCCTACCTGCTTCCCAGAAATAATGGGTTTGACTTCAAATAAATGACAGGACAACAGTGACACTGAAATCCTCCAGAGCACAGAGTAGCCAGGGCCAATTCTAAATACTGTGCATTCAGAAGGTTTTGAACTATTGCGTTGATATTTGATGATTTCTTATCCTAACAGAATTATTTTCATTTGTGTCACTTTTATTTTCCTAGAGGCTAGATCTTCCTCTTGGAGAAAACAGGTTGTAGGATCAAAAGACCTAGAAAATCAGCCTTGTTGTGATGTGTCTGCATTTTTTCCATCTTCAGGCTCTAAGTTGGCCATGCTGTATATGTAAAAGTGCAAATTCAAAAGGAATAGTTCAAAGTTTGACTTTTGGCTTTCAGAGCCTGCAGAATTCTGTTCTCTTTATGTCCCATGTCTTCATTTAAATACCTGTCTGCAGCCCTGCCTCCACTGTGTTCAAGTACTCCCTCCTGCTTCTCCCATTGTCCATGATAGCTTTGATCAATCCATGAGGGAAACAACACTGTTGTGTAATGTGCAGCCCAAACTGGAGTATGGCTTCAGTCCAGAAAATAAACCCAGGGATTGTCCCTTTCTTGCCTTTGGCCTCAGATCTCCTGTGGGTAGGATACCACACACACTGTATGACTTACCAGAAAAGGAAGTATTGGGAAATTTTGTTTCCTAGAAGAGATATTAGAAGCAGCAATAAACTCAAACCAACAGACAAAGAAAAGCCTGTTTTGAAATCTTGACACTCTGTTATGCTGCTCTTGTTAATATTTGGTTCATGGCCAGCACTGCCATGAGGGTAAAGTGTCACCAACACTGGTGGATGCAACCTCTGCCCTTCATTCAGAGCAGCAAAACCCTTTGAGCTTCTTCACAAAACAAGTGATTTTAGCATGGAACACAGGCAGAAATCCTATCAGAGAAGAGCCACGAGCAGAGCTATGGGATTTGATCAGTATGAGAGAAAGGGGTTTCCTTGGTGGTTTCTGCAGCCCATGACAGTGGTGAGGAGTCACGGTCACCACATTCAAACACTGTGCTCTACAGTTGAGCAGAGCCTGCTCTGCCTTTGCCAGGAGGAATGGCAGGACCAGTGTCCTGGACCAGGAGCTGTGCTGGACCTCCCAGCAGGTGCCTCCACGTGAAACTCTCCTTTGGGCTGTGCTGTGGTGGTGGGTCACTGGCATGGTTTGCTGACATCAGTGTGAGCTGGTCTGCAACCAGCAAAGACCCGAGCATGTCAGAAATTCATTTCCACTGCTGAGAAAGGCTGATTTGCTACCATATGCATGATCAAAATCAGGCACATTATGATTTGCCTTCTGAGTCCAGGGGGGCCTCACTGACTCCTCTACCATGGTGGGAGATGGAACCTTTCCTGAGCATTTAGCAGCCAGCAGAGCCTTTGGGAGACTGAGCAATGGATTATGGGCACTCTCTGGCAGGCAGCAGGCAGCTGAGCCCTGCCCGCCTCCAGCTATCACTGACTGCTCCGTGATTTAACCACACCTGCGGGAGCAAAGGAGAGAGTTCAGCCAGTTGTTAGGATGCTTATGGAATCCCGCAGGACATTTCCACAAAATTGACAACTGTACTAGCAAGTACTTTTTTGTGTCTGCTCGAGGGACTGTGATGTTTAAGTTATTATCTGCAGCAGGGACTTCAGGCTTAATATGCTCAGAGTGCTTGTGCAGGCCATACAATCAATGGGAAGGGTCACGTAGTGTCAGCCAGCAAGATTTGTTGTGAACAGGATTGCAGAATAATCATATTTGGAATGCCTCCATGGATTTTAAAGATGGGGAGCCCTTTCCTTTAACTGCATGGGCTATTCAAATTCCTGGCTCCACTGGCTTCGGCAACTTCATTGCCTATGCAACTGGTCTATAGCATTTGCTTAGGGGATTCATAAATTTTATTAAAAGCATTATTTTTTCTGATGGGTGAAAATACAAGCACCTGTATAATTTCACAAAATGTGACTTTATTGTCAGAAAAGTGCCACTGATGCATATGGTAATCAAAGTGCAAGCAGTGGCAGGAGTATCACTGCAGAGCCACTAAATTAAGGCATTAAAATAAAGGATGAGGGAAAGTTCATCCATGACCTTGTAAGTGAATGCTGCTCATCATGGGCAAGACTGCTTAGCAGCTGTGGGGACTGAGTGGCCTCCCACCAGCTTCCCACTTCCCAGAATGAGTTGGTGTCCCATTTCAGCTGGAAGGAGCTATGACAAGAGCTCTGAGTGGCAATATGTGCTATTCCACCAGGACCGGCTCAGAAGAATTCAGAGGAGCAGAACTGCAGCTCTGCTGGTGTCTCCTCTCCAGCCTGGTTTTCTTCTTCACTGTGGCCATGGGCTGCTCCTGCAAACTCTGGATGCTTTCAGAGTCTGCTGTTTCCAGCTAAGCCATTCCTTGCCACTAAGGGCATTTTTCTACAGGGTCTGGAAAGAAACGGAGACCTTTGCCTGACAACTTTCAATGACCATATGGCTTTTCTGTTTCCAATGCTTCAGCAAAGCCTTGAGGAGTTCCCTAAACAGCCTCCCCTCTTCTCTACCCCTTCCTCTCTCACTTTCCTCCTCAGTCTGGGCAGTAATTAACACCCAGCCACTGATGGTTTGGCTATGTGAGTTGATAGCCCTCCTGGATGAGAAATTAACAAGCTCTTACTCATTATTCAGCTTTGCAACACACAATTTTTATAAAATACTCTTCAGTTTTATACCCCAGGGTATCTTCCCATTTGTGCTCTACTTTGGAAACTCTTTCCCATTTTGAACCTGGAGTAGAAGAAACCTCCATCACTTCAGGGGTGGTCTCTGGCTGTTTCTCCACTGCATTGCATCTCACATCATCAGGGAAGTCCATGGTCAGCCTTCAGACTGCAACCCACTCAAGTCCAGTTAGCAAATGGCATCATACTGCACCGCTACACCAATATGTGCATTTTTGGGTTTTTGTTGGGTTTTTTTGGCTCTGCTAATGCTGTTCTACAGCAAGCTGTGTTCATGTGGTGTCTTGTTTACTTGCTTCTGCAATTGTTCTTTACTGGATCAGAAAAACCCTCTGCCAGTATTTTGCAAGAGTTGATAAAACTGCCTAAGATTTTACTGAGCAGAAACCAGCTGGCTTTGATGCATGTAGGTTACTTCCACTAGTGTACCATGATTTTCTAAACTCACTCATTGCATGGAACAAAAGTGGTGTAGATTTGTTCCGTGACTGTGGGATAATACTTGAAGTTGTGCACTTCTGTGAAGATTCTTCAATGAACCTGGCAAACACAGCCCCAGAGACTGAGGGTTACCTGGGGGCTCAGGGATGGTCCTGCTGAAGTGCTGACTGAGTTCAGAGGATGGGCCTGGCCCTTCAAAGGGTGCGGACTTGTATTTTCCCTGACCAGTGTCATCATATTGGCTCTGCCATGGACTGCTGAAGTTTGGATATGTGGCTCCAACCTGCCCCACATGACAATGCCCACACAATGCCACAGTATCACTGTTTGCTGGTTTCTGCAGCAATGCTGTGTTATGGAGGAGGAGGCTGGGAGTCCATGGAGAAATCGGGATGGAGACAGAACTGCCACTGATGGAGCTTGAGCAGGGCTTTTGGGATGCATTTCAGAGACAGCACTGCCCACCATAGCATGGTCTTCTCTCTCAGCAGTAAGAGTATACAGATAGTCAAAAATCCTATTCACCTGTTCATGGGAGGTGTAGAATCTGTTCCTTGACCTTTGCCAAGCCACCTTTGAGGCCTTGACATCTTTCTGTCACTGCAGGAACCTCATGGCCTTACTTGGCCTCTTCTTGTAGCAATGGCCTAAAATCTTGTCCTTCTTATATGCAAACCCCATGATTTCTCCTCTTTCCTATCTCCCTCTGGGGCTAGGAGGTCTTTAGCACAGGCCCAGTGAGATGTATGAGAAAGAAGCCTGGCAAATGGTTTAAATTAACAGCTATAGTGGTTGTGCCAACTCCTGCAGTACGAGAGTGCCAAGATCCAGAACGTGGCTGTTCACCAGCATTTGGCAAGGCAGTGACATCTTGTCACCACTATCCCTGAGCACTGAGGCCCACACAGGTACACCAACCAGTTGGTTGGGGCAGGATGCAAGGCAGGGTGGGAAAGCAGAGGGAAGACTGCCAAACTTCTCCCAAGGAAGACACAGCCATGACTCTTCAGAATCATCTGTTCCGATGTGACGTTACTCCTGCTTGCAAACAGAATTGAGTCTCCAATGCTGTGTACCAGTTACACTGATGTGGGCTCAGTCTTCCATTGCTGGGTAGCCCAGGCTACACTGGTAATAGAGCATGTACATAAACCCTCAGCAAAGGAGGAAACTACCCACTTTCAGTAAATCTTGGGCCTGCCATAGAAAGCTGTGAGAATGCTTTGGAGCTCAGTGCTGACTGTTGGGAAGGTGCCTAGAGCTGGAGAGAAAAAAACTCCAACATAAAAAAAGGAAGTGTGTTTTTACATTTAATTCCTCCTGGGCCCAGAGAAGCAGGGTTTTATATTTCCATTATAAACAAGGTATAAAACATACCTAGTGGAATCCACATTCCCAAGTGGGAAGAACCTGCAGGTCAACTATGGTCAACTTTCTCTTTGAAAGCATTACCATGCTAGACACATTCGCAAACAGTTCAGGGGTCCTTTTGTTATATCCATGTTATTCATAGCTCAGTGCCACTCTGCTGCCTTCTTTCACTCACAGGCATGGCCAGACCTTTGATTTCAGAGACTGCTGCAGGGCACCAGAGTTCTCCTTCCAGAAGATCATGAAGATACATTGTACTGATGGCCTTTTACCTGTCTGAAAGTTTCTTCCATTGCCAGTCTTCCAAGCGCTTTGAGTGTTTCCCTTTGCTACTGTACAGTTGTTGGAAACATAACAACCCTCTGCAGCTTTTACACAGGTGAGAATTCGCTGCACTTTCCTACACGAGTTGGAGTTTGGTGCTGTGGCACAGCTTTCTCCTGAGGTGGGTGCTCTATTTGGCAAAAGGCTTGCTGATTGCAAAATGATGTTGCCCATTGCCCCATTATGGTACTTGCATATCAAAAATACATTTGAATAAAGAGGGTCAAGAAACATTTTATTAGAGCAGCCACAGAAAAGTTAAAAGTCATATTCCTCTATAAGATATGGTCCAGACCTTCTATACAGCAGCCATCAAAGTGGCAGCCCTTCTACCTTTGCCCAGTACTGTCCAGCAAAAACAAAACCGCAGGTATGTTTCCACAGGAGAATCTTTATCTTCTGCCATTTCCAAACTCCAGGGAAAACTAAGTGGCTGGAATCAGTTAAGTAAGAAAAAGGAAATTCGAATTTTATGTGCAAGTGCAAACTTAAACCAAGCAAATTGTTATTTGTATTTTATTTGCCCTATAAAAATTCTAGGAATACAAAGAAATTTTACTGAATATAAAAACCCCACATTTTCTTTCCAGGTGTCCACAGAAATATTAGTTTAGTTGAAAATAAATATAAAACCTGCAAAATACCTTAATTTGGTTTTGCTAAGAATTATAAAAAAGCATGAGGGAAAAGGGTGAACTAGTTCCTCCCTCTTTCATGCTTGTTGCTTTAATTCCATGGTTCATATGAAGCAACAAACAAAAATTCTAAGGAATGTAAAAAGTTTCTATGCCTACGAAAGCCTTAATCATACCACACTGAGCTGAAGAACAATGGCACTGACATGAAAGGATTTTCATTTCTAAGAAATACCTGGCTACATCAGATTTTAGGAATACATGCATTCCATCCTCTTCTGCAGGGCTGATTTCCAGCAGCATAAACCTACTAACCCAAAATGAGTTTCCTCCATGGGAGTCTGAGCTGCAGCAGCACAGGGCACTCCAGGTGAGACAGTGGGATGGAGACGGGGCGGTAACTTAGGTCTGGGTGAAAGAGGAGAATCTGCATTTAATAGCATATACTAAGTGTAATTCTACATTTAAAATACTGTTCCTGGCTCACGAGGACAAATTGCATTCTCCGCTAACTACAACCTGTACAAAATTAAGAGAAAATTCTCCATTTAAAAATGGCAAACTCCCTTTTTCATACCCACAGTGCATTAAGGTACAAAGTTGCTGTTTCCCAGGTTCTTTATCACTGCATCTTTCTTAGACTTGTATCCTAAAGGTTCATTTTTCCAAATGGCATAATTTTGGCAGAGGTTGAGGTCAGTGCGCTCCCAGATTGCATACTCACTATCCTTCCTGCAGTATTACAGACATATGCAGATGCTCAGCACCTCAGAAATCTAGGCCTGCTATACAGCTAAAACAAATGTGCAGAGCATGAATATTACAATTACCAGAGAATTAAAAAAATCTGTCTGCATTCAAAGCAAAAATAAAACTGGGAAATTTCAAAATTTCCTGAGGTGCTCTTTTTGATCAACTAGAACTTTGGCTTCCTTTCAATTTAGGTATTTTTTCTATAGTACAATGCAAAATACAAACTACACTGTGAATAATATAAAAGCTTTTTTTCCAGAAGGGAATGCCAGAACATATCCATTGTTTTTGGTTTTTTTCTCAGGCATATTTTTTAGCAAGTATGATTTTATGAAGCAGTTAATCACCAGTGGAGCTGTATTCTCCAACAGAAAGGGTGCTGCTGGTTTTTTTTACTAGTTGAAATGATGTAGTCCTATAATTGCCACATTTCAGAGTTCTCTAGTTCTACTTGAATATTCCCATTCTTTTTAAGAAAATATTCAAGAATGCCCTTTATAAAAATTCCTAGTGGAAGTGTCTACTCATGGCAAACCATCTTACTTGGGTCCAGTCTAGGCTGAATGGTTGCTGTATATTTTTTCATGTATTTGTGTACTTATGCAAGTCTGAAATAAAATACATAGTTTGATGGAAAAGCAAGCACAAAACAAGAGTCTATAAAATCATCACCTCTGTGGAGATGTTGAAAAGGCAAAGTTCACTCAGTGTCACAGCAAAGGAACTGATGGCATGAAGAAGTGATCAGATGGAAGGTTTAAAATGGGAGGGGGAAAAAAGGAAATTTTCCTACAGAAAGAATAATTAAACTGAACTCATTGTGAACAGACACGAAGGAACCCAACAGAGTAAATGAACTATACACAGCTGGGAATCCAGACATACATTCAGCTTGAAAAAGCTGCCCCAGAAGTTAGGAAATTCAAAGGTAAGCATCTCACAACAGAGTTTTCTATGCATCTTGCTCCAAAAGATAGATACTCAAAAGAGCTAGATACTTCTTCTTAATATGCATTTTTTCTTAATAATCTGTTCAATCTAAACTATAAAACGTGCTGTGCAACATGACTGAACGAATATTGCCATGAAAGATATTTCCCCCTTGTTTGAGTAATTTGAATTTGTAAGCTAATGTAAGTTTTTGTATGAAATAATGTTCTGTGTGCAATTTTCTTTCTTATACAGCACTTTGAAGCTTTCAAAGGGCACTCTAGGTTCATAAATAATATGGTATTCTTTGCCAGAACTGTAGGGCATTTTCCATAAATTCTGAATCTTCTTTGCCAGAATTGCAACATGTTGCATGCCAAATCCTGCACACAAATGTTCTACATGTGGCAAATACATATTGGTAAAGACCAGAGGCATGGCATTCCTGGATTTCTTGGAGACTGGGGGGAGGGAAATAAGTAAGAAGGAATAATGAGGGAGGGAAGATGATTTAAATCATCCGTGGATGATTTTAAAAAAAAAAAACCAGCAACCCCTCCCCCCCCAAACCAACCCATAACCAGCACTTAAATTATTTTCAAAGGCTAAACTGTTTGCTGTATGTAGCACAAATTCACAGGTACCCATAGCTGGGTCCTTAGTTTTCCTTCAGTTATGGAAATCAGGATGATTTTTTTGAGATAGCTGTAGATTGTTCAAACACAGATGTCTGTAAGAGTCAGAACACCTGCAATCCCTGCTCCTCCCAGAACGTGCCAACCGAAATGGAGAGGCTGTGAGCTTGGAGAAGCACAGTCAGGATTGCCACTATTTCAGAGGCTGTGAAAATGAATTCTCTTCTTCAGGCAAAGTCGTGAATGCATTTCATATGCTCAAGGCTATGGGGAATAAACCAAGGCCAATGTTTATAAAGTGAACTCTCACCTCTTTGCAGCCTCCCCCACGGACAATCAGGCTCCTGCTTCTGGAGCTTGGAAGAGAAGTGTAAAGCAGCAAGACCCAGAAATTCAATCAGTGCATTTGGCCACATACCACACAGGTTAGATTACTGAAGGACACTAGGAGTTTAATGTGCCTTTGGTTAAGTACAAACAAGCAATGCCAACATTCCTCTGTAGTTTGGACCAAACTCCTGCAGTAATTCAAAAATTTTACCATTACCGTCCTTCACTAAATTTTAGGAAAATGGTGACAAAGCTTCTTAACCACTCAGCAACAACCAGCTACTTTTAAAGGTACCAGAATCTACGTTGAGCTAATCAGGTCTTAAGCACCAAGATTTGCTAAACACTTACAAAACAAACTGAAGTTAAAACTGAACTCCACATTCTGCAACACTAAATGAACGTTTTACTACCTGGTTTCTTTTGAGGTAGCAAGAAACGACTGTAAAACCTTTGCTGTTGCCAGAATTACATTGCTTAGAGAAAAATATCCTGTGGGTTACCATTTGTTGCCATGATTTACAAAGATACGGTCTATAGTCTGTATCAGTTTCATGTGGAACTTTTAAGGGGAAAAAGCTTTCTACAGAGTTTGCAGATTTCTGCATAAGTGTCTGTGTTGTTGCAAAGAGGACCAAGTGGTGCTGTCTCACAAGCTTTTCAATAAAGTTGGCACATTTCTTCAGATTCATCTCCTGCAAGGTAAGACTCTCCCCTCCGTTGCTTCTGTCTATCCAATAAAAAGCTGATATACTGTCTATAAGCAGAACACAGAGTGAGGGGTGAGCACAAAACAGGTTTTCTAAAGAGTAGAGAGTGAGCAGTAACTGAGTGCTACTATTGCAGTTCACAAGAAAAAGCCTTCCCAGACATTGTTTTATCATTTCCTCTGTCTTTTGTGCCAGTCTGTTCTCCAGAATGGTAACCAGGCGGAGCATATCAAAATGGTAGTCTGTGTCAATGAACATGACTTCTACTTCCAGTCCTCCTCCCAGTTTTGGAAGGATGCAGCGGGCTATTAGGTGATAGAGCATTTCTGTTTTTCCTGTCCCTTCTGGACCATGGAATTCAATGATGTCTCCTGTTCAAAAACAAAGCAGCACATTGTCAGGTAAGGGCATTTATAGCCCAATTTTCAGTGTCCACTGAACCAATACTCACTATTCCACAAATTAGAAAATGCATTTTAGAAAGTCTGATATTCATTAAAACTGTTTAAATCCTGGTTAGCATCTACCAAGACACATTTCAATTTTCAGGAAAGGCCTCTAAAGTCGAGAAAATCAACTGGAAACAAAGGCTGAAAACTTCTGCCAGTAGCACCCAGGACACCAGTATCAATAAAAGGATGGCAACTGGATTTCATCTGTATCATTACAGGCAGATGAAGACAGAAGAGGAAGCTGCAATACTGAAATCGCTAAGAAACCATCTACACTATGCACACACAATTAAGGAATAAATAAAAGAGGACAAGCAAAACAAAAAAAAAATTATGTTCAAGTCATTTTGGCACATCTATTTTTACAGCACAGCCCGTCCTTCAGCATTTCATGTCTGCTATAAGCTTGTTCAGTACCTGCACGTGTCACAGGATACCTACAGGAATCTATGACTGGTGAAGAGAACACAAATAGGTTTATTTACCACTTATATTCTTCTGTGATCATAACACAAAACTGCTTTTTTGACAAAGCAAACTCAGAGATTCCTTCAACTCCAGGCAACACCTCTGTCGGAAGCAAAGGACCTCTGTTCATAAAAGGATTCAGCCTAATTGCCTCATCTGTGTGGGTCAGTAAAATACGTATCACATAAATTTAAAATGTTAATTAAAAACAGCATTATGCTTCATTAGGAAACCAGTTCTTTTGTTGGATGTGAATGCAAGATATTCTAAAGTCTTATCCAAAGTCTTCTGATGTCTTGAGCAAGACTCTTAAAAAGGTTAGATTATTAGTCACTCTTTATAAATGTCTAATTTAATATAATAATATGTCAACTAGATTATTTATTTATGACATTTTGGATTTTAGGCAGAAGGGTACATGCAGTAAGGAGAATCACACAACTGTAATTGCAGGAAGGTGAGAGATTTCCATGGCCTTGGCAAGTGCAAATGGCATAACAGCTTTTCATAGGGGAATGTGAGAGGAGAGAATTAATTGCAACCTTCCTTAAACATGTTTGTGCCTGCCTGAGTTAACAGGGTTTTTCAAGTCACTGCTCAACTTCCAGAGGATGTCCTTGTTCACAAGTGTGTATAATGTCAAGATGCAGCTTGAGGGGCAGAAGGTGGTAGGGAAGAAACCAAGCTCTTACTTCATCCTTTGCAAGCATTAAAAGCAATTTACACCTGATGTGACAAGTCTGTCAATTTTCGTGGCACTCAGACTGCCCGTCTCTCTATAATGAAATTCCTGCTACTCCACAACTGCAATTCCATTTCTATGAATTTCTGATACTTTGAAATTTATTGGAAAGCTTCATTGCCTCCCAAAACTCTACTTAGCTGTTTCGAATGCCTCACCCACTTTTGAGATGAAAGACGACTACACTTGCTGGGACACAAATCTTCATTTTCTCTTCCTGTACAGAGGTCAAATGCCCAACTCTGGTACTTGCAGCCAATGGCTGCCCTGCTGAAACACAGCCTGTGCCAGGGACATAACTGCTCCCTGGCAGGGTGAGATACCAGCTTGGAAGAACTCCTCCTAAATGTCCTGGGTAGGTCATTCCCTCATATTTCATCTAGTGAAGTATTTTAGACCAATTGCACAAAGCACCTCTTGTTAAGGTACAAAGTTTATCTTCTGTCTGCCACTGACTTTGTGCCACCCTGACTGGCATTTCTGAATCCAGACCAGTAAGTGAATGGGGCCAACATGCAGTACATTTGCTTCACCTGCCTTTACAGCAAAATATGACCTGTTTGACTGAAAAAGTTATTCTGGGAAATAAAAGCTCCACTTTTTCCATGTGAAGATATTCTAAGAGGATGTCTATGTGCTACAGAATAACACTGGATGAGATTTTATTATTGGCAGAACTAATAAACTTATTTAAACAAAACTTCTAAGTTGAATGACAAAAATCAGTCTCAGAAGTTTTTAGGGTAGTGATTTATAAATGTTGACAGCAAAACAGCCAAGTACTCCTCAAAGTTTGTTCAACATTGCTGAACAAGATACACAGCTGCGTTGTAGTTTGAACAAGACACTTGAGTTACTCAGAAGAGTAACAGCTTGGACTGCAAGAAAACCTCAAGAGAGCCGGGAATTTCTGTGCCTTCCTGATTATCCAAGAGGCTGCCCACAAGAAGAACGGGTGCAAAACAGAAGCCATTTATAGCAACATCTATAAATGTAGGGTTTCATCGAATTAGCAACCAGGCTGTTAAAGTAAGATAAGAAGGGAAATTCATTCCTCTGGATCAGAGAGGACAAACCATGACACAGCAGAGGAGGAAGTGAGGCCAGCAATGTTTTCAAGAAGCCTTTGACACCCTCACAATAGGTCACAAAAGAAACTGAGTGATCAGTATTAGCATCAGCCATTAATGTCAAAATAACTTTGAAAGGAGGATTAGTAAAAAGACACTGTCACAGGATGAGAACAGGCTGAGAGGGAGAGTAGGAACAGGCACTTTAAACATGGAAGAAAGCTAATGGGAATTTTTTCTATTAGAACTGGTGTTGGCAGACGTTAAACATATCAGTCGATGAATGTTCCATTAACTTGGCAAAACATGGAGAAGACAAACTAATTGGGTTAATAAAGACTTAAGTTTTTGAAGATTTAACAGATGGAGATGGATAAGCAGAGTGATTTCATATGAAATTCAACACTGATGAACTCAAGAAGTAGATTTCATGGAGTCACCCAGCACATTGCTTGGCTCATGGTAGCTTGAACTGGTCCACTATGGGCAGACTAAGGAGAACAATAGTCCACTGCTATGAACCAGCATAAACTAAATGCTGTTGCATAAATTTAAATATTTATGTAACACTAATATATTTTTAACTGAAACATTGTGCTCAGTGCTGGTCATCAATTCAGTGTTATTTATCTTTCAAATGAGAAGAGCCTTACTTGTGTCTGTAATCATTCTCTAGCAAACGCTGGTTAAACTATTTTCTGACACAGCATTTGCAAACAGGCTGTTGGAACACTCAGCAACAACTCTGTGGATTTCACATCATCCGATACCTTGAAGTTACAGAGCTGGTAATTTACAATACTGTGCAGAAGCTGTCACTAGTATTTATATACTAGTATAAGTGAAGTAGAAGGGTCTTATATTTATTCCAAGTTAATGTTGGGTGTCATGCTGTTGCTGAAAATCAGAGCTTTACACTGACACCCACACCTTCATGCCAGTGGCACAGGGGAAATATGACTGGCAATAGGGGAAGATTATTTAAAGCTTGTGTCACTTTTGTTCCATTCCAGAAGAGCCTAAAAGGTATGTAATTAATATGCTTATGTGTTCTTAAATATGCAAGTCCATCATAATTAGCAGCAGAGGCTAGAATATCACAGCAGTACCTATATTACCTGTACCCATTTTATAGTACTCTGACATCCATGTAATGAACACTTAACTACAATGTAACACTTGGGTAGTTTATTGAAACTTTATGTATGTGTTTGTTTTAAATACCATCAGAAAAAAATTAAATTTAGCTCTTTGCATTGCTTTAATCACAGCATTTTAGATTAAGAGCTGTTCAGTACAGACCTTATGGGCAATGTATTACAGCATTCCACACTGACCCCCTAAAAGTCAAGTTCATGGCAAATGGAGAGGAAGGTCTTCAGGAGGGATTTAAGACTGAGTAATGAGAACACACATCAAAATAACACACAGGCTCACATGAATACTGTGGTATTAAAAGACTAAGAAAAAACTAATAAAAGGTGAAGTCCATTTATATATATAGAGCTAAAGATCTGTGCTAATACGTTAGGCAGCTTCATTAATGTCAGCCAAAAAGCATGGCCAATTATGGGTATTAATTGATACCATGTGTTCACAGCAGAAGAAAAATACAAGTGCTTCAAAAGCTCAGTGACTGTGTTGGCATTGACAAACCAGTGATGAATTTTAGAAGCTTTCCAGCCATCTTAGACCTGAGGTTCTGGAACAGTCCTTGGACAGACATCAACAGCCTACTTAGCTTTAAGACCAAAGCAAATAATTTGACATGAAATTATATAATGTTGTGGACTGCAGGCAATTACTGACCCTCAAAAAGGCTTCTTAAAGTCTGACAGACCAGAACATGGCCAGTTTAGTCTCAAACATTTGTTTCTTGTGTGTAAAGTTGACTAAAAAAACCCACAAACCCCAGACTAAAAGATCAGCATTTTCTATTACTGTATTTTTTCAAAACATAAATATCTCATTTTTTTAGAAAAATTAGATTTTGAGAGCCTTATGAAACATATACCAATTTCACTACTGGTTCTTAATTCTTCTTGTGGGTAACAAAACACTTCAGAATTGAGAGTATTTAAATATTTTTCTGTACTCCACCTGCACTGGCTTACCAGCATTTCTCTGCCCTTTATCTTTGTTATGTCACATTTGAACCTTTTGGGGCAGGAATCATATACTGTTAAAAGCCCCTATGTATTCTCAAGTGCTGCAAAACAAGTCTCATAGTGACTGTGTTTGTAGACTAAGCATCATCTCTCATCCAATTATGCTGATTCTTTTTACTGCTTTTTCTGCTATTTCTTCTGAACCTTGCACATTTGTAGAAATTCAAATTGCAGACAAGGGTGTTGATAACCACTGCAGCCACATACTTGCCATATGAAATCCACTCATTCATACATACATTCCACAATAGTAGTACCTCACCATGATCCTTATAGTTTGCCATTCATGTACCTTTTCTCCTATAGATTTCTCATTTTGTGTTGTCTCTTCCATTATGAAATTCATGAAATTTCACACCATCTGGAAACCCAGTCTGACTTCCTGAATAGTGTGTTAATTGCTGTTTAACTCATTAAAACATCCAATCTTGATCTTAAAACTTCTTGCTAGAAGAATCTCCCTGAAAGTTCTAGTACTAGTGCCATTGGGAAGTTGCCTGATTTCTCCAATTTGAAATTCTCATTTATTCAGGGAAGGTCTAATATGAGCCATGTTGATCCTCACATTGTCTGTGAACTCATTCAACTGATAAATACCTATGTTCATAATGGAATTGCTTCTAAAATTCCATCTAAGTATAGTTAGGATTTTTCAGGCCAAGACTGAATGGCTTGATGACTTGGCTTTATTGAAAAATTCTGTTTGCTCATACCCCTTATCCTAACTCACCCAGACCACTCTATATCACTGAACTCTTTGCTATTTACTGAACCTCATGTGCTTCGCAATTTTCTGCAGTTATGACTTTGTGGTGGTTGTTTAGACCACTGATTAAAAAAACCCAAGAGGTTTAATGACAGATTCTAGAACAAACTGACCAACATGCTTGGTATTTATTCACCCATACCTGTGTTTTGATATGCATAAAGCAGATTTTAAAGCCCATTTAATAATGTCTGGAATCGTGACTTTGCATTTTTCTGTTTTATCTACTTTGCACAGAATTACATCAACAATTAAAATTCTGATCCAGGGCAAAATCATCTTGTATCCTTATCTCTGTCACATCGCTCTGAGAATATTTTTACACCAATGCTTTTCCATAAATGGGATAAAAACACATTTTTACCATGAACAGGAGATCCTTCCTCAGCAAACAGAGAAGGTTCAAGATTCTTCAGAGAACTTCTGCCCTCAAGTCGCGCAAGCAGCTTTTAAATAAAGGACAGAGAGACATGCTGTTAACTCAAAATAATGGGTCTAGGGAATAAAATCCGACAGTTTTCCATGACAGCCCTATCAAAAGATTAACCTGATTTTAAAAATCTTTTCATAAATACACATGGAAACATAGTCTGGAGTACAGCAACAATCAGTTCCATCCTTACAAACAATGAGCACACAGATCCAATGGCAATGAGAAGAGGATGTATTAGGGGGCATAAAGCTTAAAAAGAAAAGCTGCACAGGTAAATTAGCAAGAGGGATGGCCTCCAGTATACAGCAGTGCTGCCACTGGAAAGAACAAAGGGAAAGAAGATCATTTGTAACAACCACCACCTTCAAAAAAAAACTACTGGTTGAGAGGTGAAACCTTACCCATCATCAGTCTCCTGAGTCAGTCCCTCTGAGCATTTTTAAGTAAAACCATGTGCATTTCACACGAGAAGTTACACAGGACTCCTCTGGGCTACAATCCTATTATATCATAGTTACTTGTTCAAACAGAGTATGGATTAGGAATGATCAAAAGTAATTAGTCACCAGTGGTTCTGCAAGAACCTTTCTAAAACAAGCTTGAATTTGTAAAGCAAGTTCTCCAAAGCCCCTGTAAAGCAAGTCCATTGTAAAACAAATTAGTTCAACATTCATAGACAGTTTCTTAAATTGAGAGGTATTTGCATAGCAAGTAGACAGGTATTCACACAACCTTTGTTATTAGTAGTTCTGGCACTCTGTATAAACCAAGAATGAACATTTCCCCCAGTACCAGAGCTGTTACTCCTTATGTGTATTAGCACACATGAGAAAGGACAGTATCAGGACGCTCAGAGTGCCACCAGAGCATGTTTGGCACCCTGGCTGCCAAATACTTCATTCTCCAACACACCCAGCTGTTCAGTTTTACCCCATCCTCCTCAAAACCAAACAAGCAGTGAGCACACACCTTTAAACACCTGCTGCCTTATCTTGCTTTCCTCTTTGCCACATCCATAAGCAACATTTGCTCTGGATTGTCTTAACAGTTTTTTAAAGAGCCAAGTGTTTGCCTTTAACAGTAGAATAAAACTCCATTAAATGGCCCTGAATTTACTTCAAGTGGTCCCAATGGGAATCTAAGTGTGACATTTTCATTGACATTTTAACAGTCCCTTCCATTAACGAAATGTCAATGTGTTTGCCTTGGCCCGTTCACACATATCCAGGAGAGTTTTCTGACTGGTCCACAGAAGGGCCAGAAAAACACTCGAATTGACCTTGCTCTTGATGTGCAGATGCTCCCATTACAGTTCACACATTTGTGCAGCACAGAAGATACTCACATGGTGAACTTTTGAGTATTCTGGGAACCAGGAGGGTTCTGTGACCCAGAAAAAGGAAAGATCCAGATGGACATATGTATACAAGAATACAGGAAGGTATCATGGGGCACATAAACCACAAGCTCTCAACTACCAAGAGACCCTACATGTGCAGCGTTCCTGTGCAAGAAGCTGCCAGTGCCTGGCCCTGGCCCCTGGCAAGGAGAGGCTGCACCTGCTGGGGAGAAGGGCTGGGCATCTTTCACACCCTCATTCAGCAGTGGGAGTCGAGAGAAAGAGGAAAACCACCACAGGCTGCTGCTTGTTGATGCGCTTCACTTCTTAGCAGAGGAAGCATGGCTCCAGCACTCTGGGATAACAGGGGGCTGGATCGTGGGCACTGCTGGGTCCAGGAATCACAACCACAGCTGGCCTAAACACATTTCTGCAGCCTCCTGCTCCTAAATTTATTTGTACGTTAATGAATACATCCTCTGCAGTTTATTTCCTACGGAAACAATGAGCCCGACTCTCCTCTTAGACTGTCACCTCTTTAAACTTACTGCCAGAGCTTCGGAAACACATGGTAGATTGATTGCTATCAATTAAATATGAATCTGCAGTTATTTAAATGACAAGTTTATATATTAATTTTAAATAACTACAGGTGCTTACTCTGAGCACTGCTCATGTAGGTAATTTATGGTAATTAGCTGATGATAGTGCACCTGTGTTTTTATCAAACTTGTATTTACTTCCGAGTTCTGAAGCAGAATCTCCAAAGGCACTTGCCTCATTAATGTCACGCTGGGAGCAATGGGGTTCCTGGCAGAAACAGGAACAATTTTTCTTCAACTCTCACAAAGGTTTGTCCACACTACAGCAGAAATGACGGAAGCAAAGCTGAGAAGAGACACTAGACAGGCATCCCTCACCTTTGCCTGCATTCCAGACAGGGACAGCATGGTGCTTCCCAAATGGGCAAAAGCCACCTTGGCCCTGTTCCAGGGGAGGCATTTCCATTTTGCCTCCTCACATGTTCACATGCAAAATGAGGAGGCACAGAAACCCACAGCATTTAAAGGCTAATGCGGAGGGTGGACATCAGGTGTCCCAGAGAGTGTACAGAACACAGTGCCACAGAAGAGAGCTTTGAGTTGCAAGATCTTGGGAAAAAAACCCAAGAAAATTTCAACTACATATTAGAGACTTCAGATTCTGTAATCTAACTGCAGATGCTCACTTCTTCTTTCATAAGCCTCTTTTCATCTTCTTTTACACAAAACACCACCTTTTAACAACCTGCTTGCGGTACGTCTTTGCTCTTAGGTATTCTTAAAGTGTAATTATGCCAGCAAGAAACTGCACATATGTGCAGTTACGTGTAGTGAACAAGTTGCACAGAAGAGTCAGGCAGCAGCTGGGTTAAATTTCATTAATGACGAGGCTGATGGGACTCAAATATTTCAACTATGCCTTTTATAATTTATCATCTTTTTAATGAACACATATGCATATGGACAGTCACACTGACTAATATATGATGTGCTTATACTCTATTGGTTTCAACAGAGCTATGCATAAATGGAAGTACACACGTAGGTCTTGTCAAGAATGAGAAATTACTTCATTAAAATGTTAAAGAAATTCAAATTAAATACTGCAGCTCTGTTAGAGGCTGTGAGCTAACCTACAGGCTGTTTACACATACAAACCTATCTCAAGTGCGAGACAAAACTTAATTTTCAACCACTATAACCACTCTGACTGAGCTTTTGTAAACTTTGGGCATGAAGACATATGCAAGCAATTTATCATTAATTTTACTGTGATACACCAAAGGTGTTTTGCGAGAAGTTCTAATTTGTTGTATTAATTATATCCAATAATAAGAGTACAAGACTGTGGTCCCAGTATAACCTGATCTTACACAGGAGGCTATTCAAGGATGTATTGTTTTAAAGTAAGTGTCTTCTGTTTCAAGGGCTTTTACCATTGTTTTCTGGATGTTGTATTCGTACATTAACCATTCTTAACTCATCTGTTGCCAATTCCTCCCTTGTTCCAGGTTGGCTATCCATCTATGGCAAGTAGTTGATGCCACGTGCATTCCTTGTTGGCACCACTCACATGGACAAAGAAATGCGCTGGACACAAAGCACAACTCATGTCCTTAATTCGTGTCTATTTGTTGATAGTGGACATCTAGTACTATTTTTTTTTTTAAATGTGTAAAAAGAGCTTAAGAGCTCAAGTCACCGAAAAAACATGGAGCTTTATCAAGAAATAAATATTATCACATTTCCATGTTTTTATAAGAACTATTCAACATACTCTGACAAGAGTTACACACAAATCTCCAAGCAATTAACCTGATGATTGCAGGTAAGTTTCTAACAAATACACCATCCAGCAGAGAAAAAAATACAAAGAAAGTCAAGTAACACAACAAAACTCCCAAACTCAAACCCCTTTACTCCTATGGAGGAGGAAGGCCATTCCACCTTCCATACTGTTTTATTCACAGAATCATCCAATCATCAAAAAGTGGGAAGAGACCTTTAGGATCACCGAGCCAAACCGTTTAAACCAAACCTTCCTCACAGCTCTTCTTCCTCGGGCATCCACTGGGAAGGGAGCGCCAAGGGACTATTTATAAGGGAGTTACCGAAACACCCGACCTGGCTGCGAGAAGCGCCAAGGATCCCCATACACAGCAGGACAGGGCTCCACGGGACCCCGATCCCGCCTGGAGCCGCTGCCACCCCCAGGAACCCTCCAGGAACCCTCCAGGCGGACGAACCCCCCCCCCTTCCCTCACAGGCCGCGCCCTCGGGGGGCTCCGCGGGCGCTCCCGGGGAGGACGCGGCCCTCCCCCTTCCCTCGCTGCGGCCTCGCCCGGCCCTGCCCGCCCGGCTGCCCGGGCCCCGCGGCCTGAGGGGCCGTGCCGGGGGCGGGGGCAGCGCCTCACCTGCGGGCCCGACTCGGCCCTGCGGGGCGCGTCCCCCATGGCGCCCTCAGGGGCCGCTCCCGCAGCGCCCCCGCACGGCCGCGCCGCCTGCGCATGCGCGGCCCGGCCCCCGGCAGCGCGGGCGGAGCCCGAGGGGAAGGGCCCGCGGGTTCGAGTCCCGCCTCCGGTCCGAGCCTGCCCCGGGTTCGGGTCCCGCCTCCGGTTCGGGTCCCGCCGCGGCTTGGGATGGCTGGGCGGCCGCGGGAAAAGTAAAGAATCGGTTGTGTTGGGAAAACCCTCTGAGATCCTCCAGTCCCACCTGTGTCCGAACACCATGGCACCAACCAGACCATGGCACCAACCAGACCGTGGCATTCAGTGCCACGTCCAGGCTTTCCCAGGGGCGGTGACACCAGCGCCTCCCCGGGCAGCCCGTCCCGATGTCTGATCGCCCTTCCTGCGAAGAAATGCCCCTTAATGTCCAGCCTAAACCTCCGCTGGTCCAGCCCAAGACCATGTCCTCTCGTCCTGTCGCTGGCTGCCTGGGAGAAGAGGCTGACCCGCATCTGGGAAAGGCTGTTTGTTCGTGCGTTTGTTTATTTTTAAGGGTCTGTTTTTAAGGGTTTGTTTTGAAGTTTCTCTATGTTTGTAGGGTTTTTTCCTGCTCCTGATGACACGGGCAGGTGGCTGGGTTGGTGTGACTCGGGGGATGCTGTCTGTAGCCGTGACTCAAGGGCAGCTCACTCGCGTGGCCGCGATTAAACCTTCGACGCCTGCGAAACTGCCCCTTGGCAAAGCTACCAATTATGACCTAAATTAAAAGGGGTCTAGAATGTTTTAAGTATGTCCCTGGAGTGAACTGGGCTTGCTTGGTGCGGGACAGCCCCGGGCAGGAGCCGCTGTGCAGCTGTGCTGGTGGCCGGCAGCAGGACCAGTCACCTGCCTGACGATGCTGTGCCACCTGGGGAGGCGAGAGGGATGGGCTCGGGGAGAGCTCTGGGACAAGAACCAGGCTGTGTTTTCCACAGGCTGAGTGCAGAACCAGCAGGATGAGAATAGCAGCTCCCATTATCTGCATATTGAAGGGCTGTAGAGACACCATCCCTTTGGGTCTAGTGAGGTTATCGGTGATGCTGCACGTCCTTACAGGTAGGAGGAGAAACTGGTGGCAGAGTTCTCTGTTTCTTCAAAGACATCATATTTCCCCTAGCTTGGTCCTGAATGCACCACAATCAGAAAACCTAACTCAGACGGAAGGCATCAGCTTCGTTTCAGCCCAAAATACACAGCACCAATTCAAAACACCCTGTGTTGCCACCTCACTAACTCAAGTTTTAGATGGATGCCACCAGCTGGATTTAGCCCAACTCAAATGCCCACTTTTAGTCTCCAGTCCTAATTCCGCTCATTGCAGCACAGAAGGGAGATGGTCTCTCCGCACAGCTGTTCTTTTCTGTGTAAGGATACACAGGCCAAATTACCAATAGCCTGGAAGGTGGTTCTCCAGTGAGAAGGACTTGGATGGCTGCGGGGAGGGGACACATGGCACAAAAATGCAGTTGCAATACTTTCAGTTTAATTGCACTGCAGGAAGTTTCTGTTCTGCCAACATAAAGGACAGACAACCTTGAGAGCTTCGTGTCTGACTATTCTTGCAGCACCTCAGTGGTCTGGGCCACCGAAGAGTTGAAAAGACTTGGTAATTAGTAGTGATTGCCCTTGAAGCTGACTGATGAGTGACCTAGCCCAAGAACAGAGTGGACTCGCTGTGACTTATGACAAAGACACTACTCATTGAATCAACCATGTGATTTTTTTTTTAATAATTATAGGTTCTTTGTTGCTCTTTTCCTCTAATTAAAGACATTGCACTAATTTTTAAAAAGTGATTGCTCCTTGAATTTAGGGCCATAAAATAGCACAAATAAATGAAGCCCACTCCTACCTCATCACTTAGCACTGTGACTATCCCAGTAGGGTTCTGTGGGAGCTCTTCTACTGCATGGGTGAACACAGTTTTGGTATTACAGTCTAATGTAAGATGAAGTGTCACAGTTCAGTGGAAATCAACCAACAAAGATTCAACAGAGAGAGGGTAAAAGCATTGAATTCACCTGAGCAGTATAAAAAAAAAATAAATGGCATATTTAACTACTTGAAATAGTATGTAACAGTTAGAAATGTGTAAATCAAACACACTGGCCACCTTGATAAGTAGATTGCACATCAGCAGTCAGCATCACTGGCACCTTACCATGTTTTCTAATATTTTATCAAAGCTGTCTATGTATTTCTCATCCTCCACCTTTTTGGTTTTTTTAAATTTTACTTTTGCTTATTTTCTCCCTGACTTTATTGACTTGGCTCCTTTGGAGAAAAACAATAACATAGGTAAGGAGAAAAACTCTTTACCATTGGCTCCAGCAGAGCCATTGTACCCTCTGTTTTTGGGAGGTTTTGTGGTAGAGCTAATTTATTTGTCTTTGTATTTATTCCAGTTAATTCTTTCATATTTTTCTGTAGTATTTCTGAGTGATAGTATGTGATGCAGGAACACAGAATCCCACCCACTCTTTACTCTTCCTTCTTAAATAGCAGAAGGCTCCTTAATGCAGTGGAGCTGTAAGTGGCTCACAGTATGCAGGGTCTCTGTGCCCCAGCACACCTGTTTCTACAGGCAGAAAATTAGTCTTCCTTTGTTTGGCTTGTGGGGAGCCTGAGGGTGCCCCTCGAGCCACAGGCACTGCTCATGTAGCAGTTCTGCAGCAAGAGCAAGGACTTTTCTAAGAGCAGAAAGATCAGACTCGAGGGGTGAGCATTTCTGTCTTTCTGAAGTTTGTATTCTGGAGAAAATTCCTCTTTCCTGACCTTGGTTTTGAACATTTACCACACTGAGATGCTGTGTTTTCCACTGCATGTGTTTAACACCTTCATCATAGGGAGAGAAAATGACAGTGCAAAAGAGGAAGGTATTTAAAGTGGAGTTGCAGCCCTGAGCAAAATTATTTTTGATTTTTTTTCATTATTATTATTTGCCAGTTTATACATTCACTATTGCTAATTACAGCCAACAGAAAGAAACTGGGCTGGGTTCTGGGGAAGGAAGGACTAGCCCAGGTGCCCCAGGGCTGTAGAGAACTGAGTCTACTATTTATATAAACATTTAATTTCTTTTTAAAATGTACAGTTCTAAATTTAAATTGCCAGTTGGTCTATAAGAGTCTAAAGAATTAGACTATAAGATTTCAGACTGCCAGTCTAAAGAACTAACACCCTCTCCTGGAACAAGGCCTGAGGTAAGAGCTTAAGCAAAAGGAAAAAAACATGACAAAAACCAATGTGGTGACAAGAAAGTCAGATGGTGTGAAGATGTTTGGAAAAAAAAAATCAAAATTTTATATTTAATTAAGTAATAGCTAATTTAGAAACTGGAATATAAATGTTTCCTCCTTTAAGCATTTTTTTTCCAGCCACAGAGAATTTGCTCCAACATAAGCTTCATCATTTTGAGCATATTGTCACTTAATGTTCCCTCACAAGATTTGTGTGGGTGACATTCCAGCACAAACCAGCTCCAAACAGATCTTCCAGCTTGAAAACAGTTTGTCTCTGTTAGTGTAGTTGAATTAAACTCTTTCAGTAAAGTCAGTTGTTGTTTTCATAATTAACCTCTAGACTCTTAGATACCTTCACTCCCAAGGTGACAAACTGACTCTCTCAAAAGTCATTAAACAGAAGAATCACTCCAAGAAATAAAACAGAAAGGTCTCATTTTCTAATTGAGTCTTATCTATTCCTTTGTGTAGTAATGTTCAGAACTGAAAAGGTTTACCAGCTAAAGACCATCTCAAAGTTTCAAGTAGACCTCAAAAAGAATTAATATTAGTAACAATAATAATAGAATAGTGGTAGTAAGAATTAAGACTTAAGGTACATGTTGAATCTTCCTATAGTGAACAGTCCATCAGATTATTTGCAAACTTTCTGTTGTGTGACTCCTCCAGTTTCACGTAGCAGATTTCGGCCCCACTGTTCCAAGTTTCTCTCAGTGAATGAAGTGATCTGTCACTGGGTTTTATTAGATTTTTTTCAGAGCAGATGGCTGATTCTTTTTACCTGGAGAGCTGCCACTTTCTTTAGATATATCTTCATTTTGATGGTGGCCTATCTGTTCATTTGAGAAATAAGTAACTTCAATTACAAGAGTGTTATAATTTCACTGACCTCAGGAAAAGGTGATAGGTTTGCTGTATAAATTTCCTGCATTTTGATGGAAAAAACTCAAAACATAAAGAGAAAGGAATTTAATCCATAGGTAGCTGGACTGCTAGCCATGAAAAAGCAAGTCCAGGTCTTGACTCAGTTCTGGCATTTGTGATCATAACATGGTTTAGGTTGGAAAGGACCTTCATGCTCATCTAGTTCCAATTCCTTTGCCATGGGCAGGGACACTTTCCACTAGACCAGGCTGCTCAAAGCCCCATCCAGACTGGCCTTGAATACAGTTTCATAGCCAGTTGCTGGATTTTCTGCTTTACATTGCAGCTTGCAGATTTACATCAGGAATATACTTGCTCTGTGTAGCCATTCACCTGAATTTGTCTAGATTTCTTATTTCCGCAGGTTGCCTTTCATCAGCTTGCACTCCTAAGCTGAAATTACTCCTTGTTTGTTGGTACCAGGTTCTTCTTTTCCTGCTGCTTCTTCTGTCCTCTCTGAATAATCCTGCACTGGCTCACTGTGAAGTAGCCAGATATGCCTTACTGGGACATTAATCACTCAGATAACTGGTTTTGTATTGGTAACCTGGCCAGGGGTACTTTCTTGCTTGTCTTTGGGCACAGTGTAAGGTTAGCAATAAATAAAGACTTACAGAGAAGAATACATGATTTGTAAAGCCACCTTCACAGCCAGCTGTGACTACAGATGAAGTTTCATTTTGAGTACTTGAGCTCTGACCTGCAGCTCATGGAGGAAGAGATCTTGTGTTTGGCCTCGTGAACTTCCATCACTGCTTGTACCACACTGACAGGAATAATGCAAATTTTGCCTCAGTCAAACATGCTGGTGCAAATGTTCTCTGCCTTCTGAAGTGCTGTTCAATGAAGTATGAATGATCTTTCTAAATTCTTCTCCTGCGACTTCCCTTTTGCTTGAGTGTTGATGCTCTTACAAGCCCCAGGTTTTACAAAGAATCCACGCAGGCTGGCATGTATGACCTTGCTGAAACACTCACACAAATCCTAGGGCTGTCAATAAGAGCAAATCAGTATTTTAATTAACTTGCTATGTGTGCCACCCTGGGCACGTGTCTAAAATGTGCATCCAGGTAGCTGGCACTGAGTTCAAGCTCTCCGGTTTTCCTTGGCGAAAGCAAACTGGAATTTGCCCCTTGTGGTACAGAGAACTAATGGTACAGTTCAAGTGTGCATTTCTGACACTAAATGTTACTTCTAACAGAAGAATAAATGTATAATCCAGGCCATTTCTTTTTTTTTTTAAAAAAAAAAAAAAACTGACTAGGGAATCCCCATTTTCTCCTTTTTACACAAATTTAGCATTAAAGTTTCTGTTTTCTGTAATCCCCGCAGACCTCCTGTCAGCGTGGAATATACATCTATTTTTTTTCTTTTTGATCTTAACACTTGTAAGTAATAAATAATTGATTGCCCAAGGAATTCTGGGAATATATTCAGCCTTAAATTGAGCACTAAACTATTTGCAAATGTGCTTAGGCACTAGCCCAAAAGATACATCAAAAGAATGTCAATGGATATTGGGAAGTGAAGTGCCATCATATGTTAGAATTAGGAAGCATAAAATATAAGTAGAGAGATAACAGCTGTCAGATCTGCTACCGGTAGTAATAGAAAAGGGTATGTTTTTATAGAAGGCTATAAACTGATGTTCAAACTAGACCACACTTTCACCTCAGTGATGACACTCCAGACCCTATTCAAGGAATGCCTTGGTTTTGACTGTTTTCTGAAAACTGGGGCTTGACAGTGCACTCATGCCAGAGAGACCTACAACTGAGCCTGAATGGTCTGTGAGATCTCTCTGTTAGAAAGAACCAGGGTGTATTTACTCCAGTGACAGCACATCTTTGGTACTGAAGACAGATTTTCTGTGGCAGTCTGATTTCTCCATGGCTCCAAGCCCTGACATTAGCCCTGTGCTGCTGTGAGTAAACTGTTTGTAGGGTCTGAGGTAACCTGACTACACCTGCACTGCTGCACTTGCAACAGAATCGTATCCCAGTATCTGGATATCTGTGGATAAACGTAGGTGTTGTATGATGTTGGCCTTGCTGCTGCCACTAAAGCTCAAGTCTGCCCTTCATGGAGCACATTCTTTGGGAATCCAGTTACAAACACACAAAGGGCAAGATGGTAATGGCAAGGAAGAGTGAGGATGGATTTATTTACCAATGGTAAATTGTACGTGACCAGCCTTGTTGCATTTTATGGTGAAATGGTTGGTAAAAAGACGAGAGGAGGGTGCTGGATGTCATACATCTTCTCTTCAGTGAGGCTTTTGACACCATAACACCCATATCTGGAAGATGAGGAAGTATAGCTTGGATGAATAGACTGTTAGATCAGTTGAAAACTGCCTGGACCACAAGGTTTGAAGAACAATTATCAACGTTCTGAAACTCAGTTGTGTACCCCAGGAGTGGTACTGCCGCTGGTGGTGTTCAGCATTTTCATTGTGATCGGTGAGAATGCAAACTCCAAAAAGTTGTGTGTGATGCTGAATTAAGGGAAATGGCTAACTTCGTGACCAACAGAGCTTCAGTCCAGAGGGATCTTGAAACTGTTGTGGTTTGGACCTTTAGACATTCAGTAAGGTGTGTGAACCTTGGTACCTGGAGCAGAATAACCTCATGCAGCAACACAGACTGGGAACTTACTGTGAGAACCAGAAACTCAGGGCAAATTTGAGGGCAAAGGCCACAGTTTGCATCTTGGGAGATGCAAACTGGACAGTAGCAAAATTTCTCCTGTGGGAGGACAGTATACAGCACTGGAATACATTTTATACATATCATGGCAGAGCAGTGAATTCTCAGTCCTTGAAGGTTTTCAAAAAATCATGGCTGGTTTGATTTATAGTTGGTGACAGTCTGTCTTAGAGTGGGAGGCTGGTTCAGATGGCCTTCAGGAGCTTATTCTTATTTCTCTGGTTCTGCAATCCTTGTTTCCACACAGCAGCTAGAAGAGTCAAAAGTGAGTTTGCTTGTGACCTCTCTCGGTCTGTTAGGTTTTCCTTGCTTACAAGTTCTAATCTGTGCAAGCTGGACATCTGTGACCACGGGTGTAGATCAAAGATGGCTTTGCAACAGCTTTGTCAGAGGCCTTTCTGTCTCCTGGTACCGTGGAAAGCTGCATCATCCACGAGGGATGTTACATCACCCTCGGAGATTCTCTTGTGTAACGCAACTTGCAGTAACTGCTGTGAAGTTGCACATGTGGAGTGTTGCAAAGAGAACCTGCTGCACCCATGTTGTCTGGCACGCTCATGGTTCTTCTGTCATGACGATGGAAGATGGTCATGAGACCAACATAGAACTGTGTCCGTCAACAGTTTCATGATCTGTAGTTCTCCTGTCAGAGAACACAGACTGGCAGAAAATAAAAAGTTCTTGTGGACTCTCTTGGTTAAATAAAAATGGGTTGGATGGATTTCTCATCTTCAAAAACTTCAGGGGGAAGTTCTTTGAAAGTTAGCAATTTCTGTGTGAAAACTGCCCTGTGAAACTATTTTTCTTAAAGTTAATCACACTAAGACATTTGAATGAAAAAAGGCTGTAGTTGAGATGCAACATTTAAAAAATGTTCTTGATGGCTCACTGGTGAATTAGAGTACAAGACTTTGCTCTTTGTGTTTTGAAATACCAAAACTCCCCTAGGATGGGAAACCTCTTCCAACTGTTCGTTAAAGAAAATAGCCATCTAGCATTCTGTTAGGTTAGATGGCTTGTTGTGGCCTGGGAACACCATCCTGTATTTTGCGTTCCTATATTCAGTGTGTCCTGACACTTTTGCAAAAAGTCCCTTTGGGATAAGTAGTATTTCTCTATTTTTTAAATGCATTCATTTTGTTTGTGTTCATACCTATTTCAATGCTTGATTTTCTGCGCATGCCTTCACAATAAGCTGCTGATAGGAATGTTCTCTGAAGCAGCAAAGTTGTAAGGCAACATTCAAGTATATCTGCAGAAAATGAATTCTAAATAAATATATAAACCACAATTTTTTTCATCAACTGTATGGTCTGTGCACTCACATAAGCAGTGACGGACTGAATCTTCTGATGATGCATGTTTACAACAAACTTGCTGAGGGATAATTTACAAAAATAGTTATTTTACAGAAACATTTGAAAAAAGGTTAGAACTGAGATTTGGTAATGGTAGTCTCTGGGGGGAAAATATATGATAACATCCTTTCTCTGCAAATGGGGTTTTCTGACATACATTCTCAGCTTGTGTAGATCATGAAACCGTAGTCACCTCTCTCATTGCCGTGATCTTTGATAAGCAGTGCAGCGGTGAAAAGTGTTCTACTGAAACATTAAGCATTTCACTAAGCCAAATCTGAGTAATTTAAGATTTTCAGTGTGCAGGCTAAGGCTGCAATTGCCTGTTTGCTTTAAAACAACATATATTCAAGTTGTTCCTGGAGGATGTGAACCCTCTCTGGGTTCCTGCTGCCTCCTTTGGGCTGTGCTGGTGGTTGTGCACTGAGCCAGCCCTGTGACCCTTCAGGGACCTGACGGAGGTGAGAGGAAGGAATCTACCCCTGCTTTCAGTGCTCAGTTCCCTGATGTGGAGATGGCAACATGAAGCCAGAAGTGAGAAAGGGAAGGATATACTGGCAGCCTGAATCAAGGATGGCCAAAAGAGACTGCAGTGGTAGGGAGACCTCAAAGCACTGATTAATCTCAAAGATTAATTTATCCCTTGTGAGATGTACAGTCTCAAAAACAAAGCTTGAAGTTCTGAAGCATGAAATGAAGGATCCAGAAGAAAATACCCTGTTGCCAGGCCATCCAGAGATGTTTTGTGTGCCTGCTCAAACAGGGCAGCTCCCAGCCTTTCTTTTGTAAGGGAATTGCAATAGATCTGTAGGCTAAAACAATTTCTGGATAAATCCTCTGACATGACAGCAGCAGAGTTTCCACAAGAATGATTTCACATATGACAACTGCATCAAGAACTGTGTTACAGTGCTTCCCCCAAGACCTGCACTAGCTTGGGTTGATTAAATAATTGGTCAGTAATAAAGGAGATGATCTACGACAACCTGGAAAGTTGGGAAACAGTAGCAGACTTGTGGGAGCTGTACAGCCCGTGACCATGGATTTCTGAGAATCTCTCCATGGCCACCAGAAGTTAACTGAAATATTAAAAGTTACTACAAGTATCCTATGCAATAAGAGCAGGGTTTCTGACACCTTACAGCCATCAACCAAGGCCCCATGATTTCTAGGAGACCATTGTAGTTCCTACCCGATCTTTCTGTTGCAGCTGGCATCCCACAAGCTGCTTCTTAGGAAGGGATGCAGTTGTAGCAGGAGAATGAAACATGGAAACATCTGAAAAATACATGCATCACTTAAGTGGAACCACTGGTCTGACTGGTACTAAGGATGCTGAGAACAAAGGACTAGGAAAGAATAGGGCTGGTTTGCAAGAGAGGGGAAATGGGGCTGATACAGTTAGGACTCTGAGATTAACACCACAGCTTCTAATTGAGCACAGCAACCTCTGATATTGCTGATTATTTTTTCTGAAATTAAGGATAACATGGATTATTTAGAGTGTGACAGAATTATGGGGACCTGGAAAAGCTCTTCTTGGCCCATAATCTGGAGGCTGCAGCTGACTGTTGTGTTTGCCTGCCCTTCTAAAGTGAATCTACTAGTTCCTTCAAAAATAGCTTAAAATGAAAGAGCTAGAATCCTTTTCCCTCTTGCCATTGGCAAACAAAGCCCTGACAGACCAAAGCCTTCACTGAAATAATCCCCAGCCCCACAAATTAGCTTTAAAAGTAGCATGGATATAAAAAAATAAAGATATAGTCTGAATGATTTTACCCATTATTATAGCTGTAAGAGCAAGCGTTCTCCACCCTTTCAAGAAATAAGGTGCCTCTGAAAAGTTAAATAAAGCTGCCTCAGGAGCAATGAAAGGGAACACAAATAGGTCAGCTTGCTTCCTTTGAAAGCAACTCTGCTCATGTTTTAACACAGACATAAATTAGGGGCCTGGAGAATGAACGGGAAACAGTCCTGATAAGTCTGACTGATTGTGGAAGTATCTTTTGGAGGTAGAATTCAAGCTTTATAGGCATCTTCAGTATTGTTCTCTTTCTTCTGAGATCCTGTCTTGGAAAAAATATCCCATTTCTCAATCCAAGGGAATTAGCCAACAACTGTGATTTAAATCATTAATCACAAGCATCTCTGCTTACATGTGACTGTGCATTGACTTCTGCATGGCTAGATGAACTGTGCCATTGCTTTCTTTGATCATTTTATGACCATTTATTTTCAGCCCCCTTTGTCCCTATGGCTTGTTGCCTTGCTGTGCTTTGCCTGTGGGATATTTCAATCCTGGCAGAAGCCACATGCTTGCTCTTCTTGCCTCCCTCTTCACAGGCAGTTCCTTGACTTGTGTCCTTTCCCATCATATGCTCCTTCCTCAGTGGCAGCAGTGACTTGGCACAGAAAATGATGGTTTGCAGATTACCAGAGCACTGTCTTCTCAGGGGCGGCCAGGTGTTGACCACGGCAGGAGAAGTGAAAGTCGATTTTCTTTTTCTCAGGGTTATCCACTCCCTTTCAGTTAAACAGGAGGCGAACCAGGCCCAGCCAGTGCTGCAATGCCTGCTGATGTTCTCCAGCTGTGCACTGCTCATCTGCTTCTGTTCTTTATTTCCCCCCCACCTCCGTTTTGCAGCATGAAAGTAATGACAATGTGGGATTCTAAATATATCCGAGCCACTTGCAGGTTCTGTGATTGCGCTGTGGGCTGTGTGAAATCTGCAGGCAACAGTATGCCTGCCTACAATGTTGCTTTAGGTGAGAATCTGCTTAGTGCCCTAGGACAAAGTTGAAGACACACAAAAGCCCAAAGGCTAGCACACTGAGGGAGATGTTGGCAGTGGTTGCCTGAATCCCTCTGTTACAGGTAATGTCCCCACTGGAAGAGGATGAGCGTGTTCAGTGGCAGATCCCATTGCAGTGAATTAGATACTTGCTAGCACACCGACATGCATCAAGGGAAGCATTTCAGGGAGTGAGCACATCCATCCTCACAAGGGCACCCCAGGAGTACTTGATCCCAATGAGGGAGTTATTTTTTTAGGCTGCAGGCCTCAGACCTGCTGAAGAAGTCCCTTCTGCTCCCTCACCTCCTCCTACTTCCAGCAACTTCTTCCCACTGCTTTACTCCTCCTTCTGCTACGCTGGCACAAGCATTTGGGCATGTGGTGAAGTGCAAAGGGAGAGCTAATCTGGCTTAAAAAAACCCTGGCTGAAAAAGAAGAGGTGGGGGGTTAGCTAACTCAGCTCCCTGCTCTGATTTATTTGCAGCAACCTACGAGGTACAAGGAGGAACGATGTAGGAGCAGGGACTCCTTAAGCAGACAAAACTGCTGAAAATGATGCTCATCAGGCTATGCTAGGATTTCCTTTTTATGATGACTTCTTCCTGCCACCTGCAAGGAGATAAGACGTCCTTATTGCAGTTTGCTTGGTGAGGATAGGGAGGAAATAACCTGCTCACAAGTGCTGGACACCAAACTGGGCATCAAAGGGGAGTTCAGAAGAAACTGTCAAGTGATCGTCAAGATATATATTCTCATTTGGCATATGGTTCAGTTTAAAGCAACAGTTTTTAACTAGTGAAGGTCTTCATGGTTTGAACATCACTATCTCTAAATAAAGGAACTGCCATTTAATTCAAAGCATTGATTTAAAGAAACCATTGGACCATTAGAGAATCATCCACTGAAAAGGAAATGTATCCTTGGTTTATATTAAGGTGTATCTCATATGTACTCAAAAACTTAATGGTTTACGTAATTTATAAAATATCTTGCTATGCATTTTTATTGTAATGTTAAACATTATCATTATGTACGCTTATATATTTATATGCATCTCCTTACCTCCTTTGTTTTTCAGTCTTAGTTACCTCTTGGCCTCTGGAGATAACTGGAGGCTGTAGAGAGTGTTTTCAATGAGTCAGTTTGAAAGTGACTCTGGGGAATCTGAGGTTGCACAAGTGCTTTAGAAAACACAACCAAGGACTTAAATATACCCAACAGCTTCAGGCAGTAGGTTAAAATGAAATAATGCTTCAAAACTAAGCCTTGGCCATCAGACAGTGATTCCAGGTGAAGACAGATAGCTCAGATGGCATGTCAGCATGCTGGAGGCAATACCTCTCCTTCTATGTGTACTGAACCTGTGAGATGACAAAGCCTGTGAGCTGAGGAAGAAGCTCTTGGGGTAGCTGATGTATCAGAGACAAGGTGCCTGACTTGGAACTGCCTAGGAGGTGTCTCTGTCCCTTAGAGATCAAGAATACTGAGCTCTAGGAGGGTAGGTAGTGATAGATGGACTATTAAATGGAAAAAATACAAGCAGTCATTGAGTGGGAACCAGATTCCTGCCTCCTGGAGGTGTTTATCAGTAAGGAGTCAGACTGATGCTTAGTTTCTCACTGGCCCACTGAATGTTGCCCTCTTTGCAGCATCGTGCCCAGCTGTCATAGGAGATGCTTGGGAGTGGCACTGAGCATTTGATATTCTGATGGCTGGAAGATCTTGCTAGAGAAGTGGGAGCAGTGGGAAAGAGGAGTCTGAGTCTTTAACATCTTAGGAGTGAGCTGCAGACACTGAGTTGTGATCAAAAGCCTACCACCATAATCTCCACCCATGTTCCTCAGTGAACTCCCATGTAAGGCTCACTTGAGTACACTAAGATACTTTTCTATTTTACTTTTTCCAGGGGGCTTTGCTGGAAGCAAAATTCTGAGGCAGCCTTTAGGGGCTCAGCATGTTTCTTGTTTTTGATATCTCAGGTAAGTTTGTGTTCCAAAGTGATGACAAAAGTTTATATATATATATATATATATGTATGTATATACATACATGCACACATATATAGACACCTTAAGTTTGTTCAGAAGTCATTTGGTACTGCAGTAAGTTGTCAGAATCACTGTTGGAGTTCCCCAGATTGGCTGATTTGCTGGTGATATAAGTGGGGAGGATCTGGCCTCTAATAAACCAGGCAGGCTTTATAAAAGAAATTTAATTGTGTCAGAGAAGTACATTATAGAACAAGCCCCTGGTATTTCACTTTTTTCTCATTTCAGCAGGAATGCTGGGGGCAGGGGTGTGGTGCACACAGATGATCGTGCCATTAGAAAGTAAGGGTTCACAACGTGATGATGCAGTGACTGTGTTCCTGCAGTGTTCTGGGTAGACTGGGACTGCTGGATAATCTTTATTACCTCATTCTGTGGAACTCTGAGCTCCCGAATTACATTAGAATCTCATATTTCATCTACAAAGCTGTGAAGAAAATACATTTTTCAAACAGTAGGAAACATTTTTCTTTCCTATTTTTTTCAGGCCAATTCCAAACCCTTCCCGAGGGAGCCAGAGTGCCTGGCTAAGTGGAAAAGTAATAGTGGGTCTGCAATAAATATATAAGATACAAACTTACCTATTGTAAAGGGTGCAGCTACTTGATGGCATGTGCTTATTTTGTCAGTGTGTGATTCCCACTTTCCTCTTGTCAGGCTTTGAGATTATTAGAAGTGAATCTTCACCTCACTGCTTGCATCTACTGATAGTGTTTCTTACTTTGAACCTCGTGGTGTGATAGTCTGAGCTGCTGTAATGAGAGCTGACTTTATGCAAAAAAAGCCCCCACAAACAACAAAACAAAACCAGCTGAGGAAAGGCATGGCACCCACACAAGTCCCAGAGAAGTACGTCTCTGCTCCAAAGAGTTGCTATAAACCTTAAGGTTTCTTGGAGTGGGAGTATAGGCAAGAGGAAATCTGATATGCAAGAACTCGCAGGGTAGTGGCCATCCATGTTTGCCTCAGTTGGGGGTCTGCTTGTCGTGTGGGTAAGTACATTTAATTTAACTTTGATCTAGTGTGCTTGGGCAACAAGCAGGGTGAAGAGATCAATGGAAGCACCACCCACTTGGTTAATCACCCACAGCCCACTCCATGCTGCTGCATCGTCACTGCTACCCATAGCTGAGATATACAGATTAGAACAGTTTGCATATATTTACAGGTGCTGCAATTGTATTTTTATTTCCAGTTGCAGAACAGACCTGTTGCATTATGGTGTACTTGGAGGTATTGTGTGAAACCAGGTGTCCACAGACTTGAAAGTCTTTGTTTTCGCAAACGCTGATGCTGTGATATAGCAGACTTGAAACACAGGGGTTTGCCTTTATACACTACTAGTACTATCAAAACGTTTTGTAATTCATTAGCCAAATTCTATACTTCATGAAAATGACCTGGTTTGTCTGTTAGTTGCTGTATGTTTCAGTGCCCCAAAACAAGTGGAGCTGGATGCAGGGAGGTATGACTGAGACACAGGAGCAGAGGGGGAAGAAGCAGCAAAAAAGTATTTGAGAAAATTATCTTTGTCCCCATAGCAGAAGATGAAAATATTGCTTTGGGAAGATGGGTTTCCCTTGATATCCCTATGCTGAGGAATACTAAGCTTTGATGGTGACCAAGTTTACACAACTCAAAAATACTGAGGCTTGAATAAACCTTTATGGAGGTGGAGAAGGGAAAAAAGGTGTAAATCAATACAGTAGGTCAGTAGGACAGTAGGACAACTACCATAGGTCTGAGCACTGTGCAGTAGGTGACAGCTGTTGGATGCTGGATGTGTGAACTTAGAGTTAAAACAACACCCCACACTCAGCATTTTTACTGCTACATGGATGAATACTTGCAGTGAGTTTTGGGGATTTTTAATATGCAAATGCCCAGTAGAGGTGTATTTGCTTGAGTTAGAAGTAAGTTCCAGCTCCAGTTTTTGTAAATCTTTTTGTGGGAAAGCCTTGGAGAACAAGAGCCCATTCCATTGCTGGCAGAAAGAATATGCCAGGATTTTCATGTTACTGAAGAGAATTAGCCCCTGGCCCCCGTGGAAGGCTGGGTTTCCACCTCCAAGTACTGTGTGCCAGTACCAGTTCCAGAGCCCTTCTGGTGTGTGACTTGTTGCAACCTGAAAAATTCACAAGTTTTTCCTCAAAAGCCTTCTTTAAAAATAGTTCTGCTGCTTAGGAAAGTTAAACACAGACTCAGGAAAGATACTTGGTCTGAATAGCAGGAGTTTAGGAGATGATGAAGAATTGCATGTTGCTTTTAATGGTGCTTCAGACAAACCAGTGCCCTTCTACAGTGGCAAGGCTTGGTCAGACCCTGTTTTGTGCCTCTGGGGTTGATCCTGTCACGTGCAGTTTGGATGTCTCTGATTTCTAGACAGCTGTATTCAGCTACAATAAATGTTTTCTTAAAGCCTGATTAGATCAAAATGATGTTTGTGTTGTGTGTGACAGTGCTGTGGTGACTTGGAGAACCAAAGACTTCATTACAAAGAGGCTTCTTGGTATCTCTGGTTTGGCTGATTAACAAATGCATTTAGTAACTGGAAAAATATTTTGCTGGTTTGTTGATGTGTTGACTCATTTGATGTATTTTAAAAGAAAACAAACAACAAACTGCTTGTCCAAACTAGTCTACTGACATAACTGCAGAGGTAGGCTGGGCTGGAGGATGTCAAGATCGTCTCATCAGATTATTGTGATCTCTTGTTTGCTTCATGGTCTGTATGAAGAAATCAGTTCTGTATTGCCATCAGCTCTTCTCGGCCTCAGATGAGGTTTCATATGGCATCGTTGTGACAAACAGATCTACGCTTTATGAACAGCATGGCGTGGGAAACTTACCAAATCATGAAACTTGAGCATGTTTGATATCGATAAAAACTACATTGCATAAAAGTTCTCTGAACGGTACTTTAATGACTCAGCCATTAATAGAAAATATTCCATTCAGTGCACAGGAGACAAGATGTGCAGCCTTCAAGCTAAAGGGATAGAGGGTGAGTTCAGTTTGCAGGCAATTTTATTTAAGGACGGAACCATTGGATAGGAGGTTCAGAACACATATATAAGTGTGACGCACTTCTCATAGCGGGGGTGGTTTCTATAGCATTTTTTATTGTTTGCATCCTGGAGTACCCCTGCAGGAACTTAAATCTCTCTCTTTTTTGGTGTTTTTTATTTGGGTGGCCATGTGTGTTCCAACAATGATAAAGTCACTGTGGTGTTGCTGTGTTCTGTGCTGTTCTGACGGGTTTCTGTAGCTATTTCAGGCAAATTAAGCAAATAGTCCTTTAGACTGTGGCACCTGGGAAGTTGCCTCTGCTGTGTTAATTTGTTAATGTCTAATAATAGAGCGGTGCTGGTGCTGCAAGCTCTCTGTGAGGGACATATTGGCCTTTAGCCTGTACGTTGTCAGCTACTTTCTTTACGCAGCTTCTGGAAGTGTTTACATCTTTCAGGCCTCTACCCTTGACTTGAGCTGGGTTTAAGTTGTCCAGTGAGTTCAAGCTGGAGGGAAAGAAGAAACTATCAGAGAATACAAGCTTTCTTCCTAAGAATGCCAAGCCCAAAGAAAGGACTTGACAGTGAATACTACAATTAATATAAAAACTTAAAAAATACACTCTGTGCTATTCCCACGTTCAGTGTGGGCAGACTTCTTTTTTCTTCCTTAAATTTACAATTCATAAGTGTGTTGCTGGGATTGTTAAGCAAGATAGGATGAATGGAGTAGTTCAGACCTTCCCCAGGTACCAGCTAGACCTTCTGTTGTTTTCCAGAATTCTTCAGAAGTGCAAGTGTAAAATCCCCTGGTGTAAGAACATAGGTTTTGGTATATTATTTTTAAAATTAGAAGTGTAATTTTTGGCAAATTCCATGGTGCAGCATCACAAAGCACAGAGAATTGAGTATATGAACAAAATTTTGTGTTCTGTTTTAAAACCATGTAACACAGTTATGTCATTATATATACATATCTATATGCAGACTTTGACTGTATTTTTAATAATAACCGGATTTCAAGGTGGATGGGCATGTTAGCATAAGTGAAAGTGAGCCTGAAAGTTTACTGCATATCTGTTAGTTTTGCTTGAGTTTGAGCAACTGCTGCTCTTGTTGATTATCAATGTTCTATACTGTAATATTTATCTTTGAATCAGAGAACTATCAAAATATAAGTGTATTATTTACATAGGTGTCAGAGTTGCTGCAGTTGATATTTTCAGTTAAAAATGAGTCCCAAGTCATGCTGGCCTGTCTACAAATTTGAGACTGTTCCTTGCAAAGGGCAAAAGGGCATCTTCTCAACTAGTGTTAGATGAAGTTGTGAGAATTCAGTATTAAAGGCAAAGAATCAGAGTAGTTTAAAATAAGCTTTGCATAGCCTCTACCTCAAAGGCACTTTCTAAGGCACTCAGCTACCATGGTGATGAATGTGGTATAAATAGAAAATAGATTAGATAGAATCCAAAATGTTCCTGAGTAGATCTAAATTAAAAATGGCCATTCTGGAAAGAGAGGTAGGAAGTCACTGTGCAAAATTTAAGAAAATACACACCAATAGTAAATCTAGAGTGGCTTTTAGAAAGAGGAAGGTAGGAAGCAGTTGGTTATATCATGACTGGTAATACAATATCAACAGGAGTATTGGATTCTGATTCTGTTCAACCCTAGCACAGAAAAAGCAGACACAGGAGATGTTTCAGAAACATGAGAAGCACAGGAAGATTTTTTACCTGAGAGACTAAAACCTCCTTTGAACAGACAGGTGCTAGAAATGGCAACATTCCCCCATGTATCTACGAAGCACATAAAGGATCTCACAACAGTGGGATACACAACTAGGAAAGATACTCAGGAATAAGACACTTCTGCAAAATACATCTCTGTCCTTTGTCAACCAAACCCTCTTTAACTTGTCCTGTAATGTAAGGCCCTGATGCAATTTAAAGACAGCAAGAACTTTTTTAGTCTGTTTGGATAAGCAGCTTGTAGTTTTTTGCCACAATATATTAAGGTCTTTTTGGCAGGAATTAAAGGCCCCAATCTGCAGACTTATTCAAAGGACATAAAACTTTAGGAACATGGATGGTTCTGTTTTTTTCCAGTGGGACTACTCAAGTGCTTGAAATTGCAGGTGGACTGAAGTACCCTGCTGAGGAATGGTCCTAGAAGCAGCTGTGCACAGGTCTATGTAGACCTGCATAAATATGCAGTAGGTTAATGTGTGCTTTACAGATATATCTGTGTATGAATAGTTTGCACTGTGTTGCTGCTCTTTCTTTGGGCTTTGCAGCCAAGGGGAAAGCTTAGTTTCTCCAGCAATTTACTTTCTAGTGATTGAGCAATACCCTGTGATTGCTGGTGTGTGAACATCATTACTTGGTGACCTTTCCTAAGTGATTGTATGATGACAACTGCGTAACAGCTGCCCTCAAACCAGCCTCAAGTTTGCGATGATCAAGGGATTAAAGACCTGTCTTTCACGCTGCTAGTTTCTGAGCTTCTGAATTGAGTCTTTTTTATGTTGTCGTCCTTTCTGGTAGTCAGAAAACAAGTTGAGACTTCAGTCATGTATTTGTGACTGAAATGTGAGCACTGGTTTTGGCTGGTCAATTGAACAAAGTCAGAGGTTGTAGTTTATCTAACTCAAAAGTAATTCACTGAATAGGATCTGGTAACAGTTCTTCACACCAAAAATCAAAATTTAAAGAAATAGTGCTGACCAGTCACTTTATCTAGATATTGAAGTTTTGGATTTGAAAGTACTTTTTTGTAAAAAAAGCCAAACACCAAAACATAGCTGAAATTATTTTGGATGTAGCATGATAGCTGGACGGCACAAAAACTTCAGGGCATGTGTGATACTGCTCCCTCACCCTCAAGTTACACAAGTCAAGATACTGGAGACCTCTCTGAGGAGACAGAGATGCAGGGGAATGTTCTTGGGACTTCTACGAAGGTGTCCCTAAATAAAGAGTGATGTGCACCCTTACAACTATCCCTTTAACTAAAATTCACCATGAATATGTGGCCTGCAGGTAAGTTGTTTGGGCAAAGTGAAGAACCGAAGTGCGAGCAGCACAGTCCTTCAACAGATCTTAGGTGTTATCAGCACCACTGAGATACCTGAGTGCTTTTACAGATCAGCTCAGCAATGAGGAAGAGCCGACTGAAGCTTGATCTCAAGAAGGGGAGAGGTTACGTAAACAAAGAAAAACTTCTTTGTAGTCTCATTTCTTCGAGGGTATGCAAACACAACTGGTAAACCTGCTAATTAATTTGGTGATGGCCCTGGACTCTGAGCTGTCACTAAGCTTGTGTGTGCATTTTGTTTAAGAGCCTCTGTCTCCAGGCAGATTACCTATGTAACCAAAGCTGGGTTTCCATTACCCCTTCTCTGAAACAGCAATGTGATATAGTTGGGTATGACACTATCACCTTTGAAGATGCATGATCTAGAACACAACCTTCAGTTCATCTTAATAACGCAAAGCCAGTGTACATACATCACAAGCACCCTCTTTTTGCTTACTGGCTTTTCATAGCCAAGTGCAAACTTACTTTTTTGAAGTTATCTGAGTTTCTTGGGAGCTGCTCTGTTAGTGAGGAACAAATTCTCATGGAGTAAAATGTTATTAAAGCTACAACACCATCTACTCCCTTAGATTACCTTCTTTCTTGCAAACACAACATCAACACTCTAAGATAAAACCCCTAAAAATAAAAGTAAACCCCAAGTCCTCTCCTGCCTACACAGTTCTGCCTTTGAGCCTGAAGTGAAAGAGTGGCAGATATTTAGCCACATCACTTAACAAGTTCCTGGAAGGCATTTGGATGCCGTGGTGAAAAGGGGTGTAGATAAACCAACGTAAAACAACAAAGCTTCAGTTGTGTAACTCGTGGCAGGCTCCACAGACAGTCAAACTGAGACCACGTACACCCCTTGGGTGTCCATTTCTCTTCCAGAACAACTTAAACTCAGCAACTGGTGTAGCCTATGTAGTGCTGGGAGCAGAAGGACATAATGATGCCTGTGAGTTTAAAGTATGAAATGGCATTAACAAGGGCCGTGTTCTGAGGGAGAGGCTAGGGTGTCCTCCAAATGCTGCATGATGATGGTTTTGGAAGAATCCATCATTCACTGTATTCACTCCTACCAGTGGAGCTACTAATTGTTATTGTAATTTAAATAATCATAAATACTTGATATCTAATATATCACAGGGATGAACAAATATTGTCACCTTTGTCTTTGCTGTAAGAGCATCAGCTGATGTATGTCATCATAGTTACATGGCACAAGTTCTGTTCCAGGTGCTCCAGGGATTTGTCTCTATGCTATTTAGACTATAGACAGAGATTCTCCTCTAGAACTGCTCAAGATGTTACTGTGTTTTACCCCTTCCCTCACTTCTGCTAATGAAGCAACTTGTTTAAGTGCTTCCTAACCCACTTCAGGCACAATCAACAGAGTTAGTGTATGGGTCTTATTTGAATTGTTTGAACTATCTCAGCTGATTATGCTTGAAGTGGGTTAGGGAGAACTCACACAAACAGGTGGGAGAGCTGCCAGGGCAGTAATCAATGCCCAAGGGACCCTATAAACAGCTTGAAAAGAGAAGGGCAGGGCACAAATGTTTTAAACGTCTGCAGCTGTTTGCAAATTGAACCTCTGCATAGAACCTGTAAGCTACAAGTGAGCTATGGCATTACCTCTGTTTCCAGATGAGGTGTTCTTCTCAGCTGTAACCACTAGCGACTTCTTAAAAATAAAGTAAAATGAAAGTTGAGAATTGTAAGAAAGTTTACAGTGATGTGCCCATATAGCATATGAGCAGATATTATCTGAGCCCAGTGCAGCATATTGTGCAACAGCATGGGAGAGGGGAAATTTTGGCCAGGAAAGTCAAAGCATATTCTTTCTTTTATCTGTTGGATGCTAAAGCAGTGCCTTCCATGTGCCGTTTGATTTGACTGGCCAGACGAGGGGGGCAGAACAATTTCCATCCAGCTTCAATCCCCAGCTCTGGAGCCTACTTATTAGAGTCTGAGTGTTTGCTGTTTCAACCCACTGACAAGGGAGCCCATCCAACAAGCAAACTGGGCTGCCTTCCACCACGCAAAATCTCTCAACTTGCAGATTCTCCAAGGGGAACGGAGCGAGGAAATATGTCGAGTGAGCGCTCTCGGTTTGTGGTGAACGCCTGAACAACCCCCCTCCAGGACACGTGCAGGTCGGCAGCCATCGCCCCAACGCTGGGTGTGAGGACCAGAGGATGCACCTCGTTAGTTTTCTTACACAGGCCCTCAATGGCACGAGCTCCTGGTGTAGCCACGAGGAGCAGGCGATAGGAAATTGCCCCCTCACGGGACACACTTCTCGTGGTTCATGCCCAGGCATCTGGAGGGGCTATTTCTGGCATCACCACACAGTATGACCAGGGCTGAGTCACACATCATTATCCCGCATGCAAACTAGGTGTCAACAACGTTGCAGGTGATGTTTGCCACAGCCTGCCTGTCCTTTGAAGTGCTCAAGTGTGCTATAATATGTTGTATCCTGGGCCCGGAGGATCTGTGGGCTGCAGCGTGGCCACCTGCACCCAAAGAAACAACGCTTCGTGTTTGTCACACCTGACTGGTTCCACGTTGATGTTTTTTGTCTGGGGCAAACCCCACCTTCAGCGAGACGTGAATTGAGGCAGGTCTTGCTCGGGAGGGCAGCAGCATCCGCAGCGTCCCGGGGGATGCTGAGCCCTTTCCTCCCTCCCAACACGGCCAAACACGGCCTGAAAGAACCACAGAACATCGTGAAGGGACCCACAAGGATCATCGAGCTCCTGGCCCTGCACAGAACACACCAAGGGTCACACCATGGTGTATGGGAGTATCACCAAAATGCTCCCTGGGCTGTGTCACTCGGTGCTGTGACCGCTGCCCTGGGAGTCTGTGCAGAGCCCGACCACCCTCTGGGGGAAGAACCCTTGACGAGTATCTAACTTAGATTTTCTGATACTCCAGCAGTTTTTAAGCTGATGAAAGCCATCACGTCAGGCCGTCTTGCAGGGCCAGCCCTGGTTGATGTGGGTGAGGGAGCACCTTCAGAGTATGAGAATGTGAACCAGTGTGTTACACATCCCGTACCATTTCCATTGTGCCCAGGGCACGATGGAAATGGTACGGGATGTGTAACACGCTGGTTTGGGCTGGAATAATCTGCTTCACAGTGGCTAGTCCCTGCATTTCGGATTTGTGCTGAACAAAGGGCTGGTAACAGCAACGTCCATCCCTGGGGGTGCTGAAAGTGGCGCTTTAGCGTGGTGCTGTGGGAAATAAAAGAATATGGTTTTATTACAAGCAAATAGTTCATTAGCTCAGGAATTATCTTCTTTAGGCGTATCGTGGAAGTTGTAAGGTACCAGGTCCTGTCTGGAACTGGTGCCAGGGACAGTTTGCGTTCGGGAATAGGGAATTATGAAAATAGATAATGATATGGTTGAAATGAGCCCCCACCACGTGGCAAGCTCTTTGTGTGCAGAAGGTCATTCTGACCAGAATACCCCATCTCCCTGTACAGGGGGCATGCCAAATCCAATCAGAAGAAAAGGCCCACTCCTCTCATTTTACTAACAAGGCAGGACCCTAGGGGCACATAAAAAGCATGATTTTTGGGGTGGGTGTGTGCTTTTTTAGATCTCAGTGGCCAGGGCACCCAGCACGTGCTGAAACAGAAACTTTCCTTTTGCTAAACTCTTTTATCTCACAGATATTTGTATCCTAACTAAATCGAATAAAAGATATTTTTCTCACAGTGGGGCACGGCGGTGTTGGGTCAGGGGCTCCCAACACCTGTGATTCTGAGCACAGCACAGAGTGCCAGAGAGAGAGACAGAATGGGAGATAGACACTGAGAGGGAGATAGACAGACACAGAGAGAGAGATAAAGAGAGAGACACTGAGAGAGATATACACAGAGAGAGACACAGACACACAGAGGGAGAAATAGACACAGAGAGAGAGACAAGACACAGAGGGAGAGAGATATAGACACCGAGAGAGATGTAAACACTGAGAGAGACGCTGATAGCTATAGACACTGGGAGAGACACTGAGAGAGAGAGAGAGACAGACACTGAGAGACAGACAGAGAGAGAGAAAGACAGACAGACAGATAGACAGACAGACACAGACGGCCTCTCACATGCGGCCCCGTCCCTGCCGCCCGGCCCGACATGGCGGCGGGCGCACTGCGCCTGCGCGGCGCGGCGCGGGGGCGGCGCTGCCGGTGCGGGCGGGCCCGCATGGAGCCCGCGGCGGGGCGGCCGGGCGGGGGCCGCATGGAGCGGTAGGGCCCGCATGGAGCCGTAGGGCCCGCCTGCCGGCCCGCAGCATGGCGAGCTGCCTGCCGCCCTGCGTGATCGACGGCGGCACCGGGTGAGTGCGGGCGAGGCGCGGGGAGCTGGGGGTGCCGCGGGCTCCTCCTCGCTCGGGGCCGGCCGTCCCGGTGCTCTCGGCTGGCTCTGTGGTGTGCGGCCGAGGGTCTGCGCGCCCTGCCGTGCCCCCGGGCTGTGGGTGGGTGTGGGTGGGTGTCTGTGCTCCGGCCGGTGCCCTCCGGCTTTAAAGCAGTGCGAGGCTGAAAGGCTGGGACTGGTTTCGGATGGAGCCGGGGCAGGAGAGCCGTGCCCCGGGGTGTCCCCATGAGCATCCCCGTGAGCTCCCGGGTGGGAGCTGCCCCCCTCCGCCTGGTGCTCCCCTCCTCATTAGCTCACCCTTCCTTCGCCAGTGCGAGATTTGTCCCGCACTGCTCCCAGACCGCAAGTTTTGTAACTCGAGTCTGGGGGGGCAGCAGCGAAACGCGGACTGCGGGGGCTGCGCTCGGAGGGTGCTCCGGGGATGGGTCTGCCCTACCTGTCTGTGGCTGCAGAAGAGCCACCCATCACCCCCTGGACCCGTCCTGCTGTGCCTCAGGAGTGGGAGGGAGCTGTAATGAGGGGAACACTCAATCAGTGCCGTGCTTTTGCTCATACCTTTCCTTTGGCCCAGCATTTACAGACAGCTCTGAGAAGGAGAGGAGATGAGGCGCCAGTCCAGGAGTAACTATTCACCCTCTACCCTTGCTTTTCAGGCTTGGTGTCGGCTGAGTGCATTAAAGTATTCCAATAATAGACCTTCCCTCTGCAGGGAATTTGCAACAGTATTTTAACTTCTTAAATACTTGGAAAATTTTCTTTAAAATTTCCCAAACAATCTTTAAAAAACCCAGTAAACGAGATAAAGAAACCCCAACCCCTAGATAACCACAGTGTTGCGGTGTCACATTGCCTTCCCCTGAAAAGTGTGTCACACTTTGAAATATGCTTATTAAATTGTCAGAAAAGTTTTAGAAGTCTCTTGTACCTTAGCTTATGAGAAATCAGCTCTGCCCCCTCAGTGGGGAATGCAGGAGTCCACAGCTGGAAACTTCGGGAGTAGAATAGACCAGGGTCCATTTCATATATAATTCTGCCTGTGCATCAAATACTCCGTGATAGTTTCCCAGGTTCCTCCTGTTTATTTACTGAAGTTATTGTAAATATTTGTTCTCTACAGAACTGTTGGTGTTACAGGATTATTACTTGACAGTTTTGGTGAGAAATGGGAGGTCTATGTGGATCCTTTAAAAAGGGTACAGGATAAACCATAAAATCCAGAAAATGCATTAAATGCAGTGCCTGTCTTTTGCAGGAGACACCTTTTGCTCTCATTTTGTGGAGTGATTCCAGTGTTAAACTGGCAGTAGATATTGCTGACCAACAGCTGTACAAAATAAATCAGGGTAGCAAATGGCTTATTGGGTCCTTTCAGATAAATAATAGTTGAAGGAGAATTTCTGAAACTTGTTTAGTGCTTTCATGGGTAAAACTGATGGAGTTCGTGTGCGGAGGCATCTATACCGTTTTGTTTCAGGAGGGGTTTGGATGGTCCCCAAATGGTGCACATTTGAATTTCAATGCCTCCAATTGATCTTAATTCATAGGAGACGACCTGATGTGTCTGCTGGTGGGACTTCTGCTTGACTTTGCTGCAGGGCACTCAGATGTGGAAGACTTTTCAGCAAAGAGATTATTGAACGTGAAATAAGTTGCACAGTTCAGGAAGAAATGGGTCTGAACAAAAGCAACCAGAAGAAGTAGCTTGACTCATTGATACGCAGTCTCTGGAATTTTCCTCTGTGTGGGCTGAAAACCTTCTTATTGTTAGAATGAATCTACTTTGGGTTGCAGGCTTCAAACAATTTATTCAAATTATTCACGAAAGGGCTTTTAGATGAAAAACTTGTAAGAGCATAGCAGAAAGGAAAAGGTATATGCAGACTTGCCACTGTGGAATATTGTGTATCTAAAATACACTCTTCTGCTTATGTCTCTGGTACTCAATGAGGTGTTTTTGTCCGAGCACTAAATCCCTGTTTTTGTCATGTAAGGGGTTTTAAGAAGTTTGTTAGAAGATAGTTTTTTTCGTTGCTGTTTTGTGCATGAGTAGCCTGGCTTAATTTACTGTTATGTGCAGCCACAGGACTCAGTCCTGGATAATGCTGTCATTTCTCAAAAAGAGGAAGAATAGGTATACAGAAAATAGGTAAAGACCTTCAGTGAGAAACATACTGTTATAGCAGGACAGGATAATGCTCCTTTAATGTACTAGATAGATGACTTGAGTTTTCTTTGTCATAAACTGATCGGTCTTTATTCACAAATTTTGCAGAAAGTGATAATAATTTGCTATAATCTTTTCCATTAGCATTTGCAAGTGGCTTGTAGTGCAGTTTTGATGCTCTGCATCTTCATTTTCTCTGCGCAAGGTTTTCCTTGTGATCAGTTTACACATTGCTGTTGCTTTTTGTGGAGAAGGGCATGCTATTTTTAGCTTCTTAGGACTACCAGGCCTTTCTGGTGTTGCTGTTTTAAGTAGCTTTAAACTTCATAACTAGTTTTATTAATTGCCATTTAGCTGTGGGACATCACAACAGTAGTAGATGGGTGTGTGAAACAAAGATGTCTTAAAATACCTCTCTTCAGTTTGTGTGTTTGTAGATGCTGAGGAGTACTTCTAGTTCGGGTGTATTTTATTGAAGTCACTCAGTTTTTCTTTTAGTAAAGAAAAATTACTTTTGCAGAGTCTTACTGGTGAGCTTAGAAGGTAAATGCTTGATTTCTGGGAGAAGTGAGCTGGACTGGCCTCAAAACTTGAAGATTAAGGTGTTTTTTGATTTTGCTGCTGAGTTATTAAAGATATCTGGAACCTCAGAACCAAATGAGTTGCTTTAGCCAAGTGTTACCTCTGCTCTTCACATGTGAGACGTGAACAGGCATTACTGTAATTGCTGTTCTGGGTCTAAGGAGCCTGAGTTAATTAATTGTTGTTTATAATCACAGGCTTCAGTCCTGTAAAGTGCTAGACTCCTTCAAAAAATCCAATGACTCTCATGTTCTCTTCTTTCTTATAGTGCTTGCTGGTGCTCTTGGGTAAATTGTGCAGACAGTTTTTTTTGATATTTTCACCTTCATCCCTTTTTCATTCCTATCCCTTTATCACATCCTCCTTCATTTCAAAAGTGCCTTTCCAGATCTTTATAAAGAACTTGTGCTGCAAGTTTCTCATAGTTGTAATAATGGTAATAGAGAGTGTTATGGCAGTGTGGCATTACAGATGTTCTGGCAGTAATCACTTGGTTATTCAGCCTCTTAGCTCTGAGAGAAAGTCTTCTCTCTACAGAGATTAATACTTGTGTGTTTACAAGGCTCTCTCAAAGCATTTTGCTGGTTTTAATCACATTATATGCATCTTCTCAGAGATATTTGTTTTTGTGTATGTGGATGTAATGCATTGTTTTAAAGATCTGACCCAAAAAGCAGTAGAAGGTGAGGAAATGCTAAAATGTTCACTCCTGGGCTTGGATCTTTTGCATACTTGTCCAGAGAAACATTGGATGTCTTGTGTTTTCAGATGGGTGAAGCAACTGCATGAGTTTGTGACTTTAAATACCTAGATGATGTTGTTCTCATGCCTTAGTAAGAATTTTCTAAAATACATCTCCACTCTCTAAAGTGGTTGAGGGTGCAGCATCTGCTTCCAAGTTCAGTCCATATGTATATTTTTGCACTCATTTCTAGATGTAAATTTTTCCATCTTTCCCTGGTGGGACCTCAGAAGATAACAGGGTTAGGACAACCAGTCCTCATGCAAAAGCAGGTGGAACTGACTTGTGTATGAACTCATCACCTAGGAATAATATTGCGGAAGAGACCACAGTATTTTTAGAAACTGCTTGTTTCTAAATATAGATACATATACTTTCCAGTGATTTAAAAAAAACCCCTAGCAGTCCTATTAATCCCTTTGCATGGAATAGCCTTAGTCTATTGGATCAGTTTTCTGCTCATTTTTAGTGCAGTCTCCAGTATCCTATAATTTGGATGGTTTCCAGTAGGTTCCTATGTCACTGGCAATAAATCTGCTACTTTTAATGAAATTAAGTTGGAATACTGATTATCTACCCATTCCCTACAGCTGTCTCTGTAATTTACAGATCACAAGACGTTTCATTACCATTAGTCTGCTAGGCTGTAACCCAGGAGAAAGAAAGCCATGTTTTAGATGCTTAAATATTCATTGGAGAAGGGACTGGAGACCAGGCAACCTTTCTAACTGTTTAAGTCCAGAGCCTTTCCGGTCAGTGAGTATTTGAATACCTTACATGAAGGGGAGTAATTTCTGTAGGAGGTCCTGGAAGTGGGTCACCCAAACACTTTTATGGACTCCTGGGTATGGCTGTGAGAGGTGGAATGTGCTTGGGTCCTGCTGGGCAGAACAGGAATCTGGGAGCAGGTCTGCCATGTCCTCAGTGAACAGGCTCCTGCATAGGAAGGAGCAGCACAAGTGCATAACCTATTTTCCTTCTCAATGGTTTTGGGAGAAATTTTGAGTTTTCCTTCCATTTAGTTTTGTCAAAACACCTGAAATACGGCTGCTTGTTCAAGTCTGTGTCTTCTTTCATCCTAAATCCACCACTTTGCTTCAACTTGAACCAAGAATTTAGTTATTCTCATAGTTCTGGTATTAGTTCTTCATGGACTAGTGGCATGCAAAAGAAATCTTTCCAGATGTTACCTTCTGTGAGATGAGGTCTTTGAAGGGAACTGTTTTTCACTGAGAAATAAACTTAGCCTGTATTTTTTTCACTAGGAGAATTAACCCGTTAAAAATGAATCTGTAAAATATTGAAATAGAGGGTTTTGATAACTTCAGAGGTTACTCTAGTAGAGGGATCTGATCCCTGCTTGAGAAGGAAGGTAAAGCTCCTACAGACTGCTAGTCCAAATTGACTTTTAGAGGATGTTTTCTTTTTTAATACCGTGAGTGTGACTTTAGCATGTGTGTTGAGGGGGGAAAGATGGCAAACTGAACTCACCTCTTGGCCAGAGTTTGGTTTAAGAAACGAGTCCTGGTGAGATTGCAGGGACATTTTGATTGTGTACGTACACAGTTACATCAAAATTGGATAAAAAGTGCATATATATATATAAATTTACATGCTTGTATGGGCATGTATATGTTGTCTTTGTTTTTTTGTCACTGGAGCTTGAAGGGCTGTTTTTATGAGGTTTCTGCCTTATTGCCATTTCTAAGTCTTGGAATGAGATCTTTGGAATCAGGAAATGGTTTCCTTGGTTTTCACTGGGTGTATTTAGTCAAAAATCATTTCTGAGGGAGAAGGATGTATCTTGTTATGGGTCTTAAATCCCATGTAACTCCTGTTGTTGCTTGTTATGTTTTAACAGTATTCCCTAGTTAGGCCTCATTCTAAAATGTGAAGAATCTATGCAATAATAATCATAAAAAGAATTCTTACTAGTGATGACCTTCTTTGCAAGTCAGTCTAATTTAACATCCTGATTATGTTTTTCTGAGAGCCACAGAAAGTATGTGTAAACACTTTGGATTAGACTGAAAGCATATGTCTATAATGATGATTAAAAACCCCACAAACACTTGCCCCCAAAACACAGTCCTTGTCTTTCTAGCCTTGGGGAGAATGGCTTTTTAACTATTATTTGAAGTCTATTGAAGCTATAGCTTTGAAGAGATGTTGAAAATATAATATTTTAATTCCAAGGTCATTGCTAATTCAGTTTTGATTTAATTCCTTTATCTAAGCAAACTGACTTTTAATGAGTGTTTTTTATGCCAAATGCTCTGTAAAACGGAGCCTACTGTTCAAGCTGCTAATGAAGAAGCAAACTCAATGCTTTGGCATAATACTGTTTGCAAATACTGAGAATAGGATGAAGACAAAGACCTTAAATTCACTTTCGGACCCAGATTGGGATTGGTCTCATTTAAGAATGTCATGGCTTAGGTTTTCATGTTAAAAGTGGATGTGAATGATGTTAATTCCCTCAAATCATGTTGCTATTGTACTTCTGTTTCAATCTAATGACAATAGTCAAGAAAGACATCTGTCTCTGCAAGCATTCAATTGATTTACTTTGTTTTTTTCCTTTTTTTTTTTTTGATACTGTTTCTGATGTGTGTGTTTTTGATGGTTGTTATTATGTTTGATGTTGTTGGTTGGTTTTTTTTCCTTTCCCCTCTGCTCCCCCAAGGAAATGGAGCTGTTTTTTCATAGTCTGGGATGTTAACTATTTCTAGTTGCTAAAGTCCTGAAGTAGCTTGCAGCCACTAACACCATGTAGAGATTTTTAGGTTTTGTGTAAAAATTCCTTTCCTTTTTTTTTCTTCCCCCTTCTTTTTTCCTCTTGATCTTTTACTTGTTAAAATATGTTAAAATAGATATTATATGTACATTGAAAGAGATGATCAAAGCTTCCTACCATCTGCTGCCCATTTCTAAAGTGTTTCATCAGTGCAGTCTTTGGTGTAGTATTTGTATTTTACCACACACAGATACTATAGCTGTGACAAAGTGAGTGGTTAGTGCAAGGCATGAAAGGGATTTTTTTTTTTTCTGTATTTGAAAATATTAAATATGTGAAGTCTAATGCCATCTTTGGTCATGGTAGCTGTCTGAAAGTTAGGACCTGCACATATCTATTTTTACCAAAGGTTGGAATGTGTCTTGCCAGTCCTTTGTCATAGCTGGTCAACAAGATGTAGAGAGTAAGAGCTGAGTTTTCAGATTTGATAGTTCAGAAAAAACACTAGCAAAATTTGTAAGCTGAAGGTGTCTGAAAAATAAATAACACCTAAAATATTTACCACTTCTGAGTTTTCTTCTCAGCAGGAGAATACTTGAAAGCATAACCCAGAAAATGTAGACGTAGTGTGCGATCGTTTGGCCTTCTCTTCAAGAAGTGGAGTGAATTGAAAGTATTTTTTTTCTTTATTTTTTTGCATGTAAATGCTTCTAATTGACCTTGTGATCGTTTTTTTTTTCCTAGGTATACAAAACTTGGCTATGCAGGAAATACAGAACCTCAGTTCATTATCCCATCATGTGAGTAAATTTTTTTCCCTCCAAATTCTAATATACCCTGCTGTCACTGGGCACTTTCAGGATTAAATGACGTGTTTCCAACTCCCAATTCAGCTTTCGTAGTCCCTTGTCCATCTGGGAAGTGACATTCACTGCGTTAGCATCTCTGGCTGGAGCATAGCTAAACAGAGCTCCTTGTTTGCAGTTAGCCAGGACTGTTGCTCATTAAACCAGCTCCTGGTTGCTATGACAAAGATGAAGAGAACTCCAGTCCAATTTCCTTTTTATCTCCATTATTTTTCTGCCAGGACTCTTGAGTAGACAGAATGCAATTTACCTCCTGTCTACCTGACACCATGGTTACAGCCTGGATAATCTGGGGAAGGCTTCCAATCAAATTAAGTACTAAAGTGCAGGTGGTGTCTGCCTTATTTACATTGTCTGGGACTGTAGACAGTTTAATATTCAAAAAAGTTGTTCCTATTAGAAAATGTTCTTTTTGGGTGCGTGTTTACCAATTAAAATGTTCTTGCACATTTAACATGCTTTTGTTGAACAGATTTAGTCTTTAATTTTTCCTGTGTGTTAAACTTGTTTAAAATGTTATACTTTCCTGGTGTTCTTGGTTTTAATTGTCACCTTAATAGTTTCTCTGAAATGCTATATATATGCATTTATAAATCGTAGCACTATGCATTTACAACTATACTGGCATCTGTTATCTCAATTTATGTTAAACACTGCCTTTTTGTAAACTTTTTCAATTAACTGCTTATTAATGGATCAAGACTGCATTGTAGCTACTCATGACAGAAAGTACAAAGATAAGGAAATAAGGGTAATTGGAGGCCAAAAAGGTAGAGGGGACACATGTTCTTTACCAGGTGTAGCTGCAACACTGTTTATGGTCTCACTGTTTCAAGTATTGTAAAAAATTCAAGCCTAAACCTCTGGTAAGAGATTTAAATGTCTTATGTTAAAGAAGTGGGATAGCAGGAGTTTCCTGTGAATTTGTTATAAATCCTGCTTTATATAGCTATAAAACTGTCGGGGTGTAGATGTTTCTCCACAGAATTGTTTTCCTGTGAGTAATTTTTGGTGCTAATAGTATTTGGTGTGTTTGTGGATGATGCCTGTCTACTCTGCATTTTCTGCTCTATGTTATTTAGATCCTGATTATGACCTATTAAAAGAAAACCATACATAAATAAGGTTATGTTTTAACAGTACTTGATTCCATTTTTATTTTTAGCTTGCCCCAGATTTGATTTTTGCTGTCTCATCTTCTTGCCTACAGCAGCCATCATCTGATAATTTTAGTGATAGTTGCAGCCTGCTAATGGGAAACATAAGTGTCTCCAAAGATTTCTCTGTTGCACTGCAAATTGATTTCTCCCCTCCCTCCTTCCTCTTTGTCACCAACCAGGATAATGACTCCAGTACTTATTTTTGAAGTACACAGTTTATTTTCTTCTCCTATGCTCTTCTCTTTATTCTAAAGTTGAAACTCAGAAAATAATGTTGCTTGCTGGAATGCTGCACTTGTACAGGTTTAGTGATTGCTGTAGTCTGTAACAGAATATATTCTTAATAATTTCTCTGAATTATTATTTACATTAATGAGGGATGTGTGACCAGAATCCCGCGGGATGCAATGAGAACGAACTTGGCTATGTTGCCTTGTCAGTACATCCCTTACATAATTTATACATCTTATATTTCAATTTTTATTTCTGGAAAAGAATCCTTAAGTAAATAAACATTGATAATTTGGTATTTAGCTGTTCTAATTTTGTTTTTATTTGGGTTTTGGGTTTATTTTAAGGCATTGCAATCCGAGAGTCGGCCAAAGTAGGGGACCAGGCTCAGAGGAGGGTAATGAAAGGTGTTGATGATCTGGACTTTTTCATAGGAGATGAAGCCATAGATAAACCTACCTATGCTACAAAGGTGAGCATTCAGAATTCTTAGAAAGTCTTTCCCAAGTTTCACATTTTTATTATAAAATATCTTTGGACTTCTGGATAGCCATTGAAAACACACATTTGCTCTTTAGTAAAGTAGTTTTGTTGCTTTTTAAAAACTGCATGATTTGGTTTGTGGCTTTACCCTTTTTAAAATGTCTGTTTTACTAGTGCTTTTCTGTGGGGTTGGTGCTTGTGTAAATATCCACTGATACAGGGCAGCTGTTTAGTTTTCAAAATTAGGAGCTATTAAAATAGTCATATACACTGAATATTTAAATTCTTGCTAAAAGTGTATCCTCTTAGCATGGCATATGAATTGGGAAATGTGTTGGATACTTCTGCTTCAGGGAATGTCACAATTGTTTTGTGAAGGGCTGTCTTCAATGCAGCTTTTCTGTGAATCATATTTTCCATGCCCTAGTAAAGCACTTCTTGTACTTACAAAGTGTTACTGGCTTATGAATTATGTGGAAAAAAATCATACTTTATACATCCTTCTGTGTTACTTAAATGTCAACTGTGTTCTTAACATTGAGCAAAATGTAAACATCATCCCTGCCAGATTTTTTGTTAAAAAATATATAGCCTATATGGTCTTTATTTCTTTTTATAGTTTAGAAGGCATATTGGAGCCAAATATGATTCTCAATTTTATAAATGATAAAGATTCAAACACAGTTCTGCAACAGACTAATAGCAGTATTAGGAATATAGTCTGGGCTCTGGCTGCTGGTTCTGCAAGGTAGAATTGTGCTTTGAAGTACCTGGGAGCAGGAGACAACTTCAAATCATGCCCCTGAATTAAAGTCAGAAATGGAGGGTTTGATATGACAACAGTGAGATGAGGTGTTTTCCATTGTTTCAGAAGATGTAAGGGTTTGGAGGCATAGCCTGTTCCTATTTCTGGGTTTGTTTATCCCTGTATGATCTGGTGTTGACAAATTTTCTTGCTGCAGTGGCCTATACGACATGGTATTGTTGAAGACTGGGACCTCATGGAGAGGTTCATGGAGCAGGTCATTTTCAAATACCTTCGAGCTGAACCTGAGGATCACTATTTTTTAATGGTGAGTGAATGAGACCTGGTAAGAAAAGTATTTTTGTAAGAGGAAAACTAAGTAATGTTACAAGCATGAATACCTCTGTTGGAGGATGTTTCTCTGTCTTTTATTTCTTCAGCAATGAGTGTGTTTGGAGTGGGAGGAGAAAAGTAATCTTTAAAGCTGCATTATAACTATATTCTGCTAATTTTACGATAGAGGCTACCGCAGGTCAGCCACTGCTTTTTAAAAAGCTTCAAACACGTTGTTTAAATTGTTTGAAATTTTCTATTTTGAGTGCATTGAGAATTTTAAGTTTCATTACCATACCAAGCGAATCAGTGAAGGACTCCATTGAGATGCCTTTTCAAAACTCTTTTGTTTTTTTGCAGACAGAGCCTCCACTGAACACACCAGAAAACAGAGAGTATCTTGCAGAAATCATGTTTGAATCATTTAACATCCCAGGACTTTACATTGCTGTTCAGGTGAACAAAGTGAATGTGTACTTTTGAAATACAGTGAAGCTGCAGAATGTATAGCCTCTCTGCACATGTCTAATATGTTTGAAACAGTATTTTCTGAGGTTGTAAATTAGCACACTCTGCCTGCTTCTAATTATAAACTCTCTCTGCTGTAGGCAGTGTTGGCCTTAGCTGCCTCCTGGACGTCACGGCAGGTTGGAGAACGTACTTTGACTGGAATTGTTATCGATAGTGGTGATGGAGTGACCCATGTAATCCCTGTGGTATGTAGCAGGATGCAGTTTGGAATTAATGGGGCTTGTTTTCTATAGATTTAAATGAGTACTCTCAAATGAAACCTTAGTTTTTAAAATTTTAGTGTTGTTTGGGACTTTTTTCCCCTTTAAAAGTATGTATTTTATTATGTGAACTTGGTTATATAATTAACGTAGTTTGCAGACTGCAGGAAGGTCACAATAAGGAACCATCAGGCCATCTTTTGAAGTCTATTTCTATGTAAAACCTGGTCTACCATTAATGTGCCTCAGTTTTGTTTAATAGCAATGATTATCATGGTTTTGGTCTCCTGCATGCCACCATGCATTTCTGAGAAGAAATGTCCTAACTTTCTGGATGTCCTGCATTTTGGTTGTTTAATATAGGTGGTAATGTGTGCTTTTTGCACGATTTTATTGTATTTTGTTGTTTCCACATTTCTGTTTTTTTATGGTGTTTTGTTGTTTCTGCTTGTATGGAAACACCTACAAACTTGTATGGATGCCTGTTGATGTACCTGGTCAATCTCATCAGTTTAATTATGTGAGGATGTTAAAAATAGAGAACTATCTGTGCATGGTGACAACTATTGATGCCATTTTGTGTATTTTTGAAGCATATAGTGTGCTTGAATAATCAGATATTTCAGAAATGAAAATTTGATTCTCTTTAACTTCATCTTGAATATTGGTATTAACGTTGTCTTCTCATTGTCTTTGCCATATGGGCAATGCTGTGAACAAACAACATTTAGTGTATGAAACTGAAGAGTGTAAAAAAAGCAAGGGAAGAAATAATGTGGCTCGGCAATACCAGTGTTTTCAGTAAATGCGTCCTAAGAACAATTTGGCAGATCGAGTTCTTATTTTTATTGTGCTTTTTTTTAGATACTACTTCATTTGATTTTTCCTGTCTAAGCAATTTAAGAAATTTTACACTTTTTTCTATTTGTTTTTCACTCTGAAGCAGGATGCAAGTGGTCTATTTATATTACATTTGCTTTTCAGATGAGACCTTAGAGGAACCATCTCCTTATGACTTAATGTGTGCAAGACTTTGTCTGTGACTTGTCTATCTATTAGATAATCAATACCTGTTTATATGTGGTATTGAAGGTCTTCTAAATAAACCCAACACCCACTTTGCAGGTGGGGGCACATTTTTGTAGTAATTTTATAGTTTTGAGATTTTAGTTTCAATTTAAAAAGTATTATAAAAATGAATGTTAATTATTGATGCACAGTAAATTTTTCCTTTAAATGTTTTTTTTCCTCTCCTCCTACATAGGCAGAAGGCTATGTAATTGGAAGCTGCATCAAGCATATTCCTATTGCAGGTAGAGATATTACTTACTTTATTCAACAGCTCCTAAGGGAAAGGGAGGTAGGAATTCCTCCTGAACAATCTCTGGAGACAGCAAAAGCCATAAAGGTACACCCTTCCTTATCTCTTAGTAAATACATAAATAAATCTCCATGAGCTGATTTTTTGGCTCTAACAAGTTGCCAGTGGCTCTCTTAAAAATATAATGTAGGCATTGTATTGTAATTACACCAACTTCTGGTGGTTCATCCAATATTCTGTTTGGAGTGAATATGTTATGCAGATTAAATCAGCATTTTAAACTTTAGATTTGTTTAAAACTTGCTTTGTAATTTAATTAAAAAAAAAAAAAAAGGGTGTTCATGTGGGTCTGATCTTGCTGAAAGCTTGCTTTTGAATATCTTTATTGTCACAGACCTACTGGTGACGTTTTTATTTTGAGAGTGATTTAATCTAGCTGAGTCAGCCTTATGGAAACAAACGGGCCATGTGCCTTGGCTTGTGGGGCTGAGTCTTCAGTAGCCACTGGGGTGGAAAGTCTCTTGAACAGCCCCATCTGTAAGAATGCTCAGTTAGTTTTGTTTTCTGATCGTGTTGCACGTTAATTCACTGATGTAATACTTGTCTTGGCTATTTGTAATGCCTGGCATTTCTTGACAGGAAAAATACTGTTACATTTGCCCTGACATAGTGAAGGAATTTGCCAAGTACGACGGAGATTCTCGGAAGTGGATCAAACAATACACTGGCATCAATGCAATCAACAAAACCAAGTTTGTTATAGATGTGGGCTATGAAAGGTTCCTTGGACCTGAAATTTTCTTTCATCCTGAGGTGAGAGTAAGGTCTAGCAATGTGAAGTTACAGAAACTGAAGGGAGAGGGAGCGTGGTGCTGTCATTCCCGGTGCTGTCATTCCCGGTGCCTGTGCGCCATCCCGTGGCAAGGAGGTACCAGTGAGTCTCCTGACTGCAAGCCAGGTGCAGTCTCAGGTAACATCAGCACGGAAAAACGTGAGCACAGCAGAGAGCTATTTTTCCTAATGTCCATGTAACATTTAAAACATCTTCCTCTCTTTCTTTAAAGGCAGTCAAAAGTTGAGAAGAAATTGTCTGAATTTTCAGTTTTGATAGAATATTTTCCTCTTTCTTTCAGCATTGGTTTAAATCAGTCTGCCTTTATACTGAGTATTCGATTATGTTGCCAATCCCTTTGGGCACTACTCTGCATGACAGCGTTGCATCGATAATACTCTAAATATTGGATGCAGACTTTTGACACTGAGTCAGTTTATAAAGCACGAGAAATTTGTCCTTGAGGGGAGTCCATTGACATATCTGTTGGTGTACATAGGTCATGTACATTTCTGGGAAACATCGCAATACCTAATTTGTCTTATTTGTGGTAGTTTAGTTTAAGTGAGCTTCAGGATATTGTGGGGAGGAAAGAGTCAAGCTTCAATACATTACAGCATAGCAGAGAAGGTCCTCTCTGTTCCTACACACTCCACTGAGTTTATTGCAGGCACCCATGGTCTGTAGTACTGTTAAAAAAACTTTTATTAAACTCCATATTAACACTGGTGAAGTTTCCCTTTGTCTACCCTCTTCCTCTCAGAAGAATATTAAAAAGCTTCTTTCTGTCACCTCTTGTCTAAGTTCCAGCCTTAATCTTTTGTGGTCAGTTTGTAGCAGTCTGATCTTCTGCCAGTTGTAAATCTCTGGGCTAAATAGTTTTTCCTCCCTGCTGTTTATCCATGTGATCTTATAGAGAGGCATTGAATCCCATGCCAGACATCATTTTAAGAGCTCCTCTTTCCATAGTCTCAACTAAGACTGTTGGGAAGAGGATAAAGGACTAATTTCCATTTTTTTCATTTCTTGATAGTTTCTTGATTCTGTATTGAAAAAAACCCCAAACCTGTACTGTCTTTCTAGACAAGAAAAACACATTAGATGGTATGTATTGCATCCAAAGAGAATTTCATGTTGGACCCCTGAAGTTCTCACTTCAAAGGTTATCAGGTTAGCTGGGTAAAAGCTGCCTTTGGTAAAGCTGTCTTGTATTCTTTTCCTATTTTCAGTTTACAGAATTTGTTCTGAAGTCTTTAATACTTATAAAGCTGGGCCTTGGAGTTTGTAGTTATCCTGTTTATTTCTCCACTTTTTAAATTAGGTGTTTTACTCGCTGTTCTCCAACAATATGGTATTGGCTAGCAGACTGCAATTTCTCATCTCAGTTCCTTTGTCCCTTTTCAGCAAGCATGTTTACTCTGCTTTGGATGCCATGACTCTCCTTTCTACTTAGTCCTTTCGCCTTACTGGTCCATCAGTGTCTTTATGGAGAGCTCAGGAATTTCCAAGCTGTAGGTCATTGAGATGAGAGCTCTCTGTGTGCAACAACACTGCTGCTTTTTTCTCTTTTTGTTTCTGTGGCTTCATGTTTTGGCTTCTTGCTTGAGTAATTCTTACTGTGGAAATTAGCTTGAATTCTTGGGGATTTTTCCCCTCATGACTCCTGAGCTCCGTGCCAACTTGCTTGGCTAATTCAGTTCAATATATACTTGTTGTGTTTGTTGTTGTTACTCATCCAGTTAGATGCCTCATCTGGTTTTAGGAAGTAAGTTCCACATAGCTTCTACACCTATGGGAAAGTCTTTAAGTTATATAATAATATATTTAGAGTAAAGTTATTACATATTGAGAACTCGTTTAATTGTTCAAGATCTAATCCCTGAAAGGACAAAATCTAGTTTGTGAACTGTTCTTTCTTTTAAAGCTCACATTAATTTTAAGTGGAAAATTGCCACTAGACTAAGAATGTTTTCTAGCATTAGCAGCTCTGGTATTTATAAATGCAGAAATTTACATTAGCTCTGTATTGATGTTTGCATTGATGGGGACTTCTACTCAAAACCTTAGGCTGTTTATGCATTTTTTAATATTACCCGTGCTTTGGGGAAAACCCCCTGACTTTCTGGTAAGAATGTAACAGGGGTATTTTAGCAGGATTGAAAGTTTTTTGCAGGGTATCATCCCAGTTTGCACACTGATGTTTTTTCTCACTTGAAAAAAAAGGCAGGACCACACTGCACAGTTAACAGTATGTTTAATATTGCAGGAGAACTCAAACTCATGTCACAGGCAATAGAAGATTCACAGTGCATAAATGGTAAACAGTGAATGTATGGCCAAGAAAGAGAATCTTAAGTTTCTCAGCAGAAAAGGCAATTCTCTTTGCCCTTATACAGAAGTGTGTTTGTTATAATGTAGAACAAGTGGCAAGCGAGACTGATCCCCACCCATCCCCTATTACAAAATCTCTCCACAGTCTCGTGTCTTCCTTTTTGTTTCTCCACTTTTTGGATGAAAAATCTAATGCCTGTTCTATTTCATTTTAGTTTGCTAATCCTGATTTCATGGAATCCATTTCGGATGTAGTTGATGAAGTTATACAGAACTGTCCCATTGATGTCCGGCGTCCATTATATAAGGTATGGCCTTTCTGTTGTAAGATGAATGTCATCTATTTAGAGACTAAGTATCAGTATTATCATCAGAAGCATATATGTGGCTACTACTTACTCTACTATGAGAAATGTGAACTTTGAATAGAAATAAAGTGCAAATTTAGCAAAGTGTCTCTTCTGAATGCCACTTATTTGTTTCTTTTTATTTTGAAAGAAGAGTATAATGGCTTGATACACAGGTAAGTGTTATCCCTGAAGAATTAAGACAGAGGGATGTTATTTGTATCTGACATTTGTAGTGTGAATTCTTGTGCGTGAAGGACTTTGGGTTTTGCCCATTTTAAGGGTTATGTCCTGATCTCAGCCCTCTCACTCCTCTTCTCCCCTTGCTTTTCTAAGTATGGCTCAAAATAAATTACTTTTTCCATAATCTTGTCTTGTACCTGCCCACTGTTGGCAGTTTTAGCCAGTATTGAATTCAGTGATAAAGTACATGAAAACTTTAAATCTTGTAGGAGACAACAATTAGGCCAACTCAAACCTACCCTTGTTGTAGTCCAGAGAGTACTTTCAGTCCTTGATTCTGTAAGAAGTGAAAAGCAAGGTACTGACATGACATAGTCCATGGCAAGCTCTGTCTGTATTGGCAGCACATCCTGCCCTTCCTGGATTTTGCTTGTGCAGCAGCAATGCCCTTTTGGAAATAACGGCATAAAGCAAAAGCACTGAGAGATTTGCTTGCTCGTGTTAAAGGGGGTAGTTTTCCTCACCTGTTAGAATGAACATTAAGTTCCAGTGCATTCATATTTTGGGGTAATTTGTAACTGTCAAATTTTTTCAGTCTGTTTTGCTTGTCTGATTCACATCCTCTGCAGTGTAGAGTGAGATGTAGTGCTTCAGAGCAAATCTGTGGGGCATGTTGAAGTGGGATGTTAAACTACTTAGCAGGCTGTTATGTGGAGGGAGTTCTGCAGTATATGTCTTCAATGGGTTCAAGCTTAGGTATGTTGCAGAAGGGGTTAGGAAACCCTTAGTATGTGGTTGTGTTGTCTGCTTTTAACCTAAAAGACCAAAGCTGCCCTGCAGCAACAGTGTCTTTGCTTTGTAGGGTGAGGTTTAGTACTGACTTCCAGAAAGTGGTATTTAAAAACTGAGGTTAAGTTACTCTTGCCTCACCATAATCAGCAGACAAATAAATCTCCCTTGCCTTACCACTGACTGAGACTCTATTTTTCCATTTTCTGGTTTTTATTATACTTGCTTAGTTAAAATAATGTTGCACAATTAACTGTTGAATGTAATGATAGATGTCACTAGTTATTAATGCTGATAGTTGCCAATTTCTTTAAGCAGGGTCACTGCAAAGGGATGAACATCTTTGTTTTCACTGTTTAAAACAATGTATGGATGCAGAAGTAATCCACTCATACTTTCTCCTTGCTTCTGGGGTTTATCAGTTTCACTTGCCCACAAATGCTGTGTGGTGGCCAGCCAAGGCCCTGTGCTTTGGAACTGGGTTTCCATCGAATGCATTTGGATTCTTTCTCAGTGTTCCTGCAGAAAATACCTAGGAGAACCCTTCTTGCAGATTTTGTTTAGTATGTAGCCTTTGAATCATTGTTTCACAATCCATCTTTTGATGTCCTATGGTATTTCTCTTTCTGAGTTTTATTGCCAGTATCTCTGTTTCTCAGTCTGATCAACATCTCTCTTACAAGGCTGGTTATCTTACCTGACATTTCTGTTTGAAGCAGCAGAACCTTCATAAGTCTCTCTTCTTCAGCCAGATCTGTGAAGACACACCCTTAAGGGAAAGGAAGCACTTCAGATTTGTAAATGCTCATGGGTTGAAGGGAATGACAGAAGTCAGCGGGTCTGCAAACAATCAAAAAGCTTTATTAGTAAATTACACACTTGGCATGGAAATTAGTCTCTCACCTACTATATAAGCAGACAGCAGTGGGTTTGGGATAAAGGGATAGGGTGAAAGGGAAGAGAGAAATTGAAGAGGGAGAGATGACTTAAAGAAAGAGAGAAGAAAAAAAAGAGATAGAAATAAGAGCTCACCAGTCGTGGTTCCAGCGTTGATCCAGCTGAGGGGATCCTGATCCTGGTTCCAGTGTTGATTCAGCTGAGGGGATGTTCTGGGGATGCGCCCTTGGTTTGGGGTGGGGTTACCTTTTAGGGACAGGTTTCATTGCCCCAGATATGGGTTTCTTGCTTTTTGTTTAAATGAACTACCAGCTACTTTCAGGCCTTTCTGGAAATGGGTTGGAGGGCTTTGGGGATCTTGGTGGTTTTAATCCCACCCTATGGTCCCTGCCCGTAGGAGTGCAGCAGCATGATGGGGACTGTGGTCTGCACAACAGCAGGGTCCTTTCCCCAGCTTTCAGGTCACATAACTACTGCACACCCAGCTTGCATCAGTGGTGAATATCTGCTCTGTGGTACAGCCACAGCACATGCTAGTGTGGAAGTTTTCAAGCCTAGTTACTATTTGAAAATCTCTTTTCAACCTGGAAGTGCTCTGAAACTTGTCCCAACATTTGTCAGTTAGGGCATGAGTTTTGATACTTAGCGTCAAAAAACAGTTTCCCAATGAATATATAATGGCTTTAAAGGTGGGCAAAGAGCTTTCAGCTTCTAATAAGATCAAGTTGGTTTTTTTTTTTTTTTTTGTTACTTACAGGTTCAGAAACTGTTGCTTTTATTCCACACTCTGCTTCATCTTCCTTTTTCCCCATCCAGAGTTTCTTCCCAGGTTCTTCCAGTGTTTAGATAAGAATAGTATTAACAGTTCTGAGTCTGTGCCTTCTCCCAGCATGTAAGTGTAGGGTCACTGACTGTTCCAGCAATTAATTTCTTTCAACTTTTCTTTGCTGTGTTTTTGGCACAAATATATGAATGAAAGAATTTAAGATAAATGACATCTGAAACCAGGTAAATTTTGTGAGAAATATCTCTGACAGATCATAGCCAAGCCTGTTTCAATATTCATGATTCAGATAATGATGGATCAAGTGATAACATCCTTGATCTCAAATTTTTTAAGCCAACTTCTCAAATTGAATGAGGTGGGGACTGCAGTGTATTGGCAAGTGTGGTGTTTTATTGCAGATGAAACATCCAGGTTTTCTGTGGAAATGCAAGTGCATGGGGACAGGGTTTTAACAATATTGGCTATTTTCCTTAGAGTAGGTGACTTTCTGTCTGGGTGTGCAGCTGTTGTTGACAATAGTGAACTTGAGCTTGTTACTAAAATTAAGATTTGGACTGTGCTTGTGTCAGCGTTCACTCAGCAAGTTAAACTGTTGGCTGCCTCGCTCTTCACAGCCCATCCTCAAAGCCTGGGGAGATCTGGGATGATCAGGAAACTAATGGGATGGTAAAATCCCCCTAGCATCACTTCTGACCTGAATTGCTGGTAAATAGAAATACTTGGTGTGAAAACAGCTCCAGCTGCGTGGCATGGTGGGTAGATGGCACTGTTCACCTGAGTTTGCTGGTCTGTGCTCCAGCACAGTGATGTCTGCTGTTAATGATTCAGAGCAGAGTGAGGGAAGGCTGGAGAGACTCTGAGGCCAGGAGATCCACATCATACTGGCACTGATGGTAGGATGTGGGAAAGGAACGATATTCCTGCTGCTTTGAATGGAAGCCCCAAATGATTAACGCCGTCAGTGAAGCACTGGAGTACCGAGCAGAAGCCCTTTCTTCCTGTCACAGCTGTAATTAAATATATAACATTACCCCTGCTAGTTGGTGTAACTGTAACTCAACACATCTGCAGGATTTTCTGGTTCCTTCTGTGTCTGAGGCATATTTCTGCAGAAAAACACAACTGTAAGTCATGCTAAAATCTTTTGCTACTACTTAAACTATTAAGTGAACATTGAAAATCATGATTTTAAGGAAAAAGAAATGGTTTCTTCATCATTAAAATTAAACATATTAAAAAATAGTGTTTCTCACAATACATTTACTTCTTGTTGTTTGGTATGTACAATATTTCTCCTTACACTTCCCATATTATGTTGACAAACCTTTTTTAAGCACATTTACAGAGGCTTAATTGATTCTCTTGATAATAAAGTGCTTGGCTCAATTGTGAACCTTACAGTCATATATTGTTCTCATTATGTGTCTCTGGTGGTCTGGTCATGTCATGTTGACTTTAATTTAGGCTGTCAGTGGTAAGGAAGGGAAACTGGGATGTGCTCTCATTTACCAAAAAAGCAGTGGATGCTTTTCACTTTGGTGCTGCAAAGTCTGAAGTGTCCAGCTGAGAGTGTGCTTATACCACGTTTCAGTGTGAAGATGCAAAAACCAGTTCAACACCTTGTGTTTGGTAGTGATGAGTTCTGCAGAAGCTAATTTAAGTTTTTAGAATTTTTATGTAAACTTGATTTAGCTAGAGTTGCTTTTGTTGAGTAACTTCATATCTTGGCAGCATTAAACTGTACAGGCATAATACCAGCAATAGTGTGGAGAGCAACTCAGTAACACAGAGTTCATAAGAGAAGCAAAAGATGTGGATGAGAGGGGAGAGATTTCTTGCCAGCCCTCTGAGGTGATCTTACTGGTCTTAGAGCTCTTTTCTACCCTTAACGATTCTATGATTGGTATTGGCTCCCCTAGTCTCCTTCCAGGAATAGCCTAATTAATTATTTACTTCTCCTGGTTAACTTTGTCAGGTGTGTGGAAGGTCTTCATCCCTCTCTTCTGAGAGAACACATTCTTTTGAAACAACTTATTTTCAACCAGTTTGCTATAAAAATAAAAATCGGCTGGTATGATAGCTGGTGTTAGCTGAGAAACCTGAGGGCTGGTTAGAGCTGTGTAAACCAGGTGAAGTGTGTTTGAGCAGAGTAAGATCAGAAGAAGTCTGATTTAAAGCAATCAGCTGGAAACAGATACTTGAAGCCTAATTTCCTCGATGTCTTTTTCTGGGAGTCCAGAGAATTCCCAGGCACGCTGAAACCCTGACCATCACTAGTGAGCTTGCTCAGCAGACACACCCAGCGTGCTCACTTCTTGGTTTTTGTTAAGTAGTTACTGAAATTACTCAGTTATTCTAGAGAAGAGATTTTCTAGGGTGGGGGGTAGTTTCATAGTTGTCTTTTGGGGTTTATTTTTTTTTTTTTACATCTGACTCTCTTTTCCCACCTTCATTGTGTCCTGTGTAAGTGGTGGGTGTGGTACTTGAGGGGTGGGGAATGTGTGTGTATTCTGATTTCACTGTGAGTGAGGAGCACCAGACCTCTGACCTTGCAGAAGTCTGACCTGCTGGGTTGAGTTAACTTACCAGAGCTTGTATGTGAAAAGTCTTCTGTTAAAGAGTTAGCAGGGATTTGGTCTAGTGCTGGCAAGAACTGCAGGGAGCAGGGGAACTATGACTGAGTAATTAACCATCCTATAATGGCAGTTGGTGTCACCTGGTTGCTTGTATTCAAAATTCTGCTTGGCCTGGAATGTCCAGATATGTGATAATGAGGTGACTCATCTTTTCAACATGTGGACCCTGGTGCTCCTGTTGTCCTTGGCAAGTGTCTTGTTAAACTGATTTCAGTGTGTAGAAGTACATGAATAATCATCATCTGAAGAAGGTGTAACCTGTTAGCCTCTAAGCCTGGAATGACAACTAACTGGATGAAAGGATCATCCTGATGTTACTGCTACCTCTGTAGTTGCATGAGATGGTCTTGGATGGTATTTGAAAAATTATTCTTGGGTGTATTCTGAAATCTGTTTTTAGTGGTAGCATTGTCCACTTTATGGAGTACGCTTGAAGTTTAATTTTCTTTGAATAGAATTATTGCTTTCACAGTCTTCGCCAACTTCATTATCTCCAGGTAATATTTTCTGATGGCATCTCTTTAATTGCTATTTCATCACTCAGGTTGGCTGTTGTCTTTTTTTCCCTATTAGCAGTTTCCTTTTCCCATGAGGAGTGCATGACCACTTTGAGGCAGAGGAAGAGATGTTCTTGTGTATGGAGGGAGCTGGGGGAATGTCCCTCCTAATTCAATTTTAGGACCAACTGTGATTTCTGGCTCCTTTCCTCTTCTCTGTCCTCTTTCATTTTGGAAATGTTTCAGTAACGTTATGGGGACGTGTGCTCTTATTTTAAGCACACCTGCTTTGTTATGCATTCTTTTATACTGTAGAGAATCTGAAGCTGTGAAGAAATGAGTTTTTCCTACTGTAATGCGTTTTTATGATGTGCAGGGATTTTTTTTCATGAATAAACAAACAGCTTTCTTCTCACTTTACAAGGTATCAACAAGATTTTCCTTGTTATCTGTTGCTTAAACTCCAAGCACTTCTGCACCCTGCAAGTGTGAATGCTTATTATGTATGTCTTTGACTCTTCAGATCCTTGTGCAGGCTGAAGACAGTGGGTCAGGGATTCTTTCATTACATGCACAGTCCTGGTTTGCAGTGTCAAAAACTGAGAGACAATCCTTTGACCTGTGTATGAGGAACTCCTGATCTGAGTTCCATGTGGGCATGTGTCTAAGGCATGTGAATGGTTTTGGGAAGCACTCATTGGCACTTGGGTTTGCAGTTGCAGCACTATACAAAGGCACACGTGAAGTTTTGTCACAGAGTTTTCATTTTTTTCTGATCGTGGATTGTGTTTTTGCTGCCACCAGTGTTATGTTCTAGGGTTCCTCTTTTGAATCCTCCACCTCTGAAATGACTTCTGCATTAGTCTATGATGATGCAGTGTTATCAGAATTAGGGATGGGATGTTCTAAACCCCTTGTGTAGAACAAGTACAAATCCAGGCTCAGAGGCATTTGGTTCTGCTCTGAAAATGAAATAATAGCAGGCAAGTGAAGGAAAAGGCATCGTACCTTTCTCTGGGCAGCAGTCCTCTGTTGAGATGTGGTGCCTTTTTGAAGAGTCATTGGCCTTGCTGGTTGCTTTGTTTAGAAGTTTAACTCTTAAAATTAAATCAAGCAAATAAAAAAAAAAAATAGTTCTAATGTAATATGGTGAGGCTTGAGTTGTATTTGGTATCAGGGCTAAAACCACTTACTGTGAGCCTCCCTGGTAAACTTCTTGCTGTAGTGTCTTATTTCTGCAGCTCTGTACATATGAAATACTAATTCACTGTTGTAATGGAATTGCCTTTTGATTTGATAAATGCATTTAAGGGAGAAAAAAAAGAAAGTAGGGGACCATGAGCCTTCTTTGAATTGGGTGGTGCTTAAGGCGTACTTTGTACCTTGTCAGCTTCCTAATGACTTTAAGATCCAAATAGTCACCTCTGCAGTCTTGGCTTTTGGCAGACATGCTTGAAGCTGGGTTTACAGCATATGTTTCTAATTTCTGCACAGAATGTGGTTCTCTCAGGAGGATCCACGATGTTCAGGGACTTTGGACGGCGACTGCAAAGGGACTTGAAGAGAGTGGTGGATGCGAGATTGCGACTTAGTGAGGAACTCAGTGGTGGTCGGATAAAGGTAAGTAGGGCATTTCAAGTGTGGTAATTACATGAGTAGTGAAAGAAATCAAGGTCAAAATTTGTGTGCTCACAAGTGAAAATCAATAGTGTATGTTTATGTTTTAAATGTATTGTTAGCCTTGTTATGTATGACATATCTTTACAGCAATCTTAAAATTACTGTGAGCAGTTCTGGTTTTCCTTCTAAGAGACATGGGATCTTAGCAGTAGGCAGGAGGGATTTAACTTTTGTGACCTTCATAGTTATCATGAAGAGTTTTATGACTTGATCTCCTAGGAACATGTCAGACTGAGTAATAAGGGCACATTAGTTATTTGAATGGAGGGTTGAAGATGTTTGGGTCTGACCATGTTACGTTTGTGAGGATCTTCCCAGAAATTGTAAACCAGCTAAATATGAACTGTTTCTCTTAGCCCAAACCAGTGGAAGTTCAAGTGATAACGCATCACATGCAGCGTTATGCGGTTTGGTTTGGTGGTTCCATGCTGGCTTCAACAGTAAGTCTTTATCAAAATTGTTCTTAATTTTAAAATTTTTATTGCATGTTGAATTCTGGTGTATTTGATCTGAGTACTAAGCTTTAGGCCTTTTCACTGGGACAGCCTAAACTGTGTCACATTCTGGAATCCTTACCCAAGTTTTATCTCATTAAAATTTGTACAGGGCAAGTGGGAGCTTTCCTTGAGTAAGGATATTGTGATTTGACATAATTCTGAAGTAATTGTTATGTGATAGTTGCAGTATAGTCCCTTTATTCTTAAAGATAACACTAGAGATTAGTTAGGACTTGAGGAATATGGGATCCAAATCAATGGTCTTATATGCAAGTGAGAAGCAAATACAGGAAAATGAGAGCAATTCCTTTCTCCAAAGTGGGGTTTCTTATTGCTGCATTTATAAAAGCAGTCTTCTGACCAGGCAAACTTTTCTTGATTGTGTTCATGTCCTAATGTTTCTCATCTTATTATATTTCAAAAATGTAATACCATGTCGTAAAACTGCAGTTTACAGAAATGTTAAGACGTTAATTTTTGGTTCTTTCTACTTGCTATGTTCTTACACTTTTGGGGGGTTTTGTTTTATATTTTCATAGCCAGAGTTTTTCCAAGTATGTCACACCAAGAAAGACTATGAAGAGTATGGCCCTAGTATTTGTCGTCATAATCCTGTTTTTGGAGTCATGTCATAATGCTCATCTAATGGAAAGAAGATCTCTGATACTGTGCTGGTGAAGGAACTCATGCAGTGCAGAGCAAGGCAGCAGACACTGTAAATACTGAACAAGATGTGGCTAACTCTTGGAAGCATTTGGATCACCATCGTGCACTAAAGCACAACTTACAGCCCCAAGTCATTTCAGTAGGAGCCATTTCTCTGCTGACTACTCAGAGCCTTTCCTTCTTTCTTCCTAAATGTGAGGTAATTGAAAATAGGTAAGTGTTGGTTTAGGAGGTCGTGCAAATACTACTGAAACTGAATCTAGAAGAATAAGGCAGTGTTTTACTGCTTGTGGAAAGATTTAAACCTTTCCCACTTGTGCCCTGAGTTTGCAATCCAGTCTTTAGCAATGGAGCACTAAATACCACATTGCCTTTAGGGGAGTTGGAATCGTACCTACCCAAATGGAATAGATTGCAGGATTGGGACAGTCCTTTGTAAATGTAGGTTTTCATATAATTTTGTATTTTATGATACTGTTGGGGTGAACCGATGACTAGTTCTAAGCACGAGCAGCTGTCAATGTCATGGAGTGATGTTATGCATTTCCAGGTGAGAGGCGTGTATTGGAGTTGTGCTGGTATTTTCTGGGGGGGGAAGAAAAAAGCCATGTATGATAGAAACTGATCTGTTCATGTTTGGATGACACAAAGTGATTTACAATATTGTATGAAGCTTATTATAGCCACTGTTACTTTGTTTTGAATTTTCTGAAACTGTTTTATAGGAGATGATGTTTTGCTTTGATGTTGGTGAGTGGTGGATGACACACGGGCCTTGCACCAGTGAAATAAAAGCTGTTAACATATTTATGGATGTTTGTGGTAGTCCTGATTTACATACTCCCTCGCTTCCTCTCACAAGGTCAGCTTTTCATTTATGTCTTGGTGTTTGTGGAATCACAGTGACACTGAATTTGAAGGGACCTATGGAGATATCTGGTCCAGACTCTTACTCAGTGCAGGGCTCACTTCACAGTCACCTCTGGGTACTCAGAGCCAGTCGTGTTTGTGTGAATGGAGATTCCTGAACATCTGAGCAACCTGTTCCAGGGCTTAGCTACCCTGTTATGGATGCATGTTTTTGTGTTACAGATTCAGTGTTAAATCTACTAGAGTAGGAAATCCTACCTATTCTGTCTGTGCTGATATTTATCTGATCTCCATCAGCAAAGGTTTTGTGCAGTTTGTGTAGTCAAGTAAGAATTTTTTAACCCAAATCTATATGGTTTTATCTGGCGTGGAGGGATTGAGACCAAGGAATTATCTGTTCAGCATAAATTAGAAATTAAACAAAATGGGACTCCATGACTCAAGCCTGCTTCTGAATGTTTTTGAATTTAAAGCTCAGCTCTGAGGGGTAAAACACTGAAGCATACTTTGCTCAGTCCTCTCACTAAGAGAGACATGGGTGATCTAATACAACGTGTACTGTTTCCTTTTGTTCCATCCGGTCTTACCTCAGCTTGTCTGTGTTTAAATCTGCCTTTCAAGTTTGTCATTGCACTGCTGACTACTTAGAATTTTGGCCTGTACAGGGGAATCCAGAGCCATGAGCACAACATGGCCAGAGTCAGGCTTCAAAGAGAGGTTCATGTGTTTGGTGCACTGAGGAAGTACGGGCTGAAGCACCGGAATGCTCACATGGTGCTACAAAACAGGGAATGCTGTAGGTGGGGCAGAGTTGCATGTGGCCTGCAAAGTTATATCGAGGCATTGAAATATCTTGAAATTAGCAGAAAGTGGTATTTTTTGCCAAAAAATGAGCAAGACTCACATTGAAAACAAATGAGGAAATGTGTTCATGTTCCATCTTCGTGAAAAAACATTGATGATAAGAATACTCATACAGGCTGTTTGAATGATCTGAAGCTGCTTCCCTGCTCTTGAGCTTTTTGGAAGGCTGACCTGCCTCCTGCACTGCAGACCATGTGAGTTTAAAATAGTCTGGAACACACTGGTCTGTTAGATTGGCTCACCATACTTGGTGAAACTGCAAGTTTATGAATAGAACAATGAACTTGGACCTAAACTGGTTATGAGCTTTCCTGCTGCTTTCTTAATGAGTCTTGTGAAATTGGTTCCTCTGGTTTGGGGTTTTCTTTGTTGTTTTTTTTAATTGGCTTGTAGAATGCCTGAAAAGTCTGTTGAAAAGCACTTCAAAGATCTAGATCAACAGCATGGCTTCAGTGGAGGCAGAGCACAGGTAAGCTAAACTGCAGCAAGAAATTAGTCTGATCTGCATAGTGGTAATTGAGGCTTCTGACTTTGCTGAGGCTTTATACCATGTGCTCATTAGAAAAAGAGATTACCTGTCCCCATCAACCAGTTAGCAGTGATGTGTTTTACCCTTGATTAACTTTGGCTTGATTTGAGTCAGTTCTCTGGAAGTGGAAGGTATTATTTCCTACTACCAATCTTCTGAGCCTTTTCCTTTTTTTCAGTAGTATTTAAAAACATTTAAGGCTTTCATGAACCTGAAGAGCACTGTGCATATGTTCAGTGTGGTACTTTCAATTAACTACAATTAGTGATGTCTTGACGTGAACTGGAGTACTGATCTTTCTGTAAATAATTCATTCTTTATGAGCACTGGGTTCTCTCTCATCTGGAAAAATTACTGTTGTGTCAAACAAGTGTTGGAGAAGGAACAAGAGAAAACCTTATTAAAAACCACCAGGGACACTGAGCAAGAGATATGCAGCCTCCAGCTTAATTGGAAAGCATGTTGCATAATATTAAGAAGTGCTGTGTGGTGCCTTCAGATAATTACAGAGAATGAAAACTCAGGCAAAACTGTGATAAAGTTACCTTACTTTCATACAACTGGTCTTTAGCAAGAGCATTTTTGCAAAAGATGATGAAAAACACAAGGAAAACAGTGGAGTGTCTATAATTTTTAAAAAACCTAGGTTTCGTTTCTGCAAGTTAAAGATATGTGATGAAAGAAGGAGGCAAAAGGGTATGTATGTATTCATGTCTTGCTTTTGTGGCCACTTTTGTTCTTTCTGCTTCACACCTGACAGTTGCCCTGTGAACACTCAGGGCCTGATCCAAAGTCAGTGGAAAAGACTTCTCTTTGGTATTATTGATGCTGTAGTATTCTGTATTTTTTTCCATTTATTACTGCCACTTGCTATGCCAGTTTTGGCCATGCTGCATCATTTCAGGCAGGTCATTTCATTTCTGTGTGCTTTTTCCAGACCTTTTCCTAGGTACTGCCTCTCAAACAATACCTTAGTGCCCAGTGTGTCTGCTCTGACATAAGTGACAAATCCTTAGGTGAAGATGTCTGACATGGTCACTTTGGCTTCAAAGAGAGTAACAGAATTATATTCTGAGAGCAAGTCATCTTATCCCAGCATACACATTTAAAACAAATTGGTTGCCTCATTGTTCGCCAGTGCTTTCACAATTCAGTTGACTATAATATTCTATGATGTTGCATCTAATTCTTAAAAGCTCAAAGTCAGAGGAAAAGAAAAAATCCCACCCTGTTTTTAGTCTCTGGGCACTACAGGTGGAACGCAGTGAAGCAGACTTGTCGGGGAGGAGAGCTGCTGCAGTTTACTGCACTTAACACCCATGCAAAATGCTGAAGGATGCTGCCCTGCTGCTTCAGCTTCCAAATGACTTGAGGATTTTTACCTTGATGTTGTTTAAATGAGTAACCTCTGTGGTGTGTGCCTGTGTGTTCACAGCTGTCGTCTCGCTGTGCCAACCTGCTATGTATTAGTTATGCTTTCTGCCTGTTTTTATGAAGAAGTCCTGTGAAGGGCAGCTTTGTCACGTGCAAGGTAAGGATGAGCTGGCCCAGCTGTTCTCCCGTGCCTTGGGACACAGTGAGTGTCCAACAGCTGCCATGGTGTGATCTCAGAGCTCAGCACAGAGCTCGGGGAGGCAGCAGCTCTCTCAGCTGTACCAGCACTTGTTGCATTGTTCAAGAAGGAGATTTTGTCCACTCTAAGCAGTGCAGTTGAAGTGGTGTTCGTGTCTTGCAGCACTCTTCCTGCAGGGTAGATGAAAGGCTCCAGAGGAGCCTGAGGACTTGTCTGCTGCCTTCAGCTTTGTTGAAGTAGAGATCAAGCTAAGTCAGGGCATCTGGATTATTTTCAGCTTCCCACCTGGTGAAACTGGGAAGAAGAGGGAGCACTTCATAATTCTCTCAGGGGCTTAAATGAGATTTTAATTTTTTACCAATACATTGCAATAAAAGCCTGTGCCAAATTAGGGAGAGGCATGTGGTTCATAAGTACATGTAAATAAACAAACTGTCTGTCACCTCTCCTGCTTCTCTAGTGCTCTTTCCCCTCAAGTCCTCTAGAGTTTAGCTGGTGAATGTAACAAGATTGTATTATTAGTCATTGTTTCTTACAGCTAGTTTGAAGTTTGGTGCTGCTTTGCTTTTGATCCCAGGAACCTGTTACATCTTCCCAATTCCATAGATTATTCTAAAATTAAAGACTTCACTTTTGTCAACAAACACGGTATCTTGTGTTATAAAAGAATATATGCAGTATCATGAGGGAATTTTCCCCTCATTTTCAATTTATCTTCTACTTTAATTAGGGCAAGGAAGTGACAGAACAACCAGTAAGGGAAGGTGTTTAACCCTTTGTCTGCATAGGAAACAAAGTGAGCAGATGTGGAAAAGTCAGGATTTGAAAAGTCAGGAAATAGAGAGTATGAGAATGATTGCCACCATATACCTTCAGTTTCTGATGCCTTTGCAATTGTGCATCTCTTCTTAATGAAGTGGTGCCCTATTGTGTCTGTTGCACATCAGTAAATAAAGGAGCACTGTGATTTAACTGGGAGGCTGCCTTCCTCTCCAGCAATTTTTGAGCAGTTTGCTGTGCTATTTTTTTTTTAGCACCCTGTGGGGTAATGATGAGAGTTGCAGCCACTTTTACAAAGGGAGAATTGTTCACTGCCTTTGACAGGTGGTATGAAAAAGAAATATATTTTTAATGTAAACCTGTATTGCCTGTAATTCTGTTGCTGCTGGTAGTCTCTGGTTGGGTACAGGAGACATATTTTGGGTCAGTTCCAATAAGAATTAGTTAAAACACCACAGAAGGTGTTGCTGAGGTGGTGAGCACCTTCCTGGCCCACAGAGTAGCACAGGATTGACAGCTGGGTGATAAGGGCCCCTGATCTGGGCTCAAGGTGACTGAAGCTTAATTTGTGATCAGCGACTGAGCAAGCTGCTAGAGAATACTACGTGCGAGTGTGTCCTCCTCTCTAGAGCATCACAGTGCTTCAGGGACACTTTGGATTTAAAAAAAGGATTCATCTGAGGGGGGCTGGTGATGGTGTTGTGTTACCCTCCAGAGTTCTCTAACTTAACAGAGTCCAGCCTTTTTAATGTGGCAGGTCATGCCTCCCTCTGAGGTACTGATTCTGTGGTCTCCCCTACTTCTGAAGTCTCTTGCAGTAGGAGAGGATGTGAGAGACTGGATCTAGCAAGTCTAGTGTCTGCATTTGAACAGTTTATGTATTTGTGGTAGTAATCATTGGCTAAAAATACAAGTAACCTTTAGATCAGAGAAGAGATTCTTCAACACTGCATTACCTGCCTGACAATAGCTAGGCTCCAAAATATTTTTCATTTTAAGCTCTTTCTGGTTCCATGTGCTGAACATCCTCTTGGCTGTAGATAAGCAAAAGATTTAAGCAAACTCAATTTTTTTGACTCTTATTTTCCAGGGTAGAAACAACACATTGACAATATTAGTGTGAAAAATATAAATAAGATGGCCAGAATAGTCCTTAGTGTTTGTGGTCTGTTGTGATTTCACTACATTTTGGACTGGGTCAGCATCTACTGCAGTGTGAGCGCTCTTAACTCCTTTCCAGAGAATTGATAGAAATTTATTTTTGCCCTTTGCTTGGTGATTGATTGACATAAGTGGCCATTTATGACAGATTTACTGTGAGGGTGGTGAATGCACTGGTGCAGGTTGCCCATAGCAGTTGTGGCTGCTCCACCTCTGGAAGTGTTCAAGGCCAGGTTGAATGGAGCTCTGAGCACCCTGGTCTAGTGGGTGGGGAGTTGAAATGAGATGATCTTTAAGGTCCCTTCCATCCCAGGCCATTCTATGATTTCTTTCGGTAGTTTTGACTTGTGCATCTGGTCAGGTACTCTTGAAGACCAACTACTGATGCAAAAAATATGCAGAGTGAAAATAAGAATCCTGATGTTTCTAGGTTGTCTTCTGATGTTTATTACTTGTGCTCCTTGTTTAACAGCCTGCATCACTGACCCTGCTCTCGTTTTTCCTGTGGCTCTCTTGCACAGCATTTTAGCATGTTTGCTCATCTACTTGTGTGATATGTCTATAATGCATTAGATGATATTGGCAATTAAAGGATTACAGCTAGGATATAATTATGGCCCTGTGGAATAAAGTTGTGAAATTATTCTGCTGCAGTCTGTAATTACACTGTGTGTGCCCTGATGCCAAGGATTAATGGGGGGATTACAGACTGTTTTCCTGTAACGTGCAGTTCATGGATATGCTGTTTGCAATTCACTGGCTTTAAGGAGCTAGTGACCTCTCATGGGAAATTCTATTAAAGGATACTGTCCCGTGGAACATTTTGGTGTCATATTATGCTTGTTTCCTTCCCTTACCCTGAGTTTATCATGCAGTGACTAGTCAGGGTAGCTCAGGCCTTGAGCAAAGAGCCTTGAAATTGAAGTATTAAGGAAGTGAAAGCAGACAGGCTTCAGCAGACAGCCCTGCACTGGTGAACTCTCTCCTCTTTTTCACTCTTCCTTCACACCTCACCAGGATGCTCTGGATTCTCCATTGCCATGGAATGAAGATGGGAGCTTTCATTATATATTGTTTCATCTTACACAAATAGCAGGATTTAAACATTTTATTTCTGCATATCTAGAAATTATTCACTCCCAAGAACTTCTGTGATCAACGCTACTCTGAAGAGCTGCACTTTTTTAGTTGCAATGAAGGTAAACCAATGCTAATGCTATTTGAAATGGATGAGAATGTGACTAAGGCTTGTCTTTGCAGTAGCAAAATAGTGCTGAACTGTAGGTTGGGAAGCTTGGGCTTCTTTCTGCCAAATTACAACTTGTACACGACATGCCATTTAACGTGCTGTGAACTTGGATGACTCTCTTGAAGGGTAGTATCGAACCTTGTATTAATTTTGAAACATCTTGTTTCCCATGTCAGTTCTGAGTGGTTATAGCAATGCTTGTAAACTAAATGTGCTCAAAGCCCTTCTTTGGCACCGAGACCCACTTGCATGAAACAGCCTGTTCTTCCTGAACTCCCCTGACTGTGCCAATAAAGTGACTGCATTTGGGCCGCTTTATGGGGTGGTCTCTGCACTGTATTAATTCCTGAGCTGTGTTCTGCCATTAGTTGGCTCAGTGACAGCTGGCCATGGCCAGAATGGTGCTGTGGATCATGATTACAATTTAACAGTGTAGTTGATGGCACTCCAGCACCTGGGAACGTTCCTTGGCACTTGTTTAATTTACCAGCATAAATTGAACCTGTGTATTTGCAGTAGCAGAATGATGTTAAATATTTCAAACAGGATATTTTATTTTCTTAAGACTTCAGATCTTTGTCATGCTGTTTTTTATGTGAATCTGATTTATGTTTTAGGAGAAATGCTTTTACTGTAGTTGCCAAAGAAACGTGAACCTTGGGCTGTCAGATAACGATGAATAAAGACTTCCCAGTTTGTTTTGAAAAAATACAATAATTTTTGAGGTAATGTTATAGTTCTTAATGTCAGAATAAGATTTAAATGTATAAGTTGTACATATGTAACAGTCCAGGTCAGCTTATACTCTTACCTTTTAGTAGCTTCTGCAGTTTTTCATGGTTAACAGGGTTTTTTCTCAGTCTTTTCATTTCACTGCATGAATTGCCATCATGTAACCTCAGTAAAGCTCTCTTTACAGTGATGTATCTAGCATCTAATTTGTCTTTGAGAATCTTTCCTCCTGATAGGAACGTGTGAGAAGGAAGAACCATCTTGCTTGACTTCTACATGGCTTTACAGAACCATCAATCGAACAATTTGTTCTGGAGTATTGCCACAAATAAGGCCTGGCAGCTGGAGCCAGCCTGCTATGTGCATGGCATGAACATTAAAGCTCTTCTGTCTTCAAGCAAAAACTGCTTTGAAATTGTAGTAAAAATTCTGGTTTGTCCTTTTGTGTCTGTGTGGTATTTTCCCTGTTCCACCCTGCCCTAGTTTTCTTCTGTCTTAGACCTAGGAAACCTGTATGGATGTTTTGATTAAATGATTAAATTAGCAAATAAGATTGGCTCTGACAAAAAATGGCACTTTTCAGTGGAAAGGGGAAGATTTTTTGGGCAACTCTGCTAGAAATACTTTTCTTTGCATATTAACATTTCAGAACAAGGAATGGAATTGTCAGTATTTGGCAAGGTGCAGTCTGTTGAACCTATGTGTTCTCAAAAGGGTCCAGCTTAATGAAATAGCAAAGCAGAATGAAATAACAGTGCTAGATGCAGTTGCCATTGTGGTTTACACAACAGCAGAACAGCACTGAAAAATAAATTGTTAATAGCAGCAGATGACAAGTTTAGTGGTGTCATTCTTTTCAAAGCCACGCATTGCTTTCTTTTTCAGAGCTTAGGCTGTATGCTCATAATAAAAGCAAAAGAAAGCAAATCTCTCACAGAATAGCGATTTAAATCTATCCAAGTGCATTAGAGACCCTGGGCCAGGAGTACTCCAAAGTCTTAATAACTGAAGGTAATGCTGAAATTAATTCCCCTTCCCTCTCCTGGGGCTAAATGTAACTGGGCAACAGCTCAGTGCTGTCATCAGTTAGACTGCACAGATATAAATATCTGAAATACTACACTAAGTAAACTGCATCAAAGCCAACTCAGGTCTTTCCCTAGGGAAAGACTGCTTGTTCCAATCATGATTTGTGCCACAGGCTTTTATAGCAGGACTGCAAAAATCTTATAAAAATTGTATTAGGAATCAGCCACCCTTAAACATTAGGCTTTCAACTGTAAGCAGATTTGTCCCAGAAGCCCAGTGAGTTTTTTGTGAGGTTCCTAATTTTCTTAAAATCTGTCTTTAGTGGTGTCTGTTATTACAGTAAAGCTATTTCTTTCTCCTGGGCGTGTACAGGGCAACAAGCATCTTGTGATTAAGTGCATGTTGGGGTCCTGGCTGTAGCACTTAGTGGTTTCTGAGCCATTGTGTCGTCAGAAGCAAACAGACAATTCCTCTCAGAGAGCACACTTTAATTGTTCAAACAGGTGCATTAAACTTTTATGCTTGAATAATAAATTACGGGGAAGAGAGTCTGCCTCTTTGCAGCTACTTTCTGTCTGCTCCAGCCACCACCAGAAATCACCAAGCAGATCAGCAGCACGGCAGGACCATTCAGGTACCTTCTGACCTCGTCCAGAGGGTTGGTGCTCACAGGTTGCCGTGTTCAGGGTTGTGTTTTGCCTTCTGCTGCCTTCAGAGGAATAGTTCTGTAGCTTCTAGAGATAGCTAACTCTTGAACCAGACCCCTTAAATTAAGCATTAATACCCTTTTGCTGGCTGGAGTAGAAAAAAATAGCATTGTAAGTGGCTTGGTTGCTGTGTTTTATGATCAGGCAAAGTGTGATAAGTCACTCATGAGCTGGAGAACAAACATAATAGGCAAGAGCGCTCATAAAGTGTGGACATCAAAGTAAAAATGGCCTTTCTTTAAATGAGGAAAGTTTAAAATAAGTGAAAATAATCTCTTTTCTGCATTTATCCCATTCTGGGCTCTTCTGAAATTCCCAATTATGTATCCAAGCAGCATCCGCTAAGAAGATGGTTTCTGTACTGGCACAACTGGGAATTGAACTGGGATCAGTTATATCAGGAAAAGGTACAGTCTTGGGCAGAACCTCATTGGCTTTGGCTGTCCCAAAATGGCATGAGTTTAGTGAACAAGACTTAAGGAGGATTCATGATGGGCTGCTTGGTATTTTCTCAGCCAGATTAGGTTAGTCCAAAAAACCCAGTTTTGATTGAGTACTTTTTCAAGATAGGAGTATTTTTTTATGAGGAAAATAAAGTATTTCAGTCTCCAAACTGAAATTGTTCTTTTCCAAATGATAAGAGAAGTGTTACTAATAATATGGTGGTTAAGCTGTACTTTTTCTGTGATTGGCTCTGGTTGGGGTTTTCCTTTCCTTTTGGACTACAAGCGTTTTCCAGGATTTCTAAATATTGTTTTTCTGCCTTTTTTTTTTTTTTTTCCCTAGAAGTTTTCATTTCATCTGAGAAATCTTGAACGTTTGGTCAAAGTGCTGTTTTGGTTTTGAGAGCAAAGCTCCAATAAACCTAGTATTTTGACCAGTAGTTTATATTGCCAGAGATACACTCAGCACACTACCAGACCTTCACAGCAATAATTAACAACAAATACTTATTTTCTTCAACCCAGATGATTTCTGATACCATAATGGGAATGGTGAGTGCTGACTAGGAAGGCAAACATGGCAGCCTGGCACAACTGCTCAACATGAGCATCTCATGCTCTAGATCTCTGGTTTTTGGTCTTGTTGAGTGTGCTGTCAGGTTTTTCAGCTCCATGAAGGGCAGCAGAGTGGAGCTGAATGTTAGCAAACCCACCTGGAAGATGGATATTATAAAAAATTTTTTCTTTTCCAATTGTTCCTTCTGAAGGTGTCTGCTCTCCCATGAGGAAAACAGTCATCATGTTCAGCATTCTCAGTTCCTTAGTAGATATTGAGGTAACTTGCCGTTGTGTGCTGAGAAAATGGGCATATAATCCTGAGATGATGTTTTGCTTTTTAGGACAGAATTCATGAATTCATCTGTTCCACTCTATGATTCTTGGATACCTGAACCTGAGCTCATCAATTTTGGCTCTCTTTGTAATCCGAGGAGAGGATGATGTGCCTCTGAGTGCAGTTCACAAGGTCTGGAATAGTCAGAGGAATGACTCTGGCACTGCCTGTTTCTTTCCATGCAGTTAGATCAAGATATGCAGCTGAACTTGGATGAGAAAAGTTTTCTTCCCAGAAACTGAAATCTGTGTCACAAATGTTCTGGTGGTATATCTAGTCTCTGACAAGGACAGACATTTGCTAACCCTTCTTCAGAAACATCAGTCTTTTTCTGGGTCTTGAGAGGATCAGGTTAGGACTAAAATCTCTGAAAGGCTGAGAAAAGCTGTTTACTCCTAGAAGCAGGGAAAGAGCCTGCATTTCCTAATGAAATTTCTGGTAATGTTTTCATGTTGCCCTGAATTTGAGTCGATTCAGACATCCATTTACCAATTACCAAGCTGATAGTACCACTAAATTGAGTGTAACCATCATGATCAGGTAAACCGAGAGTGTTTATTCTTTCTGTGCATCCTTTCTTCATTATTCAGTTGTACTTTGTGCTGCTGTATTTTAGCTGCCTGATGTAATTTTTGTGAGTCTGAATATTCCATCTTTTCACAGGCAGTGGGTTGATGTGCAGTTTCAGAGCTGAGGAAGGTTCATTTCATGTTGCTGCTGTTTGTGACAGTACTGCTTATGTTTAAAGATCCTCTTTTGACATCTTTGAAATCATTTGACTCCTGGACTGTAGCTATTCTTGGGTCCTTCCATATTTGTGTTTCATAATTCTGCTTTTAGTGTTATTTTGCTTCTTATCTTCACTGAGCTATCAGCACCTCTTTCTTCTAACAAACAGTGATGCAATGACTTGCTATATTGTGATTTACCGAGTGCTAGGGACATCAAACAAGGCATTTATTATAGCTTTGTAGTTCAATAATAGGGAGTTCATATTCTAGGATTCAGTCTTCTTATCTTAAAGGCAGCTGTTAGTTAATCAGTAACTGTAATTCCTGTTCCTGGGGCTATATTTGTTGCCACTGAAAGCAAAGAGCAAACTCCTAAATAGCTTTGTAAATTCATTTTGTATCATTTATGATTGCTTTAACCTATTCCAAATGAAGAATTAGAGCTTCTAAGAAAAAGCAGACTGAAGAGGAAGAGGAGAGCAATATGTTATGAGTTTAACCCTGTGCACATGAAAAAAGATGGGGACTAAAAGCCTGAGCCACCGTGAGGGGCTGGAGGGCAGCCAGCTCACCAGTGGGGCTGTTCTATCAGTATTTGTTAAATGGACACTAAGGTAGAAGATGCCATAGGTTCAAAAGGGTACTGTTTACCTTGAGCCTTATCTTTTTATTCTAATCTTGATGGGAGGTGTTAGACCTGAGACAGCCACACCATGGCTTTGCTGCTTGCAGCCTTTTAAACAGCTGGCCTGTTTTGACGTCTCTGCTTGCCTGTGATACTGATGAGGAACGTGACAAATATTGGAATGACAATACCCAGCTTGGTGGTCCTTCTTGTGTTCTTCCACAAAGGTGCTGTGGTGCTGAAGGGCTTGGTAAAGGAGCTGTGCTGTGGTTCCTGTGGTGTTGCCCAGGGCCCTGTGCTATCTCTTCACTGTTGGTGTAGCACGAGCAGAAGTAAAGAAGAACTTGGAAGTCCCAAGTATTCCCTTCAGAAAAATTTAAAACATATCACTCACTAGTGCCAAATTCATTGGCCAGCAGTCCAAAAAATCACTTTTAGCCAGTCTGAGGCATCACTGTGGTCAGCTTAGCACTTGCTGCTCAGGACATTTGGACAACTGCAGCTTGGTCGTGTTTTCATTGGTGCTATAAAACTGAATGCAGTGCTTCCGTTCCCTGCTGTCAGCTGCCGTGTGATACAGGGGCCATCTATCCTTCAAGCTATTTGGCTGCACAATATCCAGCTATTTGCACTGAAAATTGCTGCCAAGTGTCCTGTTGTTTGAGCCATGTTTGGTTCTCATAACCTGTCTGATCCCCTCACAGTCTGTCATGAGTGACAGCAACTGCCATTGACATCAGACTGGGGAAGGTAAGTTAACCCATTAAGAATGACTCGGAAGAAACAAAAGCCATGTGTTGTTACCTTGATTATTTGTACCATTATTCCTGCTCTTCAAGCCACATCATGAATTGTATGGTTAAAAAGGGCAGGCTCGTAACAAAGGACATGTTCCATGTCACAGGAATGACACCCTCCACTTACATGTGGGTTTTTTTTGTTAGTCAAAAACTGCACAAGGTGACTAAATATTTTGATGGCTTTTTCACAGGTGGAGTGACAAAGGCAGAGGACAATAAATGACTTGCTGTAGAATGTACAAAGGGTTGGTTGTTGTTGTTGGAATATTAAAGGTTCCTCTCCAGTCCCAGACTGGAGCATTTTCCCTGCTTACGCACAGGGTTGTTAATATTCTCTTACTCTGGGCTGCCATTGCACAAGCACGTTACTGTGAGGATAGGCTTCTAATTAAATTGTTTACAGATGGGTGATCTGCTGGACTGCACACGCAATGTCATGGTAAAACTGGCCTTCCTGAGGGTGTAGGGTGTTACAGTAAAAGAGGTCTTTCAGCTGCATTGATTGGGAGTGCTGAACACATCACAAAGAGCGTTTAGGGTCTTTGCAGGAAAATTTCTCCCTGTGAATGCACCAGGGAAAGTGCAGCAGCTCAGACTGCCCTTGCTCTTCCTGAATAATGTTCATTTGTTTGTTTATTTGTTGGCAGCTTTAGAGCAGTTTGTGAGACCCCAACCTGCACTCAGAGGTAAATATTTTTTACCTCCTTGGCTTGGAAGTGTCTTGACAATAGATGTTCTGGCAGCAAGGTCTGGGATGTTTGGGAAGCAGTCACCTATGGAAAGCATGCAGTGGGAAGAAGGTAACAGCCAGGATCAAGCAACTGTTGTTTTATCCAGTCTAGAAACAGAAGAGCAACAACAGTGGCTGCAAACAGGATCTCCCATCCCTCACCATTCTGGGGAAGGTGTTTTAATTTATCCTCTTGCTTGGGAGAACAATGCAATTTTTTTAGTCAGGCTGTTATAATACATCAGACATAACTAAGAATTTCTCAGGGAGTCAGCAATAGTGATAATTCACTCAAATGGCTACATTAATCTGGCTTGTGTTGACTTTTGAACACAAAAGGTGGTGGGGCACAGAGGGATGGGGAGGAGGGTGGTACTGACATTTAGCATGAAGCCTGTGGGAACCCGATGCTGTTTTCTCTGAATGCCTTTGCTCCACAGGTACTTGTACCTGCTGGGTCCAATTCTGCGTCCGTCATCTTTTGGAGATTGCAAGGTTTATTGTAGCATTTCATTGTGTCCTGTTGATCACTGCAGTAGTTCTGCAGTCCTAAGCAAGGACCTGAGTTGCAGGTTCATAAAGTGGGGGAGAAAACACTGATTTATCCCATGTGATCCATAGGGAAATATTTTTATTGCTCTGAAATTTTCCCTAGGGAAGTTGCTAAAAGTTCAAATGCTTTTTAAAAGCTGATTTACTTCTTGTTGTGCTTAACTTGGATAAGAACGTGAAAACATTTGGTGTTCTTAATTTTGATGAAAAAAGTTTGTATGAAAGATTTCCCAACTGACATCCATCACTACCATCATGAACAGTCTTCATTAGCATGTTGGCGTCTGCTTTCTAATCCTGCTTTCTAAGGATTCTGCTTTAAATCCTTACTGTAGTGTTAAGATCCTTACATTACACTTGATAATTTAAAAAAGTTCCAAGCTTTTGGCCAGTTCCTTTCATGAAGCTTTAACCAATGTAAATCTTTTACTCCTTAGCTAACATTTGTATAAGCAAATGGAACTGCACACTGGTTAGCCTGCAAGGTGCAAAGTCATAGATCCTGGGCAGCAATTTCCTTCATTACTCTGGTTTTTGCATAAGTAAAATGCTTTTGGTATATTGCCAGCCATTTTTTTTTTTTCAAGGTCATTTCTATTTAATGTATCATAGTGCTTAATTCTCTTACAGCTCTCCCTGAGCTGAGTTAGAAACCCCTCCATGCTGCAACAGTTTATTTTGAAAGGATGTGTTAGTAATAGTTCTCAGAATAGTGAAATGTCCAGGTATTAACAGGGTTGCTTTTTCAAGGATTTTGGAGATGGTAAAAAAAGCTGTCATACACCTCAGTGCACTTTGCTGAAATTGAACTGGGGAACTTGATGGAAGTGTGGAGGCAGCCCAAGGGCCTGGAGTTCGTTTGCTTTCTCCATTTCAGAAATGAGTGGGAATCAGCAGGGCAGAGCTTTCAGGCAATGCTGATAATTGGGAATCTGATGGACAGATGTTGCTGATTTTATATGCCCTTTGTACAGTCAAAATGTGTCTCTCATCAGTCTGAGCTGGATCCCCAACTCTCAGTAATGATTCCACCTGTCACTGTCCAGTGCTCGCTGTCCCAGTGGAGATCAAATACAGACTATAATGTTCAGTAGTGATTTAAACTGGATCTGGGAAGGCTGCTCGGTCATCATTTCTGATTTTGTCATCTGCAGAGGAGCACAGTTTAGGAGGGGTGATGGGGTAGGAGGATTCAATATCCAAGGGGATCTCGCAGTTGGTTTGGGAGAGAGTGGTCTCAATTCTTCTCTGCTGCCTGCCTGGAATCCTGAATCTGGGAGGTGTGAGTGGCAGCTTTGAGGTCAGTGCAATCAGGAGGAGCTGGAATATTTTGTGTTTGATGCACAGCTACAGTTTACATCCCACTTAGGTGACACATACAGTAACACTCTGTGCATAGAAATGCTACAGATCACACAGCCCACTGTACCTTTTCCCAGCCGCAGGAATGACTGCATAGCTGTTGTCTTTCATGATTAACATTTATGTCTTTGGTTAAAACAAGTCTAGTAAGAAAACCCTTCAGTAAATGGCTAGAGGTAGCAGGGTGGTGTGTTGTGGATTTTTTTCAGAAAACTGCATTCAGAAAAATTCAAAAATCTGAAGCCAAGACAGGGAACATGATGGTGAGCATCACCAAACAGGCAGGGGGAAAATAGCTCAATATACCTGTAGAGCAGCATGTTTTAGTTCCACCTGTGTGTACCAGCCAACAGCTCTTATTTACACCTGCCCTGGAGTCTGCCAGTCTGTGCCACAGATAGAACATGCTGCCCACTGTGTTGAGCAGCCTCTCTGTTGTTGTGTGCATATATTCATCCTGTGCCTTGTCTACTCCCAACTCACACTCATTTAACACCTCATTACCATCGGCCCAGGCTGAGGGATCTTCTCTCCCAAGAAAGGTCTCCATTACAGTCAGAATCGTGCTGCCCATTCTTTCCCCCTGAATTTCAGTAACACCAGTTAATTTTGGGAAAGCAGCGGAGTGGCAGGAGTTTTCCATTTGCTTTGCTGAGCTGTGCAGGGAAAGAGTAGGAGGAAAGAAAAAACACAGTGTTTATATATCCTAGCTTATAATTTCTTGCTTTTTACAAGTTTGACTTTTTCATACTTTGGTACTTCAGAAGGACACGTGATCACAGAACCATAGAATGGTTTGGGTTGGGACCTTTAAAGGTCATTTAGTCCAACCAAGGCAAGGGCAGGGACATCTTCCACTACATCAGGTTACTCAGATCCTTGTCCAACCTGACCTTGAATGTTCACAGAGATGGAGCATCCACCACCTGTTCTGATGCCCCACCACTCTCATTGTAAAAAATTTCTTCCTTAAATCTAGACTGAAAATCTCTCCTCTTTTATTTTAAAACCTTGACCCTTTGTACTGTCACAACAGGCCTCCTAAAAAGTTTGTGTCCATCTTTCTTGTGGTCTGTTTAGGCACCAGAAGGTGCTATAAGGTCTCCCCAAAGTCTTCTCTTCTCCAGGCTGAACAACAGAGCACCTGTGTTTGTATAGCAGAGGTGCTCCAGTTCTCTGATCATTTTTGTGACTCTCCTCTGGACTCAATCCAACAGGACCATGCCCTTATTATATTGGGGCCTCAGGGCTGGATGCAGCACTCCAGGTGGGGTCTCACACCAGTGGAGTAGAGGGGCAGAATTCCCTCCCTCAACCTGCTGCCCAGGCTGCTTTTGATGCAGCCCAGGCCATGGTTTGCAATGATGCTGGATGGTAATTTAAACTGGCAGCTTCTTATAATGGAATAATGAAGAAACTTTAGGTTTTGATCTGGCTGAAGACGAGCAGGAAAGCAAATGGGAACTACGAGCTGGCAGGACAGAGATTGCATTATCATCCTACCCCAACCTTCAGCTGTCCCCTCTGCCCTTCTGCTGTGCTTGGCTTGACAGTCTCCTGTTTGGATTCAGTGCAGTAACAGGAGACTGTATTTGGTAACCAGATCCAGCCCAAATTTCCAAAGGACCCCATGTGTAAAGCAGAGATATTTATGAAAGCCTTCCCGTGTATTTGAATGTCTTACAACAGCCATATTTTTTTCAAAATATTTTTGTTACTTTTTACCTACTTTTCTCCTCTAACCAGAAGTACACTGACCTCTTAGGTGATGATAGTAATGGGTTTAATTGCATAATAGAAATATGCCATGTAGCAGTGTTTGGCCATCCCTGCAACACTTTGAGTTACCCACTCAGCCAGCTGCTTGTTGGTAGCATCCCTGTGACTCTGAATTAAAATAAACCAGCAGCCAGCACTAGTTTGTTAGTTATAGAAAGGGAATTAAGGTACTAATTGGAAATGGAGTGCATAAATTTGACTGGCATGAGTAGGAAACGCCTGAGGAAGCTGACAATCCATCTCTACAATGTTGCTCCTCAGAAATTCTAATTAGAGATAGCAATTGGGTTCTTTGAATTTTTTTTTCCATGTGCACTCCAAGCAACATGAAACCAATTAACTTCCTTATTGCATCAATACATTAGTATATGTACAGAACATAGTGATAGAAGACATTTCTATTTGAATTCTTGCCTTGTGGCCTTTAACAGAAAACCAGATAGTTGCAGTTTATTGGACTATTAGAGATTTTATAGGAATGCAATTTTTTATCTTTTTTTTTTCTACCAGAAGGGAAATCCTAGACATTTCTACTTCTAGAAGCATTTTTGTGCAATGCTTGTGATTTCTCAGCAATTTTCTAAAACCTGATAAGGATTCACACTAATTAAGTTTAGATGAAGGAAACTTCTTCACAGTTACTCTGAGTCTGATTCCTATTCTGTACATAAAGCTCTCTTTGGCTTGGAGTAGGTATTTAACCAGGATTTTGTTTAGAGGCAAAGAGATGTTCAGGCCTGAATCTGGGCACTGTGCACATTCACCCTGAGGATGAGCTGTTAACTAAAAATAAGTGTCTTGATCCAGCATGGGATGATTAATAAATTTAACTTACCCTTTTCTGTTTTTTTTTTCTCTTTAGGTAGAACTTTCTTTCTCGGGGCAAGTTGTATAAAGCTGAAAATGAAAGTTTTATGGTGATTCTAATTATGTTGCCCTAGCAAAGAGAAATGCTGTGTTAAGGCTGGTAGCAGTTTGGGAGGAGGCAGGAACAGATCTGTCTCAAGATGGTGTTTTACTCTAAGCCTTACTTCCATTTACTTTCTTATCAGTCCTTCCTTCAAGGCTCATAAATCAATAACAACCAGGCTGACTTCTGTGGAGCTGTGTCTGTTTGGGGAAACTCAACAAAGGGTAAAAAACTGGCAGAGACTGAAGTACCTGGCACTGTCTAAGTGTGGATTTACAGTGTTACAGACCCCCAGCCACCTCCCATCAGTGCCTCACATGGTGCTGCCTGTGCTCCCTGATGTAGACGGAGGAAGAGGCTGTCTGCTCCCATTGTTGGACCCTTCCCAGTTGTTATCACAGCTCTGTCCAGCTCTGATGGATATTCAGACCCAGCTCTGTTCAGACATCACCCCCAGACAGATGCAGCTGACTGAGAAACCAATCTCTCTATGGCTCAATAAAGCAGTACAGGGCAGCTGTACTTCATTTTCCTCAAAAACTGCTGAGGTCTTGGGCAGTGGATTAAAGCATAACATGAGCCCTCAGCTTTTGCAGCAGCATGGTCCAACCTTTGCATGTGCTAGATTTGAGGAGTGTGACCCCATCCCCATGATCTCTCTCTTTTTCCAGTGGTGTAACCTTCTTTGCCCTCAGGAAAACCAGCTGTTTGCATCTCCTCTCTCACCTCCCTTGTCCCTCCAGCAGCTATTGCAGCCACTCTGTGGTGCTGCCTACCTGAGGATGGGGAAGGTGGGGTGGCTGCTGCTACCTAACACACAGCACAGGGATGTCACTGCTGGGCAAGGGGGTGTTTAAGAAGCAGAAACAGTAACTCAGGGCTGTGTTGTATCCTTGCTGGCTCAGGAAGGGTCTTAGGGAAGTCAGGCTGCTAATATAAGACCTGTGTCCAATCTCTGCTGGGGCCACAGGAGCAGGTTGGGCAGTAGGTTGGCTCATGGATCAGCAATCTACCCTGAATTTATCAGCACTCAGAGGAATTTTGAGCATGTGGAATCGACCCTTTTGGGAATGCAGAATGATGTTAATAGGCACTGCCCTCGTTAGGTGCCCAGGAGCCCGTTTTCCTGACTTGTCCCTTTCTCCTGGCCAGTGAGTAGCTGTGTATCACAATTAATCTCTTTGCCGTCTGTAGGTTCATGGGGTAATGCTGAATGTCAACACTTGCTTGCCAAAAACGGGAACCATCTCTGGGGAGCGCTGCCAGGTGCAGTTCAAGAGGGCCTGCCTTGCCTCCCCGAAATGGCCACGTTTCAGAGGAAATGGAGCAATTTCTGCTTAGCCATCTCCTCCTGGTGAACCTACAGAACAAACATCAGCTGTGTTAGACAGAAATAAAAATATTGAGAGCTGTGATTATTTTTCTTTTTTTTGGTAAGATGCTGAGAGAGTTACAGGAAGTGGGAAAAAGTATTTTAAGCCAGGTTGGATTTAACATTAAGGAAATTACCTCTAAAGTGACATCTGAGAAAGCTGAGCCTAATGTTTTACTTCTTCATGTTTATTGCTGGTCCCAAACCTGTGGAGTGATGAGAGGCGGATTTTCATACTGTATATACTCTCTACTGCAATATTTTTCTCTGAAGTCCAACTTGCATTTGTGCAGTGTGGCTCGGTGCTACAAGAAATACTTCTGTGGTACTGAACACTTTTTGATGAGCTAGAGGGAGCTCTTAGACAAAAATAGGTGCTATTCCAGCCCTGCTTTTTCTCTTCATTAAACAGTAATTTTAATATCACCAACCTGTCATGACTGTTGTTTTCCAAACTTGTTTTATAACAATGTTTAAATATTTGGAATAGGTTTTCTGTGTAAGAAATTGGGTTTTGTTGTTTTTGTTTGCCTGTGTGATCTCCAGAAAAAGTTTGAGCACCCTGATGGGGGAATTTTTCAGCTTCTCTCACAATGAATTCCTGCTACAGTGAAAAGGCAAATATCCTTTTAAAAAAAAATTTAAAAAAATCTTATTTTTAGTTCTGAAGTCAGCAGAGCTGTATGTAAGGGGTGTTTTACAGTGAGAAGCACATTTTCTCATGGGATACTCCTGTGCTCACAAGCTTCCTCCTTAATAGCCTGACCCAAAGCTCCTTGTTGGCTGTGGGATGACACTCATTGACTTCACTAGTTTGACCCCAATTATTTCCTGCTGGAGCTGCGGTTTCATACAGGAAAAATTCTGTGTCTGTTTTCTTAGAAAGTTTGTGAAGACTCTGCAGGTTTTCTCTTATCATAACTTCTCCCTCCTCTCACATTTGGGTTTGGTAAAAAGGCTTTGGTGCTTTCTGAATCTTGAATTAGCATTTTCCTGTATTCAGATTACATTTCAATGATTAGTGAAATTAACCCTACAGCATCTCACAAGCCCAGCAGTGCTGCTGTTCCCACTTTACAGGAGTTGCACCGTGAGTCAACAACATGCATGGAAACACTTGGGGTTTCTGTGGCAAAGGCACTGAGCCCCCAGACCTTCCTGGTTTCCTGTCTTTACTGTGCGACTTGGATTATAGGGTTTGCAGGCTTTGCACATGTGTCAAGACTGCAACTTGTGGCCCTTGTCCTTTCTGGTCAGGAGTTTTGCTGGTTTATTTCTGAGTATCAGTGCCTCAGTTAAATTCAATGTGCTGATGCTGAAGACAAAGCAGACCTCCTGACTGCCCCATATCTCAATATCCAGTTGCTGAACTGGAGCAACAGTGAAATGTCTCAGATGTGTATGGTGGATTCATATCTGTACATCCTTCACAGCAAGCTGCTACCTGGATCCAAAAATGTAATGTCTTAAAACTGGACCATTGGCATCTGTAATTCAAGGCTGCAAGTTATGTTTTTGTGTGTGGAGATAATGGGTATCAAGTCCGAAAGATTCCTGCACTAAAGCAGCACTAAAATCAAGTGGAGCATGGAGTCCTTTTCAGTGCTGATGAAATCAATGGCTCTTTCAGCTCCAGCTGCTGCACATGATGTCCCAGCCAGGTCTGTGTGTGCAGGAAGCTGATGATGCTGGGAAGACTTTCATGGGCAGAGGTTTAGGTCAAGTACCTGATTTTGCAGAGGGTCAGGAAGAACTGCCTGTGTAACTTCACCATTGCCATGAGCCTTCTTTCTCAGGGAACAATTTGACAAGACATCATTTCTGTTTCATTTAGAAAAATAAGTGCATTCGGAGTGAGAACTACAGAAAGAAAAAGCAAAAAGAAGAAAATAATAAAGAGAGTAAAATTCTTTGGAGCCCTTGAAAACTGCCTTGTTTTTCCATTTCAAAATGTTTCAGATACACTCCACTCTCTGGGCCTGTCCACCCAGACAGTTTTTTACCCAGTGAACAGTACTCCCATCCACACCATGGGAAGCCAGTTTCTTCAGGAGAATGCTGTGGGAGACGGTATCAAAAATTTTCCTAAAGTCCAGGTAGACACAGCCACAGCCTTACTCTTCTCCACTAAATGGGTCACCCTGTCAGAGAAGGAGATATCAGGTTTGTCAAGCAGGACGTGCCTTTTACAGTCCCATACTGGCTGGGCCTGACCCCTTGGTTGTGCTTCATGTGCTGCCTGATGGCACTCAAGATGATTTGCTCCATGATCTTCCCTGGCACTGAGTTCAGGCTGAAACTCCCTGGATACTCCTTCTGGATCTTCTTGTAGATGAGCATCACAGTTACTGACCTCCAGACAACTGGAACCTCCCTGGTCAGCCAGGACTTCTGGTAAAGGATGAAATTGTCTCAGTGAGCACTTCCACCAGCTCCCTCAGTACCCTTGGGTGAGTTCCATCTGGCCCCAAAGAGCTGTGCATGTTTCAGTGGCGTACCAGGTTGCTGAGCTTTTCCCCTTGGATCATGGAAGCTTTGTTCTGCTCCCTGCCTCTGTCTCCAGGGGAGATCCTCCCTGAAGTGGAGATGCCGAACCTCAGATGTAAAAATCAAAATCACAGTTTGAGATATTTGTTGTGAACAACCTGGAGAGGCAAGGTGTGGTTTGCCCTTTCCTGTCCCACAGGTGACTGTAGCAGAACCTGCTTTTGAGATGCTCTTCAGGAACATCAGTCAGTCACTTTGGTCTGTAGAGGAGCACAGATGAAAATGAAATTTTCTTCCTTATCAACAGTCAAAGATGCTTCAGTTGGCAGCTGTTGCTGAAGTCACTTCCAATCTCATCTTGCAGAAATAAGCTGCCAGTTAACATGCACTGCCTTGCTTTTCTTGCCATTACAGATGCAGCTGCCAGGAGCTGGGGCTGGTCCCAGAGGGTAGACTGGTCATTGAGTCTGCAAGGTAATGTGTATAGAACAAGAACAGGAGAGTGAAGAGATGGAGGAATGTTTTTTTCATATGGATCTCATCCCAGACTGGGGATCCTGGACCTGGCAGGGGTTTTCTCTTTTATTTGTTGGCTGTCAAGTTGCTTTGCCTGTAAGTGCCTGCCCAGGGACTGCCCCTCAGTGTGTGTTTCTGCAGCACAAGAAATGATGGCAGCAGTCTGGAGGCTGCTCAGGTTGTGTGGATAGCAGTATCCACATGAAAGTCCTCCTCAGGAGAGGGAGGCTGTGAAAACATTGCTCAGGACTTCATCTGGGAATGAAGATTTACATGGGAGAGGCTAAGAAATCACAGTGCACCTGGATCAGCACCAGATGCTGAAACATATTCCCACATCCCCTGATAAGGACACAGCTATGTAGCTGTGTGGTCCTCCTGCTTATAGGATGATGCATCTGGCCCTGTGGAAAGGTCAGGAGAATTCCCAGTATCACTGTAATTGTTTTCAGGTTGGTGAAGCACTAAAACTGCTCCCCAGGCCCACATTTAATCTTTTTTTTAATTCCCAGGTCTACGATATCTGCCATTAAAAAATCCCTGACTGAATAGCTCCTGCCAGGTTAATGAATTCAGATCAGGACATGAATATTCTGAATTGTTTGTCTGTGCTATAAATAGAGTATTATACATATATGTGGTAAATAACTAATTTTGGGGAAAACTTTTAACTGCAATTGTTGAGAGATAAAAGCCAAGTGGTGAGAGTTGAAAGTCTTGAAGCTGCCCCAGAGGTTTGGCTTCACTGGTTCAGTGGAAAATGATGAAAATTGTATAGGGATCATTTGATATCTGGTTTAGATTCCAAAGGTTTTGTGGCAACAGTGTAAGCATCTGCAAGCAAAGTTCTCATAACTGATGAAGATGAAGGCAAAATAGTCACTGGAGATACCTGCTTTACACTGAATGGAATCAATCTCTAAACTCTTGTTGAGTGCCTGTTAACTATATTGGGATCTTAGACACCTGGATGCCAGGTATAGAGCTATAGGTAGTCACTTACATATAGGTTCATTCTCTGGAGCTGAATCCTACTGTAAATTAAGAGAAAATATGACCTGAAGAGATTGAGAACAACACAGTTGCTCAGCCTAAATATGAAAAGACTGAGGAGTAGTGCTAGTCTTCAAATACATAGAGGATTGCTACCAAGAATAGCTTGTTCAAATCCCTGGGGGATAAGATGAGAAATGGTGGATTTGGGTTTAAAATTGACATCACAAAAAAACTTGGTAACGAAACGTTGAATAGATTTACTGAGAAGGATGTAGAGCTGTCAATGCTTGAGGTATTTGTCAAGAAGTATCTGTTGGACGATGTTGGTTTAGATTTCTTCCAGTCCAATGACTGAAAGATAAGGTCCCTTTACTATTGTAAGAAAATTGAAAGACAATGCATAAAACACTACACAAATCATGGCTTCATTTACAGAAACAATTCCTGCCTTGGAATTGAGGATGTCACCAGAGTGGGATAGACCCCAGGTGGAGGTTACGGACTGTGCTTACATTTTCCTGGGGAGTCACTGGGTGACAGCAAGAAGAAATAAATCTTACTGAAGCAATTCAAAGGCAGTTTTCAAAGACTTAAGCTACTTGTAAAATAAGCGGTACAAGCATTTAGGTGAGCATTTTCCCTGTTAAAGGAATCCCATCCACCATTTTGAACCTCTCAAAATCAAAATCAACCTTCTGCATGTCATAGAGGAGCAGCTTCTGAAGCTGCAAGAGTCCTATAGCAAAACCTGTGCTATCTAGAGCATGTGGCACCATTTGTGCTCTCTATTAAGGCTGAGAACTTGCAATATGCACATAAGAAATGCTTGGGTACTGGATTTTCCTAGCCAGAAAAGAAAAAATAGGGAGAAATGAAATCTTCAAAGGCATTTGACATAAAGTACTTTAAGCCTTGTGAACTGCTGAAACAGCATGTTTGGGTAGGGCTATCTACTGTAGCTATTATAAATATCAAGCACTATATTACTGTGGATGTGTTATCTCTGACAAGATTAAGTGCATTCCTGTCAGAGAGAATTTTCTGATAAAGATTTCAGTGCCTCTTCCCCACATACAAAAATGATAAGTGACCCTGATATTTCGCTGTTCCACTTTATCAATAAAAATTGTTCTGGTTGGATTATTTCTCTTTGTCTCCTAATGAAGTGACATTTTGTGATGTGTCAGTCAATCCTGGACTTGAGAAAGACATATGAACTCAACTCCACGTCCTGGAAGTAGTAGTTATGTACCACACGCTAAAATATGCTGTGCTGGGCTTTTAATCTGCTTTACTCATAAAAGCATAAATCACCCATTAAAAATAATTACTGAGGTGAGGGAATAGATTATTTGACGAACCAGATTGCTCACTGTGAATCATTACATCATTTGCTGATACAGACATATGATGGCCTGGAGTTGGAGACATCAAAACTGATTTAGGGAGAGATGCCAGCAGTGTTAAATCAAAGTTACTGCTCATAGAGCAGAATATATGGTTTGCTGTAGAGATCCTGAGGACCACATGGGGTCCCATGAATATTAAATATTCCATGCTGCATGTGAAAAATGCCACAGAGTGGTCTAAAATATGCACAGGAACCTGAATTGATGACTGTGACTACTGGCATCGTGACCTTTTCCTCACTCATTCATCCTAATACATCCATTTCCAGGGGATCTCAGCAATGGTGTGGTGATCCCTCCCCACTGAGTTTGGCCCAGCACAACAAAGGCAGTTGGGGTTTTCACACTGGCAAAGGTGAGCTTACCCAGAAAAAAAGCTGTCCTTTGGCATTTGTGTAGATTGGAGAAGATCATGGTGGCTGAGGCTACTTTCTGGGACTTTTTGGAAGTGTGGATTCCATTTTAAGAATATTTTTGTCAGTGGAGACTGCTTTGAGAATGCTGGAAGAAGTCAGTGGCCAAAGAAATAGAAGCTCAGAACATCTGACCGTTCTTGGCTTGGAGTGTTAGGGAACTGCTGCAGGTGGTATCTGGTGGAGATTTTAACTAGTTCCACCTACCCTGGGAACAGACCAAGGGATGTGTTAGTCCCCAAGCATGGGAGGAAGAAGGGGAAGAGCATTTAGGAAAGGCTGAGGCTGGTGAGATTGTATCTGGTTTAGGGTGTGGAATTTGTTGTCTAAACTGAGGTGAAGAGCAAAGTGAAGAGCCAACAAAATGGAGCAAGAAGCTGTGGCTGTAGAACTGACACCGTGGCATGGATGAATGATTGAGTTCCTCCATCCAAACTAAGAGCCATTGGTTCTTCTTACACCCCCAGCTGTCCTGGTGGCCTTGGACTACCTAAGTAACAAGATCAGAGACCAGGAAAGATGATGTGAGTGTGCAGCAGTCAGTGCCAGTTGTTCTAAAGGATCTGCTTCTGTTTTCATAGGTGACATAGTTTTCATTGCCCATTATGATGTCAAGTGCATTAAATTTATGAGGCAGTGTGTTTATTTTAATGTGCAGCGTCTGCATCTCACCAGCCACATATATTTCAATCTTTAATGTAGCCATCTCTTTGGATTATAACACTCTTGCATATTTACTCACAGTCTCTCTGAATGGAGAATTGAACAGTATCTCATGGCATTTTACTAATTAAATAGATTGTGTGTTTTGCTGGCAGTGTGTTGTGAACATTAACTTCTGAAAGCTTTTTCATTTGTCATTGTCTCATTCCTTGGCATTATGATTACTGCAATTTTATATGTGATAAGACTGTACAGCAAGTTAGACTGTACATCAGAAATTCCTGCCGGCAGCAATCTGCTCCACGAGATAGAAGTGTAATGGGATTCATAATATTCACTCACACTCTCTCTTCATCAGCATTTCCTTCCTCCTCTTGACTGGGGGCTTTATTTGTGTCTCTCCCTGCTCCATTTGGATTGTGGGGATGGTGTGTAGCACCGTTTTTTGATTTTCTGCTTTAACCTTGACTATGAAACACTTTCTTATCAGGAAGCTGTTAGGTGGGTTTCACAAAGGCTGGGATGCTGGAGGAGCATATGGCTGTGAATAGGATATGTGCTCTCACAAGTGCTATCAAAACCCTTGCCTCTTAGGGTGTGTGAGGATCCATCCCTGAACCTGCAGCTCAGTGGTACTGCTCTGGCAGGGTGTGAGGCATAAAACCCCATAGCTGAGCACACGCTTGCTCCTGGCACTGAGTGAGGTTTGCCTAGCAGTTTATGGATCCCCATGGTGCTGCTCTTGCAGCACGGTGGTGTTTGTACCTGTTGTGCCCATTTTGTACTGGAGAAAAGCCATGGCCAGCAGCCTGAATGGTGTTTGTATCCCCTGATTTAGGATGTCTACATAATAATAATTTTCCTCAACTATGTTTCAGGACTGAATGGAAAAATGGTTTATCTTTGGTAAAACAGATGCATTCCAGTCCTGATTTCAGAAAATGCTGGTGGGATGGAGTTTGTCCTAAATTTACTGATAGTTAAAGTCTAAGATCATGCTGGCTGTGTGTGAGCCAGGTGCCTGAACTGCCATTTTAATCCAAGAGGAAGGAACCTGTTGATGGAGCCAGCAGATTGCAGAGAACTGTTTATGTCTGTGTCAGTGTAGGATGAGGTTAATACTTCCTAGGTTTCACTAACTGTAACAGGTTTGTTCTCTGTGGGATAAAACAGGAGCTCCTGTGTAGATGTCTCTGAGGTGACAGTGCTGGATGTCAAAGCTACTGTGCCAGCTGCTGACTGCAACCATGGTGTCTGTCCCAAGGGGTGACAGGGACCTTGAAAATTGCCTTCTCCAGACACCTTTTATTTCTTCATCTGAAAGAGAGCCTATCTAGAAATGCTGTGGAGGTGAACCCAAGCCTGGACATGCTTCTTTCTTCCTTGCTGATGCTTCCAAAGGTCACGGCTGCCTCCCACCTGAGCAAGGAAAGTGCTATTTCTGCAGGATTATTGTACCTCAATGCCTTTTCTCAGCTGTGTCTCCAGGAGCCATCAGTCTTCTCCAATCTGATGAAGCACGTTGATCTTCCTCCCTGTCTTGGTGGCCTCATCTCCTGATGACATGCCTGTTCATGTATGTATGTGTTTTGGAACCTCTCTAAACATGCTGATCTTCAACATTTTTTAATGCTTGTTAGGCTCTTCTATTTCTTTTAGGTAGGGAGCTGCTCTTGTAGGTTATATTTTTTGAATTGATTTTTTGCTCAGGCAAAATAAGATCAATCAAATCATATGGCTAATAAAATTGATAAAGAACCAATAAAAACCCAGTGACACACCATCTGGCACACTGAAGATGAATGAGAAAACGAAGCCACTGCTCAAATCTTAACCTTCCCCATCACATTAGAAGCTCATTCACACTTCATAATAGCCCAACATTTCATTTCAGCTACTGAGATTAATGCCAAAGAATACATAATCAGACAATAATTCTCTGTATCTTTCTATCCAGATGCATCGAGTGGAGTCATCAAAATAAACAGATCAACCATTTATTCCACCTCCCATATTCACTAGCCCTGTAACAGCAGCAATCAAAACAGAACCTCTGCAGGAACAGAGGACCCTGCTGTTAAACAAAAGGCAGCTGGAAAAGAACAGTTTTTCCAAAGCATCAAAATTATTGAGGAGGAGAACCCCTCTTAAAGTCCACAAGATTTCAACTTGTCACTCATGGGGGCCCATGCTGTGGAGCCATCAGTGGGCTTTTGAAATTTTCACCTGACACTGCCAAGACGGATGTAACCACGCAATCTAAAGCTGAGACTGGGATGGAGAGCTGAGGTGATACCACCAAAGTGCGGTCAGTGAAGTTGTATTTTACCAAGGGCTGATTTTGGTTTTCAAATGTCAGAAAGAAACTGAAAAGCCAAATAAAAGTTATTGGAGGTCATAGCACTGAATAGCCACATCTATAATGTTGAGTGACCTTCTAGAAACCAAACATACCCTTAGTATGGATTGTGATCCTGATGCACCCTGAAAATATGGGATATTGTAACAAATATTGACAAATTTTCAGTGTAATCATATCAGACAGGCCTGGAGAGTTGACTGCATAGTTAGATTGCTGAAGAAGCAATGTCCCAGCACTGACCATTCCTCCAGTAATGAAGGATAACATGTACTCATCTGCTGAAGTCCTGTGAGCTGTTCCCAGTGCCAGTGCCAGGTTTCAGTCATCTATCACTGCAGGTCCTAATCAGAGCGCTGCTCTGCCCGTGATGTGTTGGTGCAATACATCTGCCCAGAGACACGGGTGAAGATTGCAACCCCACACACCTGGAAAATGCATATGCCCCGTGTTTTTATGGATATGTGTAGAGGGATGTATGGGCACACATGAAGAGCTGTGTACTGTTGCTCTCTTTGGCTTTAGATTAAAACTGTATTGATGATTACAGCATAGCTCAGGCCTCCCAGGAGAGAGATGTATCTCTTGAAGTGCCTGTGGGCCAAAGTAGTCCTGGTATATCTGCCCTGAGGGATGACATGAAATGGGACCAATGACTCTGGGAAGAGGATTACAGCAATTGTGTTCAGTGATACTAAATGACCATTAAACCATTTATTAAACCTCACAATAAATGGCATAGTGAACCATCTGAGTCATACAAAAATATCTCAAAAAGCTGGCTTACCAGGAGAACTCAGTGGGTAGCTGTACACAGGGTGTAGCTCAATGCAATGCATTTATTAATGATCCAAAGGGAAAGATCGGCTCTTTACTGGCAAGGTTTGTGGTTTGTAGCAGAGCTGGCAGAGGTGAGTAATGGTGAGGGAAGGGCAAGTTTACAGTGTTCTGTAGGGTGGAATGATTTAAATAACAAATGCCTTTAATGTACCCAAATGCCAATATATGCCTCTGGGAAGTGGAATTGTGCGTGGCACTGTCAGGATGTGGGGCTGCCTCCTGGAAGGAATCAACCTGGGGAGGGGAGCTCATGGTCAATAAACAATGTACAATGGTTGCCCAATTGTACAGTGTGGCTCAGAGAGCTAATGGGAGCCTTGGATTTAAAACCAGGTGAAAATGGAACAAAAGAAAGTAATATTACTGCTGTTTGCTGCTCTAGTGTACCCAATATTCAGAAATTATTTTGAGGTCTGAATAAAGGTGCAATGCAGTCAATACTACTACAAAAACCACTTACACTTTTTGAAAGTTATCTGAGTTTAGACAAAAAGCTTAATTGAAAGAGGAAAATTACTCAGAAATAAATGTGTCTTACCACACACTTCAAGTGCCTATGTAGGAAAAAAAGTACTGAAGGCAGAGGGCTGGGGAAAAGAGCAGGCAAAGACACAGTGATATCATGAGCCAGAATTTCAAGCTGGACATATTCAGGATAACAACACAAAATAACTTTTTGCAGCCCTGGTAATACTCCATGTAATGATTTTATGGATTCTGCATCACTGCTGGATTTCTCTTGGTAAGCTTTACTCAGTTCAAGCAGAAATTATGCAGGAATTACCAGGTGAAATGTTATGCCCTGTGTTACGGTGCTGTCATACTCACTGATCCTAATGTTCCCTCCTGGCATTACAAATCTATGAACCTAAGAAACACATGACTGAAGGGCAGCCGTGGTGCAGCTGCTGCATTCTTAAGTGGAAAAAGCTATCTGGGTCATATCTTGGGGAGAGAGACTGTGCTGTGCTGGGGAGACAGGCAGAGGTGAGAACTGACCTTTGGCTTGTTCACAGTGACAGGAATTGCAAATACGTGTTCTTTGCAAAAGTACACCTTGCTTCTGCAAGAAGCCTGGCCTCTGCAAAGGTCTGCTGGACTCAGTGCCTGACTCTCTCTGCACTGCGCTTGGAGAGGGCTGGCCGTCGGCAAACACACTTTTTGCAGGGGAGCACACTTAGGGTTTGTAGTGGAGGAAGACTCTTTGGGTGGCCACAGTAAATCAGTATGTTTCTGCCCTATTCCAGCAGACCAGTATTACCTGTATTTAGCACTGTGCCATCCCTTGCTGTCAGTGCTCCTCATAATGCAGCCCAGCAGATCACTTAACTTCTTGGCTACAAGGGCACATTGCCATTGAAGTGCTTCATGTGCAGTTTGGTGCCCACCAGGACTCCCAGTGCCTCTTCTGCCAAGTTGTTTTCCAGTCAGTCAGCCCCCAGCATATACTGGTGCATGGGAATGCTCCTCTCCAGCTGCAGGACTTCACACTTGCCTTTGCTGAGCTCACGACGTTCCTGTTGGCCCATTTCTCCTGTCTATTGAGGTGCCTCTGGATGGCAGTACAGCCCTCTTGTACATCAGCCACTCCTCCCTGTTCTGTGTTGCTTGCAAACTTGCTCACCAGTTAGTTCCAGGAGCCAAGCTGCTGCTGGACATTGTGCCACATGAAGGTTCTGTGAAGACTTACAGCAATGCAAGGAAGGCATCATGCCCAGGCAGCCTGACATCCCCAGGCTGTGAGCTGAATGCCACATTTGGGACACGTCTATAGGGCAGGTTTGGGTGACAGCAGCCCCCTTCATACAGTGTAAGTAACAATCAGTGGGCCAGGGACACGGGTATCTAGGAGAGGACTGACATCTCCTGTGCTTCATTTTTTTTGGTCAAAAATGGCCCTGTCTCCTTAACCGCCTTGGCCCCCTCCCTAGTGCACAGCTACACTAGGAGACCATCACTTCATCTATCCTGCCCTTAGTCATGTCTACACCTTGCAGCTGATTTCAGTGCAAACATCAGCGAGTTAATGTGGAGTTAGTTATCTGATGCAGACACAGATCACGTGGGTTATTGAGTCGTGCAGAGATACTCGCTCAGACCCCACGAGCTGTTCATCGCTCTTAGCACAGCGATAAACCCCAGCTGACAGTCTCTGCCTCTTAGCAAAGCTAATGCACTCAGAGGCAGGGCTGTGCTGCTCCAGAGCCCAGGCTGGAATCATTCGCTCTGGCATTTCTGCTCGGTCATCACGGTGTGATGTAGATGTGCTCTTAGATACTTTTCAGACACACTAAATCATGGCAGTTCCCAGAAACCGATCAGGGAGTTGTGTTCTCAGCTCCCTGGAAAATTAGGGTTATTACATTGTCATGTCAACAATTGGACAGGCATTTTTATGGGCAAATAATAACAGATCAGGTGGGGAGATTGAAAGGTGTAACCAATAAAAAGAACAAAGCAACAGGTATGAAAAATTATTGCAGGGCAGATTAATTGCAAAGCAGTTACAGATGTAAAGTGCAAATCATGTAAGGAAAAGAGATCTTGATAGACAAGGAATAAAAACCAAAGTACAGGAACAAATGCAATTTCAACAGAAAGTTTTATGAGGAATTATTGCTCTGAGCTGAAGAATCTGAGGCTGAAGAAATCGCTAATAAAGCAGAAGGAAAGTAGTTTATTATTTGACAAGGTTAAGGTTTAGGAGCAAAATCTTTGACAGTCCTTTAATATCAGCAGAGATCTGAGTGCCATTATTCCCCTGGGTAACCTTGAGACACCTCTGGGGCTTCTGCAACCTACAGAATGAGACCAGCAGTAGCCTGTCCTGTTCATGAAATGATTGTGGGTCCCTCTCCATAATTCAACAGAGGACAGCAAGAAAATCAGAGGTAGCAAATGTGAATCTGAAGGCTGAATGATTTTGATGAATACTTAACTTGTGAAATGCATTGTCCTGGACTGTCATGGAACCCACCACATTGAGAGAATTCATTGAAATAATAGTCACAAGGAAAAAGGCTGCATTATGGTGACAGTTTGACATTAAAGCTGAGCCAGTCTGGACTAGTGAGCTGGTGGAGGCAGCATATACCAGTTTTTTCAGCTGCCAGGCACATGTTGAAGCCATCATCTGTTCAGCCTGGGCAGCAGCTCCTGCAGCATTCGCAGGTAACACTTCTCTCATTGTGGCTACTTGACAAATCCCACTTCAAAACTGTCATATTAAGTTGGAATAACTTCTGTCTGAACATCAACAGTTAAAGAGAAACTTTCTTGGATGGACAGTTCAAGGAGGGTGGGATTGATTTTTGTCTTCCTCAGCTTGTGTCTCAGCCATGCCCAGCTCAGTCATGGGAATATGACAACAGGCTTGTTTTGGGGTCCCCTTGGGGCAGCCAAAGCCCATTCCCTTCAGCCATTGGTATATTACTGATGTGCTGATTTTCCTCATTGCTGCAATGGGTTCCAGCACACGGTTCCAGAGGTTGTGTATTCAGGATTTGTGTTTCTAGGAAAAGAGGAGTTTCATGTCCTTCTCCCACTGACTAATGCAGATGTTTGAAACCCTTCACATATAAGGATGCCTGATCCAAACCCCACCCAGCCAATGGCAGGCAGTCTTCTGATGAAAAGTATTTTATGGAACATGATTGAAAACTTCTGAAAGATTGCCAGTCCTGCAGACCTGATGTGGCCCTATACTAGATGAAGGCCTGGAGAACTTACCCACCTCCATCACTTCATGTGTAAATGGCTGTCTTATGTACATAAGTGCTTCCTGGGAAAAAGAAAAAAAAAATATTTCATTTATGCCTTTGTGATTTATTAACTTGTTCATGTAATAGGAGGAAAATTGTGCTATCAGTCTAAAGGGGGGGTGAAATAGTTTGTACTAAAACTTTACTGAATGAACAATTCACAAGAACATGAGAGTGACCATACAAGGTCAGATCAAAGGTCCATCCAAGCCTGTGTTTGGCAGAGCCAGTAAGGTTGTATAGGGAGAATGCAGAACAGAGGAGCAAGCAGACAATGTACTGTCTAGTGGCAGCAGTCTATGGTTTCCTTATAAAAATACAGGGTTTTTTTTGTGGTTTATGCTCTTAGAAACACAGATCATAATCCTGAAGTCAGTAGCCATACTACAGATTTGTATAAAAAAGCCTGGTGCTCTCATCAGACTGAGGTCAGCAATGCAAGTCATCCCTATGCACAGATGCCACACTGATCCAAAGCCCTTCCTGCTGGAAGAGTTCAGCCCTGGAGGTCCTCAGTGTTTAGACCAAGATACAATTAAAGACCAGTTAGGACTCTCTGGGAACTGAGATACTGATTTGACATTCTGTAAGAGTAAAGATATTCCTGGGATTATAGTTTACTCATAAATAATCTTGGTAGTGAATTTCCTCAAATAGCTGTCAAAGATACACATTGCTGCTTCAGTAAAAATCAGAAGCCTTGATGGTACAACAAAGCTGATGTACTGAAGCAAGTCAAGAGCATTTATTCGTTTCATTACTGATTTTAGTCATATGATAACAGTACATACAATAAGACTTGCTGTAAATTGTGCTGGTCATGTATAGTCAGATTATTGGAATAATTGCTACATGGACTAGAATTACATTACCTCAGGTTATTGGATTACATATCATGTCCCACTGAATTTTAATATCATTTTGTTTAAATGCAAATGCTAAAATAAATGATAGCTTCTGCTTTAGGGCTTTGGATTAGTTATTCAAGATGATCTTACTATTAACTGTGCAGGGAAGATAAATTGGTTAAAGGAAAAACTTGACATCTTATCAATTTTTTCTATATAGAGGCTTTAGTGGGAAAAAATGCTTGTTGCAGCAGTTTCCTTTTAGTTCCTTAATCATGTGTTAAGTAAGTCTTTACTAGGAGTTTAATACAGAATTTTAAAGTGCTTAGACCTAATGAACAGTGGCTGGACAGTGGCACTGCGGCAGCAACAGGACAAGTAGGAACAACCCAAACAAGTCATGTTGGCATTCCTCCTTCCCCTCAAAAAACTACCAAAGCATTTTTGGTGACTCCCTCAAAGGCAGGGAGGCCCTGCAGAGAAACCTTGGCAAATTAGAGGAGTGGGTAATCACCAACCGTATGAAGTTCAATAAGGGAAAGTGCTGCATTCTATACCTGGGATGGGGCAACTCTGGATATATGGACAGACTGGGGAATGAGATGCTGGAAAGCAGTGCCTGGAAAGGGACATGGGGTCCTGGTTGGTGGTGAGTTGGATGTGAGTCAACAGTGCCCTGGCAGCCAGGAGGACCAACCCTGTCCTGGGGGCATCAGGCAAAGCATCACCAGCTGGATTAGGGAGAGGATTGTCCTGCTCTGCTCTGCACTGGGGCAGCCTCACCTTGGATATTGTGTGCAGGTTTGGGCACAGCAATACAAGATGGATATCAAGCTGTTAGAGAGTGTTCAAAGCAGGGCAATGAGGATGGTCAAGGGCCTTGAGGGGAAGCTGTGTGAGGAGTGGCTGAGGGCACTTGGTCTGTTCAGCCTTGAGGAGACTGAGGGGAGACCTCACTGCAGTTACAACTTCCTTGTGAGTGGAAACAGAAGGGCAGGCACTGATCTCTGCTCTGTGGTGAGCAGTGACTGGACCTGAAGGAATGGCCTAAAGTTTTATTGGGGGAGGTTTAGGTTGGATATTAGAGAAAGGTTCTTCCCCCAGAGGTGGTTGGGCACTGAACAGGCTCCCCAGGGCAGTGGTCACAGCACTGAGTGACAGAGTTCAAGAAGCATTTGGACGATACTCTCAGGCACATGGTGTGACCCTTGGGGATGGTCCTGTGCAGGGCTAAGAGCTGGAATCAATGATCCTTGTGAGTCCCTTGCAACTCAGCATATTCTGTGATTCTGTGATTCTGCCTGATGCACCAAATTTGGGTGCCAGAGATTCATAAGAGAGGCAGGTAAGGGCTGTGTCCTGCCATGGAAGGAGGGGGAGATGCTTGTGTTCTCTGTCCCAGGGAACAGTGACATGCACGACAGATGAGGGCAACGAAGGTGACCAGAGAGTTGGACCACTTCTCCCATGAGAAAATTGGGGTTGTTCAGCCTGGAGAAGAGAAAGCTCCAGGGAAACCTTTTTGTAGCTTTTCAGTACTGAAAGGAGGCCTACAAGAAAGATGGGAGCAAAATTTTTAGGAGGGCATGTTGTGATAGGACAAGGTGTAATGGTTTGAAGTGAAGGACGGTTGAGTTAGATTAGCTATAGGAAATAAAGCTTTTCAATGAGGGTGGTTAAACACTGTCACAGTTTGACCAGAGAGGTGGTAGGTCCCTGAAAACATTCAAGGTCAGGTTGGGTGGAGCTCTGAGCCACCTGATACAGTGGGATCTGTGACTGGGGTTTGTAACTAGATGACCTTTAAAGGTCCCTTCCAACCCAAAATATTCCATTATTCTCTAAGTCTGTACCTAAGTTTTGAGACGGAAAGTTGGGAAGATTGGGAAACAAGACAGAGAAAAATGAAATGAGAGGCAATTTAAAGGAGAAAAACCCCAGATTCAGGACCATGCACATCAGGAGTAGCAGGAAGGGCTGGGAGGGTGAGCATAGGTGTTGTGGCCAGGAGCAATAGGACAAGAAGGGATTGCTTCCACTCTGCCTAAGCTGCTGTGTCTTGAATTTTTTGGTTTCCCTGGGCAGGTCATAGCTGGGACACACTGGATAGAATTCAAGCATAGATGATAATAAGGACTGTAGAGCAGGATTTATGAAGAAAAGTTAAGCTCCAAATGTGCACAGTTTGTCTCTGTGACAGCCTGACATTAGAGCAGTGTAAATACAGATGAAAAGGAAGAGATGTCATTTAACATAATAGAAGGATGCTGTGAGAAAAGGCTTTACCCTGTCCGTACTTCAAGGAAGCTTGCACATTAATGAAGACAAAACTCAACCCTTTCTGCATGCTTGGCTGCTGCTGAGATTCCCTCCCCACTGCAACACCTCAGCCTGTGCCTTATCCCTCCTCCCTGGAGGGAAATCAGTCACTCCCAGTCACAGACAGGTGAGATCAAGAGGGGCTCCCTCTCCTGGGAATCAGCAAAATTCCAGAGGCTCAGTATGAATCAGTCACAGACTTTGCTCTCCTCCCACCCATAGCTCAGGACAGGTTTGGGGTGTAGCTACTCGGGTTACCTGAGTGCTCTAATCCAACACTGCTCGCTGGGACAATGGCGAGATGGGTCACAAAGCTACCAAACCTCAAGGAAACCTTTGGAGACCATCAGGTAGAAAGAAGGAACTGTCCACAGGAGCTGTGCCTCCTCTCCCTACCTGCAGGTCTTTTCAGTGATTCCTCACTCAAGGGGAGCAGCTGTCTGAAAGCTCCTACAGCTCAGGACAAGGCAACTGGTACTCAGCTATCATGAAAACATCCAGAAGTAGTAATTTCCCATTATTTCTTAGCTTACATTTTAATTATTGACAAGCAGACAGCCAGCATTGGGTGGTGATGGCTGCTGAGAGCCCAAAGGCGTTCTGTAGTAGGGGCTTAAATTTTGTTAATGGTCTGGGTCTTCTGCCAAACTCAAGGCTACATACCACGAGTGACAATAACTAGACTTCCAGGCTGCTTCAGGTAAGTGCTTGTACTTTATTTTCATGAGCCATTTCATATACTGCTTCTCAGAAAATACAGAAGAGCACAGAGAAGAAATAAGGGTAGGTGAGAACTTCTGGATGGCTGACCAATTTCCTTCTCCACATAGTGGAGTTATTTTTCTGCAGCTGGGGAAGAAATTGGCTCTTATATTGTCATAGCTATTTAAGAAAACTCCTTCTTTCGGGTACTACCTGCCCTTCTGCCTTTCATTCCAGGAAAAAATTTTACTAGGGTGTTTGGAAATTTCTATACAAGAGGAATGTTGTGATTTTTGGGTCCCTTTCTTAAGTGCTAATGTGGCTGTTTTATTTTTCCTTAGTGCTCCAGCTCAAGCAGTCACACAGTTTAAATTCCTTACCTTCTCAACAGAGTTTACATGAGCTTCAGCTTCCTTTCTTGTTACCAAATCCATCTCCCCCCACCCCTTGCCCTTATTTTCCTTAGGGTTGCAGCTCAGCACTTCTCTGTTTCCCTTTTGCCCTTCCCCCTGGGGCATTAAATTCAGAGATTCATTTACCCATTTCAAATTAATTTTTGTCCTTCTGTTTGCCACTTTCTGAAATTTTCAGTGGTGTCCATCAATGGGACAAGAAGCAATGGCCATAAACTAACACTCAAGAAGTTTCACCTCAGCATGAGGAAGAACTTTACACTGAGGGTGCCAGAGCACTAGAACAGACTGCCCAGGGAGGTCAGGGATTCTCCCTCTCTGGGGACATTCCAAACCCACCAGGATGTGTTCCTTTGTCACTTGCTCCAGGTGACCCTGCCTTGGCAGGGGGATTGGACTGGATGATCTCCAGAGGTCCCTTTCAACACTAAAAATTCTGTGATTCTGTGACTCTGTGAAAACCATCATTCTTGCACTACCCAGGGGTTTTCCAGGAAACCCTTATTCCATCTGCTCTTCCCAGAACTCTTGGTAGACTCTTGTGGCTTTTATGCCAAAGAGGATGGTGGTGCTGCCACCAATTTCTTGCCCATGAGGACGGTTTTTACAAGACTTCAGTTTTTCCTACCTCCTACATTCCAAAGGATTCAAAATGAGTGAATATAGCACTGACAGTATGTTCAGCAGGTGAGCAGAATATATGTGGTAATGCAACAGGAGATGATGATGCTGACAGGACAGCAGTTTCAGCTCATCATTCTTGTAGCAAATACTTCTGGGGCTGGCTGGCAGAGGGAACAGGCACTGAACTGTCATCCAGCCCCATATTGTGGCAGCTTTGCATTTGGAGAGCTCACCTTTGCAATACCTTCCAGGCTGATTGCTCAGAGACTGCAGAACATCTGAAATGTGTGCTTGCTGCCCATACCCACACAGCCTCATTACCCCTCCAGAACTCTTAAGCAGGATTTAGGGCTGAGACGTGCGACAAGCTGTGTGACTCCTAACTCTAAATCAAGAAGGCAATCATCTGTCAAGGCAACCTATTTTCCTTGTTTTATCTTCTGAGAAGAGATTCATGGCTGATAAATTTATAGAAGTTAACACAAGCAGGTTATTTTAAAGGAAATATTCACCACCTTTCTGCTCAAATTTGGCTGGCCATCAAATGTCTTCCAGAAGGGTTGGTACTGACTGTCTTAATTCTCCCTCCAGTCCTCCACCCCTATGTGTACTCAATCATTCTCTTCAGGTTAGCATCCACTTTATTCTGAAAGTTGCACAGCTGGGTTCTCTTCCCTGCTTTGCCCTCCCCTCCCCTTCTTCACTTCTTGTATAAATAGAGGTCTAAGTGCAATGCATCCCATTAATGATCTTGTTTCATATTAGTTTAGGTAAACCAGGAGAAGACATTGTATAAAGGACTCAACTGAGTGCTTAGTACACTCACATGTTAGATAAATAGAAAAACAAATGCCCAGAAGGCTCAGTGTTTTGTGTTTAGCTCACTGCCTTACCTAGCTCCTTATCCTGGCAACAGACTCCCAGTAACATAAAATAATGCTTAATAAAACTTACCCTGGAGAAAGTAATTTGCTTGGGCTATTGACTTAATTAAATTGAGTCCATTTGTTTAAGCACTGTTTGTGTTTTAAATGCACAGTGCAGAACCTACAGAAGAAAGTTCTTCAGTGCAGTCAGGCACTCTATTCCTTGCTGCAGTGAGGTAAGGAATGGCAAAGAAGCTCCCCTTTGCATGTGCCCTGTTGGAAATCTAAAGATGAAGGGCTAAAATAATCTGTCAGTGACCTTGTACCCCAGTCTGGGCTGATGTCTGTTGACTGGGAGCCCTTTGTGTGCTTGGTGTAATGGAACATGTGGAGAGCTGACAACTTTATATCAGTGTGGATTTTGTCTGAGATTGGTTTTCCTTGTTATTCAGCAACAACAACAAAAGGCCTTTGAAATGCCATAAAACCTGTCAGGTTTTGCAAAGCTGCTGCCTATTCTACCAATTCCCTCTCTTTTTTTTTGCTACCTTTACTCAGCTCTATTATGTTTTAATGTCAATATCCCTTATTAGCTGTAAGTCCATTGATTAGATTGGAGAGAGTAAGTGTTGTGGAAGGTCTCAACTGTGAAAGAAACTGGAAGACTTGGAAAGCTCCTTCTATTTTTCCAGTGAAAATACACTTTCCTGCTTGGTTTAGTGCTGCGAAACAGTCTGCAGGTGGAAGAAATAGCAAGTAAAACAAAGTAATGTTAGGAAACTAAATTCTTTAGTATAAGGGTATATATACAAGTTGTCTTGTCTCTATAATTGCTAATAAGGGATGAGAAAACACCAGCCATCTCATTTTTTCTATGACTTTTTTCAAGGCTGAGATGTGGGGAGTGCTACTTTCAGCAGTGGAATTCTTCATTCCAGTCACTCACTCTGAACAGAGAGCCAGTAGCATTCTGTAGAAACTATAGAACTGGTTAAAAATAAGATTTCCATAGGATTTTTTTGGCTAATACAGAATAAAAATGTTGGGTGAAGGTGACAACTGCCTATTGAATTCCGTGCATCATTCTTGTGGGCATAAGAGTAAAGGGTTGAAATCAGACCAATTTACTAAACTTTCTCTGTACAGTCAAGAATGTTCTCCTCTTCAAGGTCTGCAGAATGAGGTATCACAACTCTCTCATCTGGAGACCCTGACAGGGTCCCAGAGAGTGGCCTCATCACTCAATTTTTTTCCTGGAAGTCCCTTCAGCCCTAATTTCCCTTCATGCCAAAATATATTGAGGCTTCACACTCAGATTTTGAGGAATGTGGGTTGTGTAAGAAGCTGAATGGGATGGAGTAAAAAGAAAAAAAATCTTTTTATTCTGTTTTCTGTTTACTGCACCATATTCTTCATAAAGTTCAGAAGATGGCTTTGATTTTTTTCTTCTAGCAGAATATAATTATGTATTTTGTCCTGACACTTCATTTCCTCCTCAGAAATGGAGTTGCCATTTTATACAGTCAACTAATTCTGCATTATTGTTGAAAAGGGGAGAGGAACTTGACACTTCAGAGAAATCCAGAAGTCACTGGGTGTCTGTGGTTGGGTTCATGTAGCAAAGTGGACAGGTTTGTGGTGCAGCTTGTAACCCCTGCTCCTCTGCCAATCAAAGGAGATGTCCTCCATCAAGCCAAGGAAGCACGTGTAAGCAAACACTCTCATTAGGTTTTGCAGTGAGGGCCTCATCACTTAAGTTATTGATATTTCAATTTGGAGAACTCTCAGGATCCTCGAGTTGCCTGATGCTTACAAACCACTGACCTTCATGGTCAGTGATGCTAATGCTCAGTTAATTATGAGCAGGTTAATGCTCAGTTAATTATAAGCAGGTTAATGCCCAGTTAGTTATAAGCAGGATCATGATCTTAAAAAAAAGTTACTATGTGTATTCTCAGAGAAATGATTTAACAGTTGGCAAAGGTTTGGACAGGAAGAACTGTTGGTATCACTTGTCTTCTTGATTTAGTTTCTCATGGATTTTTTAAGTGTTTTGATTAGCTTATTTATCTCCCATTTAAATATCTCTGTGCCCAAAGAGAAGAGAAGCAAGAAGACATTGTGATTTATTGCAACGATTTCCTGACATGAAAGATGTGTTAGAAATTTTTAAGATTACAAATTCAGATGTAAAGGTGGAAATCACAGCCGTATCTCTCCCTCTTTGTGCATCATTTAAAGAGACATACATGGAACACCCCCCCCATACGAAGGTGCAGTTAAGGAATCACAAAATCATAGAATAGTTTATGTTGGAAGGGACCTTTACAAGTCCAACCTCCCTGCAATGAGCAGGGATGTCTCAGCTAGATTAGGTTGCTCAGAGCCCCATCTGACCTGACCTTGAATGATTCCAGCACTACAACACGATGCATAGAAATCAGTTTATTTTTTATGGAATTTCACAGGGCTTTCTTTTTAAAATACAGAGATCATAAAACTCACTGTGTAACCACTGGCATGATATCCATTCATGCTTCCTCATGAGTATCTCCCTGTCTTCCTCTGGATCTTGGAAATCCTACTATTTGCAGCTACTGGGTTTTTGTAGCAACATGGCAAGGATTATGTGTGAGCTGTAATGTAAGAGCTGTGCAAGATGCAGGATAACATTAGGAATTCCCTCAGCCTTTCTGTGTTCTGTGACTCGCTCTGCTGCTCACCAGTTCAGCTGTGAGGGCACCATTCTCTGCTACTGGCTGTTATGGGAAATATCTTTCTTGGAGTTGTACCAGAGGAGAAATTAAAAGAGAGCTGAGGCATCATTGGAACCATACTGATTGTGTGACAGTCCTTCTCAGTACTATGGACAATAAAGGAAAGCTTTTCAAAAATTCGTATTTATATTAATTAAATAATATTAAAACAAGTACTAGCCTTTTTGTTGGTGGTTTTGTTATTTATTATTTTGTAAGCAGACCTTATGGTCCAGCCAAGCAGGATTTTTACTGCCTTAATGAAAGGAATAATAAAATCTATAATGTGTCCCCTTCCTCCCCATCATCTCCTTGTAGAGCTGTCTAAGATACACTTGGCCAGCTGATGCAGCACACTGATACTTTTAAATCCAGGCCATTCATCTTGTAATTGGTTACAATCAGTGAGGTCAAGAAAATTCTGCAGAATCAGCTCTTTAAGCTCAATACATGTAAAAAAATTTAAAAGCCTATACTTTTGGGCTGAAGAATTCATTGAGCATGTTCTTCCTTTAATCACAATCAAGCCAAATTTCCATTAAAGCTCACTCTGCACTTGACTGCACATGTTATGGGAACCACAACAAACACTGAGGTATTAGTTGTCTTTTTTCCTTCCCTCTTCCTGTGACCCTTAAATCTGTACAATATCCATTGAGTGCAACTAACTACAAGCTCAGTATTTAATCTTAAAACGTAATTAAAACAAAGAAGTGTGAAATGAAAAGCAATCAGACATAAAATATGGACTCCAGTTAGAGCACTCCTGTCTCTTGTGGGAATATAAATTGGACTGATTGCATAACTTGGATCAGTCTGACCAAAATGGTACTGGAAAACCAAGCCAGCTTTTTAGGAGAAAAACCAGAAGCAATCCTTAAGTTTTCCACTGTAGAGTGGTCAAAAAGCACCCAACATTGCTGGCACCCAACACTGCTTCTCCAGTGCTGGCTGGGACTACAGGGGATGAACCTGTGCTGGGAGTACATGGAATTCTCAGTTCCCGAGGAAGAAAGCAAAATGGCAGCCCTGCCAATTTGGGTTATCACTTTGCAATTGCTGAGTCAAAGGTTTTAACAGTGGGCATGTAGTCCCAGCCAAATGGAGAACCGCAATGCCTGCTCTGGGTTGGCATGTTTCTCAGGTCAGTTCTTAGCCATATCGTCCTTTGGAGTTCTAGCTTATCTTCACAGAGGAGGCTTTGCAGCCCTTAAACAAATAGTTTAATGCTTAGTCCTGTCTGTGCCAGCACTTGGACAAGGTTTGCATGCTCTATTTGTGTAGAGCTCCTAGCCTGGTGGGAGCTTCATTCCTCTTAACTATTTTTATGCTCTCAGGATCCATCTAATGAATTAACAGTTCATGGCCATGGTGTGGACCAGCCCATTTGACTCAAAATTTAAATATTAACAATACGAACATCAGGTGCTGATACAGACAATGAAGTTCTCAATCAGTATATCTAAGAGCTCTTTATGAAGATGGTCAAGTACAGCAGTAACTACTCTCCAGACAAGAACATGTGTAATACTCAATGCTCTCTTTCTCAAAATGACACCAATAGGTGTCCATTTGTTCTCATCTCCGTCCCTATTGTGCACTGGCTGGGATATAAACTGTACAAGTGGCAAATTATTTTTGTGCTGGGGGTCAAGCCATACTATCCAACAGTAACTCCATCCTCAATCTCCCCAGCACCACCCTAAAAGCCTCCTTAGCACCAGGTGGTGGAGGAGGGGAGTCCTGCGTCTTGTTTTCCAAGAACACCACGTGCCTGGGAAAGGCTGAGAAATGGCTTGGTGCAGCCAAACTTCTGACCACAAAGCCAGACTTTCTCCAGTAGCACTGAGTAGAGAAGAGGGAAGTTCTGAAAATTCTCAGTGTTGCTTTCCTGTTATAATTCCCATGGTTTGGCAGGAAGGATGACTGTCTTTTCGTCATGGATTCAGCAGAAAGGGAAGAGAAAAGCAGGTGAAATACAGTGTTGAATGGAGTGCTGTTCCACTGATTGCTCACTGGCAGGGTGTGTTGGGCCCTGACTGGAGGAGAGGTGCTGGTTTTGGAAAGATATATGAGTATGTTGTTGCCTCCGGTCTGGCAACGACACAGATGATTTTGTTTCTCATTCTTCCCACTTCTGGTAGTGCTCACCTCTCCTGTCTGCAATTCAGTTTTCCTGCTCTCTGATACTTTTCTCAAACTTTAATTCTCTCAGCGTTTTCTTCCCTGCACTGCCAGCACTGTCTCCTAATTTCTCCTTTCGTGGCAGCTCCCTCTTATCTTCTTTCAAGCCCAAATTACTTTTGTTTAGTACCACCCTGTTTTCTTTCGCCAGCTCTATTCTTCCTCTTCACAACCCAAACTCTCTTTTCCCAGGAGGTTTGGCTTATCCCAGCTCTTTGAATTCAATTAATTGATCTTCATCAGCCAGATTGCCATTGGCAAGGAAACCCAGCATGCTGTCTGTCTTTGTGCTTTAACTTCTGTTTTATCCTCATTTAATTTGTGCCCTTTGCAGCTTACTGAGCCCTAATTACCTCTGCTACCACCTCACTGTATTCAATTAAAGCCTTCATCTCACTGACCTGACATCTCTGTCCTCATCAAATCTCACCTTTCTGACTTTGCCCATTATTTTTGTACAAAGCCAGTACCCTCCAAGGGGAGCTCAGTTCTTCCAATCTCACTTCATTTTCCCTGACTACTCCCAAGCACTTTCCCTGCTTCTCCCTGCCTTCACGTCTCCCAGCTATTATGGGATTTACCAGGGCATGGATGGACCAGTGGCACTCAGGCAGTGCTTTCAACCAGAGCACCTTGACCTGGCTTGAGGAAAATTGATCTATACACCAACCTTTCATAGTAAGGGTAAAAAAAAATCTCCCACACCCACTGCATGACTGTGATAAACCCTCAGATGCCCATACAAGGATACTTAATTTTTTCCTAACACTTTTCTGGTGAAAGCTATCCCACTGGTGTTTGGGTACCTCCTCTCTGCATTTCATTCCTCTTCCTATTATCTCTTCTCCCACCATCCCATCCCACAGCTGTCAGGTCATGATCTCTAGATATGGCTCTTTCAGATTGCCTAAATTTCCCATATCTCTCCCTCCCTGGCCTATTTTTGCTCTGCTCCTGCTCCTTTATTTTTTATAAGCCCATCCATAGTGTAGAAGGGGGCTGCACACTGACACAGCACTCACATCTTGTCTCACACCTTCACTCTTCCTCCTCTCTCTCTTCATTCTGCTCTGTCTCTTTACCCCTGATTTTGTTGACTTCTCTGAACATACTTTCCCACTGCCCCTTTCTAACTTTTACCTTTATTTTCATATTTGCTGGCTCCCATGATGATGATTTCTGAGTGATTTATGGGCTGTTGTTTGGAAGTGGGGACGGTTCACCACCTGAAAAACTGTTAGCCGCAACACAGAAATGCCCCTGAAGTTTCATTTCTTGCTGAGTTGATCCTTCAAAATGCCTCGGTTTGACCATTTTCCTCCTTTCCATCTTTTCTTGCCTCTTGCTGTGAAGCCCCTTCATGGGTTATGCCTGCAGCTCCATCCCCCTCCACGAGCAGATTTGTGGTCAGTGTTTGTATCTCTGTGGGTCACCTGAATCAAACTTTATCTACTGATGCCAATATACCGTGGTCCATGATGCCTCTGTATCTGCTAATTCCATTCCCCTCACTAGTGCTTCTTTTACAAAAGGAATTCTGTGACTGGCAACTGCTGCCATCGTGTCCCATGTCAGGGATGTTTCCAGAGAGGATCTGAGCATGAGGACCTGCTGCAGGAGCCTGAGCCTATTAAAAATGTCTGTTTGCATAATTTCTTTCTGTTTTTGTATTTCTCACATCTCAGAGTCGAGGAGGATCTGGGCAATTACTCTTTCTAGGCTGCACGAGTCCCAGACTCATTAATGAGGTTTCTGATTCCTCACAGTGGTCTGGTTCCCATTTCAGCTTGTTTCTTAGTTACATGTTTGGCTTCATCATTGATCCCAGGAGCTCCACTCCTCCAGTTTGGCTGAAGAGCAGTGCTGGTTTCTCACAGTGCTGGTGGTGAGCAGTGGCCTTGAGGACATCTGTGTACCACAGGCACTGAGTTGTACATAAATGACATCTGCCTGAGCCCTTTGTTGTGCACAGGGAGCCAAGGCCTGATGTCCTGCAGCTGAGCCCCACTCAGGGAAAGTGTCCAGTAATGACTTGGAGCTTCCTTCTCCCACAGTGAGAGCTATTGCCTTGGGTGGGAGGGTGGCTCCTGAAATCACATGCAAATTTCTGAGTCGCTAGGGCAATCTCAGATGAATATCTGCCTGTGAGGGAACAGACTGTGAGCTTTTCCCTGAGTTACTTTCTCACTTGAGGCTTGCTCCAGAGGCAATCAGCAGAGTTACTGCTCGATCTCTCACTCACAAAGGAGTGAAGGATGTCATGCCAGGTTCTTCCTCTGACCTTATGTTAGAAGAGGAAGTGCTTTTATCACTTTTTCTTTTGACATGACTGTACTCCTTTGTCTTCATCCTATTCTTCCTGAACATTACACTCCCATCACAATCCCCTTGCTAACCACAGAATTCTTTTTTTTGCTCTCTTCTTCCCTTCACTGTGCTGTGCTATTAGAGAGATGCATGAGAATAAAACAAAGTGTAAATTTGAAAAATATGGAGCTGTTTTGATTATCTGGTTGCTTTTGTGCCATCCTTGAAAATACTATTTCTGTGTAAGATACTGTTCTTTTAAATCAGAGGAGAACTTTTTGCTTTCTCTGCTCATTGAAATGTTTTGTGGTACACACAGGTGCAATAATAGGACAGCAGAGTGTCAGGTATGCTGAATGATTCCCATTTATCCCAAAGTTTTGCACGAAAGCAGAGTATTATGAGATCATTGAACAAGTCTCTTTCTAAGGCTCCCAGAGTAGGCAGTCAGAACCCAATCCCTTCCCAGGGCACAATGAAATGAGATCTTGAGCCCTATTGCAATATTGATCCCAAGGCATCAGATGGCATGACAGAGCCTGATAGTGTAAGTTATTACAGTAGCATTTTTTTATCATGTCCAACTTGCATCTCAGCTTTGCTTTAATTTACTTACCTTTAAACTCAGTGTATTTGTGCTTCAAATGTTCACTGTGGCTATTTCTGCCTGGTGAAAAATAGATAATACATGTGCTTACAGCTTGTCATAAATGTGTATAGAAGCACATTATGAGGGTCAGATTTTCAGCAGATACAAACCAATGTTATTTCATTAATGTGTTTGTAATACCAGCCACCTTTCACTGCTATTTCCCCCTTTATACAATGGGTGGGTTTATTGGTCACGGTTACCCATAAAACAGTGAAGAATTGGGTCAGACAAGAGTGTCTGCACCTACTGCAAGATGAATAAACTACTTAAAATTGGTGGTGGTGCTACAGGCCCCAGCTGACACAGGAATTGGTGAGTGTTAAGTGTGTGGGCTTGGGAGCTTGGTGTCTGGAAGAAGCGATTTGGAGTTTTGCTGCCTCTTTCCTTATGGGAGTGCTGCAAGGGAAGCAGAATGATGTGATGTGTGAGAGAGATGTCTTGTGCGTGTGATGACAATGGCACTGGGGGATTTACCCAAGGTTTGGGGCAATTCAGGGCATATCCTTCACCTGACCACACTCTCTCTGCTCTCTGGGGTGAAATAAACGTGCTGCTCCTATCCTATAAACTGAGGATTTTAGAGAAGAGGGGATTTTATGTTTTAACATAAAGCCCTCATTGAGAAAGACAGGTTGTATCTGTACGGATGCATTGTCTGTAAGGGTGAGAACCAGAACTCTTCTGCTTGGATGAAGGCTCATAAACACTCCCATCATTTTTGAGGTTCCCTGTTTCTTTCCTAACCTGGCTAATGGAGGCTCTTGCTGTCTTGAAAGACAGTTTTATGTGTAATGTGCCTTTCTCCCCCACACTCCTCCTGCAAGTTTCCTTCCAAAGCTATCTCAGAGTGGTAATTTGGGAAATCATGCTTTAAGTTTCCGATTCCTCTGGTGAGAGACCTCTTTCAGAGTCCAGGTCACTCCTTTAATGGTGATTCACCTTTTGCCACCCTGAGCAATAGGTTTGCTACTTTCTAAGTTTAAAGTTGTGTCAAAAAAACAACTTCTGTTCTGACGTGATGGTGGAGCTGCAGCAGTGAACATGGCAGCAAAATGCAGCCTGTCTTCTCTCATTTAGGAGCTCTGCCATACTTTGGAGCAGGTGGAGTAGTGTTTCTTACTTTTTTGGACACATCTTCTGCATTTTAGGCATCTGACATGCCTTTGGACTGCTGATGAACTTTATGTCCTATTTCATTTTAGGAGGAGAGCGCAGGTGTGCTGAGCATGGGGTTCTGCTGCTGGGCTTTAGCTGGGAGCATTAGCTGCATATTGCTTGGAGCTCAGTCTGGAGTGATGAGCAGATAAGGACAGTGGGTCTTTGGAGATGCTAAGGATAAAATTGTAAGGAAGGGAAATGACTGTTAATCAAGAAACATGGTTCACCAAGCAGTCTCTCATGAGGAGCATTGCACAGCGAAAGGGACTGCAAGCAAAGTGATTAAAATAGCTTTATTTTTGAATGGAAGACCTTAAGAAGGATATGAAAGTCAGTGGTGAGTGAGAAGGAAACACTTCAGTCTATTTTTGATATTTGTATTAATTATCTGTGCCTGACTATGTCTTGGGACTAGGCAGTAACTCAGCCTTGGTTTGGTACTTGGCTGCAAGGAGCTGAGAACCAAGAGCTCATCACTCAGGATTTCCTGTGGCTGAAGGACAACTTCATCCAAGCAGGCGAGATCTGGGACATTTTTGAGTATCTCATTGATTTTCTATGTGTTATGTCCAGCCAATAAGAGTGTGGGTGGCATCACCACATACCCACAGCTGAGTTTCAGGCGCCTACTGTCGTCTTCCCTGGCTCCTGTTTTCAGATGACTTAGTACAAAGGGTTTAGTGAGTCAGTTTAGAGCTTGTTTATGCTATCTCAGTGTTGCTACCAGTAATGACTGAACAAATTTAAAGGCTAGCATGCAATAGATCACAGATGAGGCTTGCTAAAGAATAACTTCCCAGGATCATACCTTGCTGAGTCATTTCTTGTCTTCAGGGAAAACAAAGTCTTATGTGACTGGTGCTAGAACTGGATACAAGGCACAGTCTGTACTTCCTCATTTCCTGGGAGCTTTGTTTCAGGGCCACTGGTAATTTCTCCAAGGCTGATAATGTTGAAAATTAATAATTCCCCACTTGAATTAATTAATGTACTTCAATTGTTTTAGTATTAGGAATGTAATAATGAAGAAAAAGTGAATGTGGGGGAGGTGAACCCAATTAGAATGAAATTGTTTCATTCAATTCACAATCTTACATTAGTGAATCTGTGAAAAGAAGATTTCATAATGAAAAACAGAAGTAGGTTTAGTGATCTCCACCACCACACTGGGAGTCCATCTATACTACACCAAAAGGAAATTCAAGACATCTGTGTCAGGAAAGATCATCTGGTATGTACCACTCCTCTCTGAGTTTCTAAGAGTTTATTAATCATTTACATGAGAATAGAAAGAGCCAGTCAAGGGAAGAAAATACGTAATGATCCTTTACCACTACTTCTAATACTGGAAATATGTAATGCATCATAGTAGGAACCTTCCTCCAGCATGGCAAGGTTTATAAGCTTGATGAAATGACTACCTACCAACTAAATTCCATCTGTTCAAAATTCTCCAGGAAGCATGGCATTGCACTAGATTTTGGCAAACTGTTATATGAGCTTCATCCCCTTATTAGCATTTTAATTGCTGGCTGATTGCTTTTATGTCACAAAACTCAGTTTGCAACAGTATGTAAGTTGCAATTAGTTTTTACTGTGTGATTCATTAGCTCCCATAAAGCATGTCATGCTGCAGCGTTTGGAAGGTAATACGCTAGAAAGCAGTACTCGCATTCAAAAGCATGGAGAGGCTTTGGAAATGTGGCAGTCCTGCCTTTCACACGCAGAGTCCACGTTTGTTGGCAGGACGTCTTCTCTCAAATGAGATTGAGCTGACAGCTGCAGATAAAATTGTTTCACCAGGACAGGTTTTCCATGTAAACAGCATCCTGGTCCTGCAGCCTGTTCCATGTGGGTTTACACCTGCCTGGGATTCGACTGAAGTCAGTCGAATGGACGCAGGTGTGAGAGTTTCCATTAGGGGAGTTTGGCTGCTGAGCTCAGCCTGGTTTGTGAAATTCCTCTGGGGAAGTTTCTGATGCCTTTTTCATGTCTCAAGAATCTCACGCTTCTTTTGGAGCTGCTGGTCACATTGCTTGTGATGAGGAGGACTTGTGTGTTTGTTACATTAATCAGTTTTGCTTTGAGAAAGGGGGATAAATTACGCAGCATCTTTAAAACTCTGCTACCTCTATCGTCCTATATTCCGTAGGCAAACAGCAGGTATTTTGACTTGGTTTAAAACTCGCCAAGAATTATTGGCTCCATTCTGTTAAGAACTGAGGTTCATTTTGCCTTCTTCCATCTCTTTTGGAAACTGTTATCTCTGGCAGAAAACTTCAACAAAGAACGCATGAGGACACGATCAGTGAGTTTTCCACTTGTACCTGCATATTATGACAGCTTTTTGAGTACCCATGTCAGTCTAGTTATTTTATCTTCCCTGGCTGGGGAACTACCCTGGAAAGGTTGTTCTGCATGTGGCTGCTGCCAGTCCAGACTGCAAATCCAGGCTATGAATGCCCTCTCTGGACTGTGCCACACCACACATGGCACTTCAGCACTCACTGGCAGCCCCTCACTGAATGTGTAAAACTCAAAATGTAGCCTATGCTTTTGACTGGGAATTTGAATTTTTCAAGACTGATGAATAAACAATGGATGCAAAGAACAATAGTTGAAAAATCTTCCCTGTGGGCAATTTCCCATGGGATTTTCTAGGTTTCCTTCTGTTTTCAGAAAAGCCCCGAAGATTTGAAGTAAAACTTTTGTCCCTTTTGGCTGTCATAAGTTTTGCACTGGGAACATTCACCAAGTGAAGAAAAGTACTGCTTATTCCCACAGAAATATACTTAAGTCAAACTAAACTGGTGCATTTGTAATTATACAACAAATCAGGTAAAATATAAACTTTCAATACTTAAGCTCAGATTGTGTCAACTCAATTTTCTAGCGTCTGCTTTACACCTGTAGGAGTCAAAAGCACCCGCAGCTGTTCAGACTTCCCTGTTGGTTTGGTATAAGTGGCAGCTGCCTCCCAGCCCTGATTTTCATCTCTCAATTTCAGCATCTTGCTGCTCATACCAAATTGTAATGCAAAGTGTGGTTGGTGCTGGGAGATTTCAGGTGCTGGGAGATTTCAGATGCGTGCTTTAGTTATGTGCTGATAACTCTGATTATGGAATAGAATTTTATTTCACTCTTTTAGCTTTAGCTGTACGATGTGTTCTCTGTTGTGCTGGGACAGAATGACTACTGAGTGTGAGTGCTGTGGTCAGCTGTGCTGATGCAGCAAGCTGAAAAGCAGGTAAGGTGGCTGACTCCAAAGGTTTTATGTTAGGTGTGAGTCAGAAACTCAGGATTTATGTATCTTTTAATATTTTTGCTGTCTGGAAAGTGAAAGCCACGGGTGCTGTGCTGACAGCAGAAAAGGTAACACCAGAGGGAGAAAGATTTCAATCTTTCCCCTTCTGCCTTTTCCTATTTTTATGGTTTATAGGGCATGGAACAGCCAAAACCTACTCTCTGAACTCTTAGCTGGAAGTCACTGTTGGTCTTCTGTGCCAGCCCTGCCTGTGAATAATTTCTGATTGAATTTTTGGAGTGAGAGCAGGTGGGATTTCCTGAATGGGAGTTTGCCTTGCTCAGGTTAGAGGACCAAGTCCCACCAGAAGGCATAAGCCAGCTGCTCTGATTGCAGTGGAATACACAGAATCACACACAGTATACTGAGATGGAAGGTACCCACAAGGATCATCAAGTCCAACCCTTAACCCTACACAGGGCCATCCCTAAGGGTCACACCATGTGCCTGAGGGTATCATCCAAATGTTTCTTGAACTCTGTCAGGCTTGGTGCTGTGAATGAATGAGTTTCCTGTGTGTCTGCACTTGGTGTATTTAAAGCCTTGCTCCAAATGTAAGAGTGCATGAAAGAATGGCCAGAGAAATCAGGAGCACCATTTGCTCTGCTAATCCACTGCCAGCCCACATACACGGGCAGTGCAGAACAGGTAGTGTATAAAACTGAAGGGAAAGTGATTTGAATAGTGCAAATGCTTATTTGATGTCTGAGATGGTGGAAAATGGGCATTGAGTCTTCTGAACTAGACCGAGCCTGTCCGGTTGTCCTTAATTTAATAATCTAAGTGTTACCCAAACTCACCTGGGGCTTCTGGTTGTTCAGGACCAAGAGAGCTGATCTCCAGGAGTGTGGATAAGGCTCTTGTGTATCATGAAAATGTAACTGTGAGGACATACCTCCCTAGTAAATCCTCCTCTGTTGTCGTGAAAATATTTATTTTCAGTACAATTTGAACTGGTTAAAAGGATAAGCTGAGCTGGAAAAAAAGGCTGTGTTACACTAGAGCAGGACTGTCTATGTGGTGTATGTGTATAACTGTATGTTCTGAGAATTACGTGGTGCATTATAGTGATCAAACTTCACTGCAGAGGCAAATCCTTAAGCCAGAGTTGGTCACGTCTTTGTTGGACAGCATGGATGGAAAGGGTATTTTTCCACAGTACTTTTCTCCTGTGTAAGATGTAAAGGAAAATGGTGACTTCTTTGATGTTGTATAAACTTACATTCAAGAAATAAGTAAATAGATTAAGAATTTTCTCTAAATGCAAAGTTATTGGTTT
>JAWWEW010000078.1:6299926-6446515 GCA_035583185.1 Anabacerthia variegaticeps
CCTTACTTCTAAAGCTATAAAGATCCATAAAATACACACCAAAAATACATAAAAATACATAAAATTCTTAGGCATCAAGATTAACATCCTGAATGCCTGGCTACAGCTCCCTCCTCCCCACCTCCTTTTGCCCTTGTTTTTGGCATAAGGATTACCTTTGCTCTGTGTTTCACAGAGCCACCCACAAGGAAGGTTTGTCTGACAATGGTGCTTCTCTGACCTGTGTGCTTTTGTGTGTTGCTGAGCCACGAGTGGTTCCTCCTAGTGCCAGAGTAGGACTCAAAGCCACAAGCTGGTGTTATTGCACAGCTCAGCCTGTGGCTGTGTCCTTGATCCTTCTCTTTGCTGCTAATGTGCAGAAACAATGCTGCAAAGATGATACAGTGTTAAGGTGCAGGCTCACTTATGCAGTGTTTTAGGGTTAGGGTTAGAAGCTGGAAAGTCAATTTAGTTTGTGAACCAAGTAAGCCCCTTGCTCACTTGTTTTTGTGGCAGCTCAGGAAGACAGGCCACTTGTTTGCTTCCTAGTTTCTATGTGAGAGCATGGTGATGTCTGTTCTGCTTGACAGTGTCTGTGTTGTGTGCAGGAGGCTGAAACATGGATTTTATGACTGCTGCCTCTTTGAGGATTCCAAGAAAATTAGATATTTGTCTCATGAGATTCATCTGATAGGAAAAAAAAGATATTTAAATAACTGCACAGGGCTGCAGTGATGCCATTCTTATCCCTTAGAATGAGAAAGCAGGTTGCTTTGGTTTTGGTCTCTCCACCTCTGCTATGCCCAGATTTTGTCTCATACCCAGGCTGATGGTTTGCACTGACGAAGAGAGGACAGGCTGATTTCCACAGTGCTCTGGGCAGTGTTTATACCAGTGCATATGTGCCACTTTGAACACCAAATAAAAGCAGCAGATGGAGATACTTTAAATTTGACCAGCCCTGGCTATATCTGTGTTAGGGAAGACAACTCAGAGGAGAGCTGATGCTGAGCACCCCCTATAGCTACATATAAACTTTATTTCAAACTAAACTTAACTCCAAACTTAACTTGCTGCTCTGGACTGAGTATTTCCACTTTATATGTAGGTTGAAGCTGTCCAAAGGACCTGCTCTTGATTTGTATTCCTACACCCCATTGGGAAGTGGGGTTTGGACTGCATTTGGTGAACACCTGGGGAAGAGCTTCTGATTTAGTTTCCTCCAGAGGAAATTTATTTCACCCTCACCAATACTGTGCTGAAGACCAAACTAATGTGTTGGAAGTCAGGATCACTTGAGGATTCACTTCAAAACCTCTTTGCTGCTCTGAACTGAACAGAATACCCTAATGTGGCCACAAAGATCCTGAGTCAGACATGACTGGGAGTTGCTTCACATATGCCCTGTCCACGTTAACTAGAACAAGTCCTCCTGCTCCCACCTTCTTTTGGCTTTGGCTGCAAATGGGAAAAAGTAAATTTAATATGCTATAGCATGTAGGAATTGTACTGGAGGTGAGTTGTAAACACTTTCCTTATGAATGGACTGGTGAGCTGTGGTCTTGAAGCTGTAGGAGATTCATTAACTGCAGCCCATGATGAGATGGGCAGCTTAGCCAGGGATCCAGCCCAAGTACCAGGACAGAAAAAACAGCACCAAAATCTGCACTAGAAACTGCTGAACCACATTAGAATCTGTATTTCTGGGCAGATCTTGTGATATTTCTCTTTCTTTCTTCCCCCCCTTTTAATGTACATTGGTTTAAGCTTTTCATTTAAAGTTTAAAATTATCCTAAGAGAATGCTTTGAATGAACACCATTTTCCAGTATTAGGTCCTTATTAAATGTTTGTGATTAGCCATGTTGATTGTTCGGTTCTTAAAGCTTTCCTCTTGGTATGGTAATTCAGACTTTAAGAAGGAAATTTCTTATGAAAGGACCCAGTGGTTGTTATAAAAAAAATGCAAACAGATGTGGTTAGCAGTAAAATCACACCATGATGTCTTTTAATTCTGTATTAATATGTAATTGAGTAATAAAATAGTAGCCTAATCTTTTGCATGCTGCAGTTTTACATACCCATAATTTAGCCAGTAATGTTACCTGGCTTTTTTAATCTCATCACAATATAAAATTGGAATTTCATTATTGGAATTAAATTCTCTTTCTGCTACACTTTATGTCTGAGTCTGCCAGGCAGCACTGAAAACCTTCAGGACAATTTACTAGAAGCTAAGAGTGCTGTTTTTCTTTCAGCATAGGACACAAATTAGGCAAAACTGCATCTTCCAGTAATTTGGATAATATACAAAAGCTGAGCTCTATTAAAATAGTAAAAAAGGGTTTATTTATAATTAAGAATAGGATAACCACTAGCTTATAATACCATCATCCAGAGTTGATAGTGGGATTTTTATGCCCTGGATATTATGGGATTTTTAGGAATCTATAATCTTTCAAAAGCCATACAAAGCCCTGGAAGCTCTCTATCAGAATTGCTTACCAACCTATTTTGAATACATCTGAAACAGGTTTCATTTTACAGTGATCTTTTGGCAAAGCTTCTCTATAAATTCAGATCCCTCTGCCTCACTCTTATATCTAAACATTTCTTATAGAACAACCTCCCTGACTTTAAAGGTACACAAAATAAATATATAATTGTGCTTATTCCTGTAAGTCAGGACTGTTTCCATAGGAAAAAAACACATATGTGATTTGTTTAAATTGGATGTTAACATGGTGACTGTTCTGCTCCGAGTGCTCTGCAGGCAGACTGCTTTTGGCTTCAGCAAGAAAATGAAATTAAACCCACAAAATAGAGACCATCGGATAATTTCAGGGTTCTTTTGTTATCTCTAAGCTGAGCTCTTTAGAGATGCCTTAGTGAGGGGCAATGTTTCTAAACTGAGCAAGATTTTACTTATTTTCAACAGCACATTAAGAAAAAAATATGGAGCAAACATGACATGGATAGTTAATTTGTGGATCTCGCAAACCATAAATTTTGCATTTAAAAGCAGAGGTAGATTAGATTTTTAACGGGAGCTGGTGTTATCTGAGAAGCTTTACTGGAAAATGAGGTTTTCTTTCGAAAATGCACATTCAGCAAAGCTGTGTTGCCAGAGGCAAAGGATTTGGGAAGCACCGTGAGCTCTGTGCAGCACCAGGGGATGGAGCCTGGTCTGATGTGTCCTCCAAAACTCAGGCTGTGACCTTTGGGGACTCACTGGCTCTTTGCCACCAGGTGAGAGCCATGTGGAATAGGTCCAAGCTAGGAGAGAAAGGTTGCACAGAAAAGTGCAGAGAAAAGGCCTTATTTTTAGTCATTTTCCCAGGAAAACAGCATTTCCCTTGGTAAATCAGGTGTTTTTTTATCTCAAATGTGTATTTCTGCTGCTTTGAAATGTACTGTCAGTCACCACAAACCTCAATTTATTGGTGAAAATGCTGCATGTTATCACTTCTAATATATTTCAGTGTATTTTGTTTTCGTAAACCTAGTCATAAAAATCCATACCTGTTCCACTGACAGTTTTAATAGAAGTTCAGCCTTAGCAGAATCCGTATTCAGCAAGCTGCTGCATCTGCCCAAATCCTTTCACAGAGAAAAATATTCTTTCTGTGGCTGCATTAGAGATAGGAAAGGATGTAATAAATTCCACATTTTAAAAAGTTGAGAAAACTAATGTTGAATGTTCTGGAAGTTTGTGTGTACTCATTGTACTGAGACACTGTGGACAAGATATTTCTAGCAAAAATTGCTCTGATCCAACCTTTTATTAAGATTTGGCCTGTCAGCATTTGGGACCTTAAAATTCAAAGTTTTTTTTTCCTCTACAGAAAAAGACTGGTTCAGGGTAAGTTTATCTTATTTGCTATGAGATTGGGTGCCCAGGAGTGAACTTGTATCACAGAATGAAATTATTTTTGAGATTTTTTTTTGCTCTGAGAGGTTTTTAGATAAGTTACACGTCTGACTAAAGAATTTGTTTTGTGATTTGGATTTTTTTGTTATAACTTGCTCTTCACTGAATCCTTTATGTCACAGACTTGAGCACACCCAAGATAAGACTATTCTCCCTCTAAGACAGCACCTTGAAGGTTTTAGCAGGCAATTTTAGCACATAATTACTATTCAGTCAGAAGTGTCTTTTCTCTATCTTCATCTTTGCCACAGTGAAGAAAAGGTAACCCTCACCTTGTCTCTAAACAAAATGGTAATTTTTGGAAAATATTTGAAATCCTTTTGATATACATGCAGTTTTCTGTGTGGGTGTGCCTGGAGGTTTCGCTGTGCTGAAAGCTGACAAATACATTTCCTATAATTTTGAAATTCCCTTGGCACATGACAAGTGACTGAAAACTTGTGTTACATAAACTTCCAGATCAAAGGATGCCTTTCTAATGGTTCTCTGCTGTGTGACAGTATGGGAATGAGGCATCTGACTGGATGAAAATATTTATTCTCCTTTTCCTTTGAACATCAGACGTAATAAAAATAGCAGCTCCAAATGAGGTTGCATTTTTGAAGGCTCAGCCTTTTATTTGACTGTAGTAACCTTTTTGCACCTGCAACCATTCTAAATGAAGTTTCTCTGCTGCCTGGCAGATCAGAATACAATGGATTATTTCCCTTTGAAGCACAAAGAGACAAGCAGTTTGGGGAGACATTTGTATATTCATGATTTCAAGGATTAGTGACAACGGAGAAAGAATAAACCGTTCAGCCTTTTCATATATTGTTTTGTTCAGTTGCATATGCTCTATATATGTGTGTAAGATACCTGGAGGGAAAGGATTTTGGCCATGCACGAGTCTGTGAAGATGCATCCTGTTTTCTCTAAGTTGTGTCCTCCAAGGTTCACACTTAACCTTTGCAGTAGCTCTTGGGGTATCCATATGAGCAACTGCGGATTATGCTAAAGGACACTTCTATCCCTCCTGTAACCTTGTTATTTTTTACCTCCTCCAAGGGCCTTGGCAACAAACTCTTTCAAAATTTTTGCTGTCAAAAATATAGGAATTTTTATCATTTGCCACATTTTCGCGCTGCCTTCGGATGATCCACCAGGAGGAACTGAGAAACTCTGCCTGCCTAAACTGCAATAAGCCTTGAGGCAATTATTGCCTTCCTCAGCCATCCATGGAAAATCATATCTCCACTCATTTAAGAAAATGCAAAGCTTTCCCTTCTTTCAGGGCTTATGTCTCGCATTGCTGATGGGGTGGTAACATCTCTGGTATTGGTCATAAGCCCTTTAAGGCTCTAATGCAACCAACTGTAAATACATACATAATCCACTGATTTGGGTTTAGCTCAAGTTCATTTCATCTGCTTGTGCTCCCTCTGTGTCGTCTTAGAGCTTCCCAGGCACTGGGGCTGATCCTCACCAGGGACAGTCAGTCCAACAGTTAATATCATTTTTGGAAATTAAAAGAGCATATGCATATGGTAATATTTATGCACTGATATTTTTTCTGGCCAGACTGAGGCTATTTTAAGAAATTGTTTCACAGTTGATTTTTGGGCTTTTTTACATGTCAGTAGTAGTTAAAATGTCATCAGTTTGAGGTTTCTAGTGAAGTTTATGATCCACTGTTCTTAAAAGTGTTGCATGAATGTATGACTTTGTCTAGAATCAACAGAAACAAACAAAGGTAGTTCATCAGCCATACCAGAGACACTAATAAACTATTTCATTGATGCTCTTTTTAAGTGCAGATGGAAAAAAAAAATAAAATCTACTGAAAGAACATTCTGCTTTTGTTTGCTCTAGTCACTAAAACAAATTTTCTAAATACAATGATGTATCATCATTCTCTTAGCAAATTAATGAATTAACTGTACTGTTCCGCAGGATTTAGCCTTTGGAAGTTAGGATTTGTTTCATAACAAGGTGATGTATTTACAAGAAACATTAATTTTATGTGTTTGCTACTCCAGATTTGAGCAACTGAAGTAGACTGGAGGGGTGGGTGAGTGTGGGTGTTTATTTTACACTGAGCTGGATAACTCAGCTTGTTGATTGACATCTTTACCTGGCTGTTAACACTGGGAAGAGTAAACAGAGGAAAGTCAACATGACAACACTGTATCTGCAGAACAGCATCAGAGAAATGTTTTTGGATTTCTGCTTTACAGATACCAGAAGGGATTGCAAAAGCTGAGAAACAGCAAAGAAGAATCTGCATGCTCACATATATTGTCCTATTTACTGGTTTTGGGTCTGTATTACTAATAAAGGGAGAGAGTGAGGTAGAAACCATGAGTAGCGTTAAAAAGACATTAGCAGAATAGGATGTTTCTGATCATTAGAGCTCCATGAACACTAAGAAAGTCACAGAATTAATGTCGTGTTTAGCATTTACAAGGAGATATCAATTCAAGATGCTGAGAAATGAAAGAGGAGATTAAGCAACAGTATTTGTTTCAGGAACACAGGTGCAGGTTACAAATCTATAGTTTCATCAGCATGTCAAACCTTATCATGTTCTAGCCGGAAAAATAGTGGGAAAAGTGGTTAGAAAGGTGTGGTGTGCAAGTTGTCCATAGTTCTTGAGAGCTGTTCTGATTCCAGTTAATTGGGAGCACTCTTGCCTCGTTGCCTGAGGACTTGTGCCCCAGTGGTTTTCTCCATGTGCTGTTTACATCTGGTAATGGACACAGAACAGTCAATCAGTGCTGAAGAAACAAGCAGTCTCAGGATCTCTGTCTTGTGCTCAGCCACGGAAATCACTGCCTGGTGGAGTAAAACCAGGAAGAGGCTTGGACACGGTTTATTGACATTAATGAATTCACATTCTAGTTTGAAACTCTTGTGTGGAAAGCAATGTTTCTCCTGCTTGGCTTTTTGGGGGACTTTGATAGGTGGAACCTTAAGGATTTTGCTGGTAAGAGAGAGCTGATAAACTGAAAACTTTTGCTAAGTCAGTGTCAGTGACTTTACCAGCCTTTACTGTCAGCCTTTACCAGCCCTGCTCTGCCAAATGAAACAAATGTAACACTAATCACCCAGTTCCTGCATGTGGGATGTGCAGGCCAGTGTCAGGGACAGACTCCAGAGTGTGGGATCCTGACAGCTACGCTGTGGGTGTCAATGGAATTTGCTTGGGTGGGCTGTGGGAGCTGGATGCAGAGCTGCCTTGGGCGCTGAGAAATGCAGCTGTGTCCATTTTTGACACAGCAGCGGTTGCAGGTGTGTTGTGGTGTATCTGAGCATGCAGTGATGTACAGGTATTACCAATCAAAAGGCTGATGCTGCAGAGGTAAAGAGTGTATTAGACCATTTCAGTGAATAAGGCAAGACAAGAAGGAGTACCATAGTGTTTGAAGTGCATATCAAGCATCTTACAAGTGCCTTACTGAATGTCTGATGTTCTTTCATCAGACGAAAATACTGGGTTATGCCATTTTTAGAAAGGAGTATATTATGTATTTTTAGCTCTTTGTATGTATTACACAACACATTTTGAGTAATAAGCAGTAAGTTTTTAGCTCAAAACTAAATTTATTGCAAGGTTAAAGATTGCCACTGTTCAGATCACCATACTGCTTCTGAGCTATCCCTTTAGGGAAGGTTTCTTACCTAAACCATGCCTGTGGCCTTAGAAAAATTCAAAGTGCATTCTCAGGGTTTACCTTAACATGTAAAGTTGTAGCAACAACTAAGTTTTCAGAGGTGGTTTCACTGGTGACTGCCAGAGCTTTCTTTCTGGTGCGTGGCATTTGCTTACTGAAAAAAGGAATATTTACTGGGAGTAAATCACATTTTCAAAAGTCATAAGCAGGAAACTGAACCCTTATTTTTTAGTTTATGTTGTTAATTCAATGAGGAACTAACCAGTTCTACAGAATTGGACAATTTTGTAGAAGAGGAGCTTTCTCCTTGTTTCTTCCCATCACCTTCTGTTGGAATGTGGACTATGTATTCCCCTCTTCTACTTCCCAGCCAGCCTCTGACCAGCTTTAATCATTGCTAGCTTGGACCCTGGGCTGTCCCTCTGCATGTGTGGTACATGGGCTATTCTCTTTTGGGAGCTGACCAGAAACTACACTGATACAAGTGATTAATGTCTTAACATGTTTATTGGACATACGTGAATTGTTCAGTGGCCTCAGGTCTAACCTCACTTCTGTTTTCAAAGGACTGCTGGGACCATTTACACAGAACAGATTGTAAATCTGTTGGAAATACCATGAAGCAATTTATCTGCCCATTTTTATTTTTTATTTTTTTTTTTTTTAATGTGTGTGTGTTTTAAGCATTGCTGGACTTCAGAGCAAAGCCCCAGACTTAAAGGTCTATTCCTGTCTCACTGAAGTTAGAGAGTGTTTCGCTATTGATTCCCACAGAGGGAAGGCTGAATTGTCCAGCATGCAGCTCTGTGTCTGTTCCTTCCTTTTCCCAGTACTGGCAGAGGGATGATGTGGATGAGAGCAGAGCTGGTGGTTTGAAAGCACCAATTGAGTCATTGATTTTAGTTTTAGGTCAAAAATGATTGTGCTCCAAGTGCCTAATGAGAAATCCTTATATGGGGCCAAGCACTTAAGCCAGAGTTTAGTAGACCATCCTCACAGAGGAAAAATACACTGCACTTCATAAAGTATATTGCCTGGGTAACTCCTGGTGAGTTAAGTGGGATGAAAAAAAATAATTTAAGTTTCTGCAGAGTGGGAGCCTCTTTGGAGCAATTTTTCACCCTGAACAATGTCTTTGATGACTATTAAAAATGATTTTTGTAACATATGGTGCTAGCAGGTAGGACAAGCTTTCATCCCCTTGCACCTGTTCTGATAGCAGTTTTTCCCAGCATACTTAAGATATGTGAGAGGAAACCCTCTTTAATTTGGCAAGAGTAAATAGTTGCAGAGGTATTTTAATTATTTTAAGATTAGTTGTTATTAAGGCTTTCCTCCAGCCTCCTTAGGATTTCTGTTTAGTTCTCTTAACAGTGAGAGAACATTGTTTTTTTACCTTTAGATGGAAAATACAAAGTTTAGAACAGAAGTAATTAACTATTTATTTATAGTTTATTTTTTAATTTTAAATATTGCTGTAGAGGATACTTTCCATGGCAGTGATAACAATGAAAGATCAGCCATAGATCACTGAATATTATGATGTAATAGATAATGTACTAAATAGAACTGCGTTTTCTTTTATTCTGACTCAAGTTCAAATTACATGTGACATTTAGATCAATGAGAGGATTTTGCTATAAAATGTCCCATTATCTTCTAATGGAACAGTAAATACTATGCAGGTGTTCCTAGATAGTAACTCTCTTTGGAATATGGTCTATCTTACTGTAAAATACTTTAGCTTTTACTCATAATAACATTTAATGTGTTTCTGTGTTAGCAACACCAACAAAAACAAAGTTTGGTCAGTCCAAGACTGATCTTTAGGTCTGTGTTTAGCCCACTGTTAACCCAATCCTCATTTGTTGAATGAGATAGGTGGAATTGAGCTCTTGTCAATCTAGTTAAACCTCTTCAGTATGAAGGGCTTTGTCTGTGAGTGTTGTATCATGATAACTTGTTTAGTAATCTAAAAAGAACCTATTGGAAACCTTGCTTGTCACAGCAGGAGTGAAAGGATCCTCCACCGTTGCCTGTTGAATCACACTGAGCAAATGGTCAGTGTCACATCTACCCAAATTTTGCTCAGTTCATACACCCAGATCTTTGCTTTCCTTGTACATTAAATGTAGCCTCGTCTTAAACTCTTGCCACAGTTTGATTAATGAGTGTATAAAACTCTGATCTTGTGGTGCAACAAGAAGGAGTAATAGTATGAACGAGTGAATTTCTGTCAAAGTATGTAAAGCATAGCTTAAGAAGACGTGTATCTGAATCTGAAGGCTTAAATGTTTAAAGAAATACATGCACCTCTGCTAATTATCAGTGGGTGAAGCCTTAGTTCCAGTTACATGCATGAGAAATGAGAGAAAATTATTTCTCTTAGTAAATTCTCAGAATAAATTAAGGCCTTGGCTTTGCTGAAGTGATTCCAAATTTACCAGGGTAAAGAACAGGATCTTGCCCAATGAAGACTGATGAAGTAAAGGATGAAGGCTACATTAAAACATTACTAGGACTTTCTTTGAAGAAATATAAGAAAGGTTTGACGGAAAAGCTAAGTACATACCAAAACATGTAATTAGAAGAGTTAATATTCATCTTTCCTTTATTTTTTGGTTACTTGTAGCTGGGGAGGGAGTGGAAATTCTGTGGTTTTTTTAGAAAACAGAACTTTTTGATTTCATAGAGAATGATTTTTCATTGGAACTAACATTTTGACTGTCTAGCCACTCCTCTGGCTGTCAGTTTGTGCTGCAGCTCTGTGTATTTGCCCTCAGTGCAAGCTTGGTGTACCGTGTTGTGGTCCTGTTTCCTCACTGAGTAGCTGTGAGTGTGTCAACACTGACTTTAACCCACTGTGCTAAATCGATGGCCATCTTAATCCTCTTTGTGCTCAAATTGAGGCCAATGTGTTCTGAAATGAAGAAATCAATAGACAATTGATGTCTTGGAGGACATGAAAAATGAGACTTGACTTGTGAACTAGCGCTACAAGACATACATAAATATGATGGTGAAAATGGCCTTAGGCAAAAGAGCTTCACCCAATTTGCTACACCTTTCTGGAGAACTGCTTGTATGCCTGCTACATCAAGCAGAATTTTCTGATGGTTTTGCACCATTTCTTAGACAGGTCACAGTATCTGCCAGTCTGTTTTGTGTCCTTTTCTCCATTTCATGTGTTTTAGTAGTTTTTCATAATTTGCCTGTTGTTCTAAGCCTGCCAACATCTCCTCCTCCTTCACAACTATCTCTTTTTATCTTTCTCTTGCTTTTGGCATCCTTCTACCTTTCATGCACTACTCCACGCTTTTTGAATCATTTTCTTATGTATTACTTGCAATCCTTATCCTTCAAATCTCATATATTTCCTAAGGCTCTGACAAAAATCCCCCAGGCTCTAACCAAACCTTTTAAAACTGGTTGATGCCTCCTGCATTGACAACAGCAGCCTCTGGATGAGCCTAAGCTGTTTTTCCTGAATATCATAATTCATTAAACTGGAAGATCTTGCTGGTTAATACACTTCATGTGTTCTAGCCTGCAAACTCTAAACATTAGTAAAATTGGTTTATGAGTGAGTGTGAGTCAATTTGCACTGAGAAGAGCTGCAGAAGTGAAATCTAAGCAGGTTTAAAAATACAACAATTTGCTCTGTGGCTGAGGGAACTGAAATTTTAGTTTCCCATGGCTTTATATTGTGCAGTTGGATTATCCTCCATCAAATTAAGTGCAGGCTCTGAGTGAAACTTTTCCCGGAATTCTAACAGCGTTTTTAACATTCTGCACTCGTGGGATTCTCTGATGTCTAATTCCATAATTAAAGTCATGTTGAACTAAATTAAGTTTCTCTCCTCTGTATTGGAACGTCTTTTCACAAAACTTTTCGAGGCTAAATGCATCTAAGACTTCAATTTCTCTCTTCAAATTTCCACTGAGTCTGGCTGAACAGTTCTGATGTTCAGAGGATGCTCAAAGACAGTGGGATTGCCCAACCCCTTTTTGTCTCAAATCAACCTTATAAAAATGCTTTGAGCAGAACTCATGATCCAAATCTTCTGAAAATTGATGGTGTTTAACTAGTTATGGGAATGGATGGAAAATTGTCTACAAAAATCATTGCTTGTCTTTTAGTGTAAAGTGTCAGTAACTCTGAACAGATACTTTCTGAATTACAAATATCCTGTCAGGGTCTGTCATCCATGGACACACACTGGAAACCATCCTGGCATGTCAGTAGATGCAGAGAACAAGGCTTACTCTTGTTTTACATATAACATGTTAAGACAGTTTCATTCTAAGCAAACAGAGGGAAATACAGCTTTGTACAAAATTAAATAACATCTACTCTTTTCTATAGAGACTTATTTTGCAATTCCTATAGAATTATTCCTTGTAGAATTAGAAAACATGTACAATTTATTTATTTATAAGTGATGTGAAAAGAATGTAATTTGCATTTTGGAAATTATTGGAGAGACATCCAGATTTTTAAGCAGCCAGAGGACACTTGCAGGCTTGCCTTTTGCAAGAGATCCTGCCTATGTGGTCAGCACGCACATCTGGCATTCTCAGTTACTGGACAGCACAGAGGAGCCTGCTCACTTTGATTTGGGTTCTTGTTCTGAATGGAGAAATCACAAAAGGAGTTTGGCAGAATTTGGGTTGTGCTAGAAGGTGGGAAGGGGGGTGTTGCTCCTGTGTGTAGGTGGGTCTGCCCATGTAAGAATGTTGACTATGAAAACAGAAAGGACTGGCTCCTCAGTTTTACCCTCTCTGATGAACGCAGGTGATGGCACAGAGTCAACTTTTTCCCCTTCACTGTGCTTGTCTCACTGCGTGTTGGGCTTGAATGGACTTTGAGGCAGGCAATACATTCCTGTGTTGAAATCCCAGCTGATGGCTGATGCCTGTCTGCCTTGTAGAAATGCCAAGTGAAAAAACCCAAAGACATGGCTCCTGCTGTGAGGAACCACTTGGAAACCAATTTCTGTAGTGCTTTCTGAACACAGCATTATTTTCCTCTGCAGAAACAAGGAGAAAGGGAGTGCTTGTAAACGTGTCTTGGGATTTAGTCAGTCCTGTGATGCATTAAGTCTCCTTGAATAAATGTTATTTTTCCCAGAAATGTATTTTAGAAAAAAAAATTTAATTGGGATGGCTGATGCCTTTCATTAATTTGTAAGCATCCTGTAGAGATTAATTATTGTCTCCTAAAAATTTTATTTTATTTCTTGCTGGAATTTGTTTCACTTTGACATTGGACCGTGTTATGACTTTGTCTGATAACCTAAAGATCCTGTTAATTCCAAAAAATCTCTTTCTTTGAGTAGGTATTTATAGACTAATTCGTCACTTAAGCCAAACTGAGCATTTTTAAATCTCTTGCTGAAAGGTAGATTTTACAGACCTTGAATCACTTTTTTTTTTTATCCTTTGTGAACCCTTTCCTGACCTCTGCACTGTGAGAATCATGACAGAAATGTAACGTGCTGATCTCCAGTCACAGTGTCTCCATGGTGTCCTGAACAGGCAGTCCTATATTCCCAGGGGATATCTCTGGTTTCAGATTTCATAGTTACACAGCCATCCCAGACAGAGTGTTGTTAACCTGAGTTATAGAGAGGAGGTGTATATTTATTCTTTTGGGCTTGATAGTTTAATGCTTTGCCTCTTAAGCTTCACTGGTACTTTAAGGTAAATTATAACATTTTCCTTTCCATCCTCTCCTCTTGCCTGTTTATCTGAAAATGTAACAGAAATTAACTTTTTGAGGTGAGCAGTGCCTGCTTAGAGACAAAAGAGTCTCCCACTCTTCATTGTATCCCAGCCATGCCCTAAAAGCTGGTGAAGTAGCAGTCTCAGATTCAGAGTAGGCAACTAGTCCATATTCCTCATTATTTCATTGTGTGTTCCTTATTCTGGTATTATCAGGCAGCAGAGTTACAGCGTGTTTTACACCCACCAAAAGGGTGTTGCAACAGAAAAGTGTGAAACCCAAATGGATGGGACAATTTCACACAGAATTGCTCCACTTTTGGCTATTAAACTGTGATCCAGCTGCAGACTTCAGCTCAGAAAATGGCCAGTCATCTTCTTGCTAGGAGTGTATGCCACATGCTCTTGTGAAGGAGCCTTGTGCAGAGCTGGGAAAGCCAGCCCAGTGGGCATTGGTACCCCAAGGACAAGTTCCTGCAGCACCTGATTCCTGCCACTGTCACCTTGGGTCATCAGTGCAGTGACAGAGAGAGGCATCCCTGACAAAACACATGGTGAGCTTCAGGGCTACAGGAATAAAGGGACTTTAAACAAAATCAAATGAGAAAAATAGGCTTGTAATGACTGCAAGGCACTGATTTCTCAGTGTTGCTTGAGTATCAACAAGTCTCTGTGGCCTCTGCTCTGTAGCAAGTGATGATCTGTTGCTTCAGCCCATGTGGGGGTTACACTGCCCATGGTCAAAAAATCCTGTCCAGAGAAGGGTAACCTGGGCTTTACTTCTGGGTTCAGTTCTATCAGTCTTCCCCTTTTTGGGAAGCACTCTCAGCACAACATACTCCAAGAAATGGGTCTCAATAATAGAGTTCAGGAAGCTATCAAGTATCTTCCTCTCTCTGGGCACTAAGCAAATATATTTTTTAATTATTTCTCTTTGTTGTTAGCACATTAATCTGAAATCAGAAAGAAAAGACCAACAAGTACTAAGGCTGATAAGGGATTTGTTGATGTTTCATGAAGGTAGCTAGATTGCTGTAATACAGCTGGGAAATTGAATATTCAAGTCTACCCTAAACTCTATTTTGCTGTAATGATTCATAAAATATCAGTTCTTTGCTTTAAGAGATTGTGCCTGTATAGTGACTATGCATTTCTGGAGAAAGTATCTCTAAGCTGAGTACTCAGACTAACTTATTAAATTGAAAGGAAATGAGTGAAAGAGATTATCTTTTTAAGCTCAAATGTGATTTTTCTGGCCCCAGATTTTTGAGTGAAAATTGAAGATAAATTTTAAGGAAAGAAACAAAGTAGACTACGAGTGTAAAAACTTGCTAGAGCACTTTATGAACCCTCAGTACAAACAATCTTTCTTGTGATAGCTTTGAAAATGGGATTTGGGTTATATTTCATGTGCTGATGCATGTAATATAATCCCACCAATACAATAGCTACCACCTAAAACCCATGTTGCACTTTGTTATCATGTTCACTATAAATCTGCAAGTGTTTTGTTGAGTGGAAACAAAGAACATTAAAAAAAAAAAGGGTTATAAACTTTCATTTTAATTGAGATCTTTGTTTCACACATTGTGGACTCCAGAAATGCACTTTGTAATGCAACAGTGTCAAATTGCCAGGTGTTTAACTGGTGAAAGTATGGATGCTCCGTAGTGCAGCTCCACAAAAGTCAGCAGAACTGCTTCAGACAGCCCCAGCAGAGGGGCTGCTCCATCTGTTCAGTGTCAGAGCAGCTTGACAGGGGTTTGATATAATTCTTCCTAGGGGCAGTGTACCCTATGGTTATTAAGGGTGACCTCATCCTGTTGAGCTCTAGATGTCTGTAATTGAGTCGTTTACTACACCCAAGCAGCCTGCGCTCCTTTTGGTCAATAGGTCAGCTGAGCTGAACCCTAAAAGTGGTTGTTCCAGGGAGCTGGATGAAATCTGAAGTAGGGATCTAACCTGTACAAAAGGAGGCACAATACTTAGAAGTTAAGCCTTTTGTAACTTGTTATGAGGCTGTTTGTTTTTGATCTGCATCTGAAAGAAATGTCCCCATATTAATGTGAGTGCATTCTGCCTTTGAGCAGAGGGACATACTTGGGATATATTACCTGGTGTAATATACTGACTGGTCTATTACATTGGCTATCACTGTGCATGGACCCTGCTGATAACAAGATACTGATAACATTTAACCTCCTCTTCTTTTCTGTAAATATCCATCCCCTGAGGACCCAGACAATGGTTAAAATCCAACTGTTCAGTCCAGCAGAGCTCTAGAGACATCCTGCTGTTCTAAAATGGTGACTGTGAAAGGATGGCAGTATGTCTCATTATAAAAATTCCCTGTGATACCATTTGTGAGTCAATTTAGTATGCAAAGAGTGTCTCAAAACAGGAGAGAGGCTTTCTTGTTTTTCATTCTCCTCTGATATTTTGTGTGTGGGAGGCAGCTGTTGGAAGGCCTGCAGGAACTTGAGAGTTTGACTGAAAGTCATAAAGTTGTAAAAATACATTCAAAAGCTTTGTACAGTTTCCATTGGAATCTGGGCTACAAGTTTCTGATGAAACCTGAAAACTCCATCTGCCTATTACCTTTTCTGATGTGAATGTTTTCCTGGGAATATTTTGGAACATCTAATTTGAAATATTAAAATATATCTGGAAGGAAGAGGTATAAATACTTTCCTGGAATCCAGTCCCTTGCAAGAAATTAATTACAGAAAAGAATTCTCAGCAACATCTATCCACACTTCTGTTTGCATCTACAGCTGCTGTTTGTTGCTGTTCAGAGGTGTTTCCAACTGTTTTACCCTATTGCCTTAATTAAGATGATGTTTTCATTAACTTCAGTTCACATATTGTTTTAATCAGGATTTTTGAAGAAAGAGATTTCAGCAGATAATGGAACGTGGGCAGCACAGTGGAGGCTACAGGGAGCTCATTACCTTTTTCCAATTCATTGTGGCTTCATCAGTCATTAATTCCCTTTTAAGCTTCCCTGTTGTTAGAATGCACATTGCAAGTGACTTCATTTTTTGTATTCAACAATGTGCCACTTTCTATATATAATAGAAAGGTAAAATGCAATTATTGGCAGCATTAGAATACTTCAAAAGATTTAGAGATGTGGAAGAAGGCTCCCTGAGGAGGTTGCTTCTGAGAGTATTTGAGACAGCAACACAAATAACCTTGCAAGGCGGAAGAAAAAGTCAGTGAAGAAAAGGGTTGATGTTGAGCTTGCTCTCATATCACAAAGTGATGGAGTGCATTAGGTTGGAAGAGAACTCTCCAATCCAAGTCCTTACTTAAAGCAGGGCTGATTTCAGTGTTAGGTGATGTTGCTCAGAGCCTTTTCCAGTTGGGTTGTGAATATCTCCAAGGATGATGTTTCAGAGATGTTGGCAACAGACCCTTGATACATCGACCAGCACCCTTGGATGCATCCTTCCTACTTTCATATACTTTGGTACAGCCTTACGTAGTCCCTAATGTGATGACCTTCCACAAGCAGTGCTTCACTGCCCTTGACTTTGCCCGAAGCTCAGGGGTGTGGGAGGACTGAGGGAAGATCTTTCAGTAATGAAAGCACCAAATACCTCAGATGTTTCTATGTGGAGGATCAGTGCCCGTACCCACATAAACATACATGCAAATGTACATAAATGTGCTGGTGTGTTTATATCCATCACCCAGCTGATTCACACACAGGAGCCAAAGGATGCACACATCCAATACCTTGTGTCCCGACATCTCTGTCTCCTTGTTACACTGCAAATGGACTACATGCATACTGAGGCCCTCACCTGGGAGCTGGAAGCAAGATCCCAAAATGAATTGAGCTGGTAACAGATTTATGGCTTGGCTATGTTCAATTCATAGATCTACTGTCTTCTATTGGTTCCTTACGAGGTGTCACAGCTTGGTCTGATCCACCAGTGAATTGTTTCCCTCAGAAGGTGAAGTGATGGCTGGTTATAAGTCAGCTCTCAAGCAGATGTGTGCAGAGAAAGGTAGGAGAGAGTACTACCAGTTATCAGGAAAGCTGAAGTATAATCCTGGTGCAGTCCTATAACTCCCAGAGCATATTAGGTGCTGAAATTCTTATTCCTCATTTTCTTGACAAATGATGCAACAAGAGCAGATAATGGCTAATATGAATCTTGTCTCAAGACTGCGATTACAGCAGTAATAAGGAATGATGTAAACTTAACTCATCCTTGTTGCAGATTACTAAAGAGAGGGACTTGGACTTCAGGAGCAGTGTGCAGCCAGAACAGAAGCTGGTTATGAAATAGCTCTTTAATTGCCTTTCTTCATGATTTTTGAATTCTGTTTAGCAAGTATGGTTCTTGGGCAATACTCAAAGTAGCAGAAAATAAATGGTTCTTGACTGTAGTTTTTGACCATCAAAGACAATTTTGTTTAAAGGAAGGACATTTTGTAAGGATCATAGAATGGTTTGGGTTGGAAGGAACCTTTAAATGTCATCTAGTCTGAGCACCCTGCCACGAACAGGGACACCTTCAACTTCACTGGGTTGCTCAAAGCCCCTGTCCAACCTGGCCTTGAATGTTTCCAGGGATGGGGCATCCATCACCTCTCTGGACAACCTGTTCCAGTGTTTCACTGAACATTATTATAACAAATTTCATACAAAAAAATTTCTTCCTCATATCTAGTCTGAATCTACCCAAGCATGGTATGAAGCACTTGCTCACAGATACCGTGTTCTAGCCAGACTCGGTGTGGGTTTGCTTTACTTGAATGTGAAATTTTGCAGAAAACACAATATATGACAGAGAAATCATGTCAAAAGGAGGCTTCAGTTCCTGGAAAGCTCTCTTTACTGGTCTGACTTTTCAGCCCTTTCTGTATTTTCTCAATAAAATAGTATTAAACTTGTAAGCTCTAATGAGTAAAATAACTGACACAGCCTTTAGTTTGCTTTCATTCAGCTTTAAGGTATCTCAGTGTCTTAGGAGGGGGCACAGCCTTTCTAACCCACTGTTTTGCAGTCCTCTGGGGCAATACTGCTGAGCTGTCAATACAGGGATTATCAGCTGCCTGCCCCTTCTGTTTCCTTCTATCAGAAACCTTCTCAAAAGCTTGATTCCCTTAGATGTCTTCATCTCTCCTTAGTGACTGTGATTGAAATGATTCTTTCTGAAACATAACTTGGCTTAACACTGTCCATTTTACCAATTTCTTGCTGTTTTAAGCTCTGAAAGCAATGTTCTTAATTTATTTGAAACATTTTGTTTACAGCGTCTCTGTTCTTTTGGTACATTAGTATTTCCTCAATGCCTCCATTTATCTGTGGTGAAATGAGAACTACCCTGCTTTGTTGGGATTTTCTGGTTCTGGTATTCATTTTGATATTTTTCTTTCCATCACTTTAGGAGTTGTTTTGTTCAGCCCTGGAAAGCATCCTAGACAACAGTGTTAGAATTTTGATAGTAGAAACATGCACACACACTGATTCTCTTCTATTTGCAACTTTTCTTCTTGAGTGATCTGTTTCTGGTTCATCTTGCAGACTTGCAGATTCAATCCAAAGCTTTTTATCACGTTTGCATGCAGGTTTAGTGTTTGTTTCAGACCATTAGCTGCACTTGAAAGTGTGTTATTACTAGTGGGATCCAAGCTGAACCTCAGTTATGATTAAGTACTTCCATATTTGCAAACTCCTCTTTGGTGATATTTGTTAGTTTCTCTTTTGGGTCTTACAGCCAGTGCACATTGATTAGTTTCTGCTTTGAAACTGCAACTCCAGGGGAAGCTTGAAAATGTTATTCATAGATCCTTGCTTGGGTCAATACAGCAAATCTACCATCTATTTCACTTTGAGTGCACATCTTCTAGTAGCTCCCAAACCTGTGGGTGTGTAAGAGGCTAATAAACAGCCTGCTCTGTGATTCTGCAGCAGTTCTGCTCCCAGCCCTCCCTGCTGCTTCTGTGAAGAAAGTTTGATTTCGTTCAACAGGTCAAAAGTTGGTGTTTTCTGCTGGTGCAGTTGGGCTCTTCTTGTGCTGTAGCATCAAAGCCTGTTCACTTGAAAATATTACTTAGATGGGATGAAGGTTTTTTGCACTTGAGAATAATATGGCTCTTGTTTGAAAGTCTTCTATGTCTTAAGACCCTTTGCTTCAGTCATTCCTAATGTTTGCTGGAGCTCAAATCCCTAGGCCATCAACATGCCCTTTCACATTTTCGGATGAACTATGTCTGGCTTGCTGTCCAGTGCAATTTCTATTCATATTCCTACAGAATATTTAAATTCTGCTTTACAGTGGTGAGGTAGACACAGGTGTAAGAGATTTTGCTCTGCTCACAGATTTACCATCCTGCCCTACCATTTCTCTCTGTCATGGTACAGAAGCTGCAAAAGTATCATATTGGATCCTTTGCTGCATCTCTTGGCCTTGCCTGAGGGAAGGAGAATGCTCAGCTCCTTCTGTTATTAATTTTGATGCTTCTGCATCATTTTGACCAGCTACATGTCAGAACCGAAAATTATACAATCCAAGATAATAGCCCAGAATTCTTCTGAGGTGAATGAAATGGTGCCTACTGCACTGGACGTTATCATGCAAGGGAAAGGTGTTAGAAGGCATCATCCCTCTGATGGAGTCCTGCAGGTACACCCAGGCTATCCTCGTATGACACTTGTCTACCCTGTTTTCAAAAGCACCTGTATGAGGAAGAGTCAGTAGATTCTTTAGGTGGTATGAAAAAGATTTTTGTAATTTAGATATACCATTACCTTCTTCTTTGCTTCACTGGTAACCAAGGAGAAATCAGACCTGTTGACTGGGCTCTCCTCTGAATGCTGCCTCCTGTGTCTCCTGCTTTAGTGTGGCAGATGCCACGTGCTCCATGTATTTTCTGAACTCTTGTGATTTTATTGTTGTACATTGCTTGTTCATATTTGTATTTTGGGCTCTGTATAGGACACTCTTTTGGTGAAACTGAGTGGCTCCTAATGTGTTCAGTTTGTTTGTTTTCTTTAGCTACGTTTGCCCCTCTGTGTCCATCTTGTATGGGTTATGGGTACTACTGAAATGCTATTTAAATAACATTTTAAGTAGCATGAGTGTTGCACAACAACATAGCTTTTTTTTTTCCATTGCCTCTGCAGTTGCCTCAACTTTTTTCTTTTCTGTGGTCTTCTATTTTTCCCGCCACTGTAGTTGTGCTGATGACTGTGTTATTGACATTGCTTCCTGCTTTCCACCTTTGCAAAATGCATATTACATTTGCTTCCCAATTTTTCTTGCAACTGCTTATCAATATATCTTCTCAGTCTTTCTCTAAGATTCTGTGTAGCTATTTCTTTTGCTGTTTGATATATGCATATCTGTATATATCTTGACTTCAGTAGTGTCAAATCCATCCCTAGAGCTCACAGACTTGTTTTTTAATAGTTATAACCTGTCTGGTTTTTAATAAGAAAGTCTTTTATGACCTCATCTTCAGAGGAAAGGGTCCTTAAATTTGCCTCTTCATTTTGTCTCTTCCTGATTGCAGTTTTTTAATAAGTAATGCACAGTGCTCTAGACTTGCTGTGGATCCGCATTTCCAACTTTGCGGAGTTTTTGTGTTAATTTTCACAGAATACACTGCATTCACAGCATGAAGGAAAAAAAGGCTGAATGAGTCTTTCTTCAAACAATGGGCAGAACCCTCACATTCACAAGCCCTGGACCTCATGGTGAACTTAAACCACTCCAATATCTGTTGGAAAGGCCAAGCAGCAGGGCACAGGTAATGCCGCAGGTTTGTAATGACAGAATTACAGCACTGATAAGAGCTTCTTGACACGGGTGATTTGAGAAGCTGATGAGTGGGGAGACACAGCTGAACATCAGGCTTACAAACAAGGAGACAGTGCTGGGTGATGTGAAATTTGCCAGGAACCTTGATGACACTGACTACATGATGGTGAAAGTCAGGATTTTGGAAAGAGGGCAAAAAGCAGAATCACAGCCCCAGACTTCAGTGGAACAGACTTTGGGTCTTCAAGGACCTGAGTCTTGTTCTGTCCAGTTTGAAAATCTCCAAAGCCAGCGATTCTCTGAGCACCACTCTCTATGTGAATTCCTCTTTACTCTCTTCCATTACTTTATCTTCTATCCTTTCATGGTGCAGCTGCTGGATCATCCTCTCTCTTTTCAGCAGCTAAACACTTTTTCCTGAACTGTTGAAGTCAGTTAGTCTGCTGTGGTCACAGCTTTCTGTCCCAGTGACCTGTTCAGGTTTCCTGTTTTGTGGGGCTTTTATTCTCTCCAGTGAACATTTCAGTACTGCAGGTCAAAGTGGTCATGAGTCTGCTGGGGAGAGGCAAGGACGAGAGAAACAAGGGCACAACTGGTGTCACTGCCAGCCTGTGCAGTCTGGCATCAGTGTACAGGGAGTGACAAAACACATCTTGGAAGGAAATGCATACCTGGAGGCCTTTGTTTTCCTCCCCTAAGAATGATGTTTGACACAGTGATGAGCAAAAATGGAGACTAGTGAAGATCTTTGACTTGGAATTAATCAGTCCCAGAAGAAGCATAAAAAATGATAAGTTAGGTGGAAATAGAAAAGAGGCTGGGTTGTTCTTCATAAAGTCATATAAGTGCAGAACACTCACTGTAATTCAAGTAGGATGAAGAGCAAGCAGAAGGAGCTGTAAGTCTTAATGCAGGCTGTTAGTTACCCAAATATCTGTTGCAAAAAAATTGTACTTCAGAGAGAGTCTGTTTAGAAAGTTCTTTGAATGTATTTCTGATGGACTTTGGTAAAGACAATTATGTGGAAGAGGGTGAATTTTGATTAGATACTGACCAATAGGAAGAAACTGAGAATGTCTAGACAAAGGCCAGGTTAACTGAAAATGGTCCTGAAATGGTATATTTTTGATTTACAGAACCTGAAGGAACATAAATAGTGAAAGAGTAACAATGGATTTCAAGAAGGTAGACTTCAATACTTACAAAATTGGTAAGTGTTGCCTGGGAGGAAAGCCTGATGGAATAGAGAATTTAAGAAAGCTGGCAGTTCCTTAAAGAAGAATATTAATAAGGCTCTCTCCTTGTGGAGGAGAGATAAGAAGTCAGTAAGAGATCAACTTCGCTAAATTATGAGCCTTTCATTGACTTCAAACACAGAAGAAAAGGATACAGAAAGTAGAAACTAAGTCAGGTTACTAAGAAGGAGAATAAAGGCATTGCAAGAGCTCTCAGTGACCTAATCAAAAAGGTCAAGACCAAGGCACGATACCTGTGAGAAGTCCAAACGTTGACACTTAACAGAAGATTTGGAGAAGCCCGAAATGGTGAATGGTTTGTTCTGTCCTGATCTTCACTTACCATCAGAGAGACTGCACTATTAATACCAGTGCCTAAAGGAGAGAAATGCCAGCCCAGAGCACGAGAGGAACACAGCAAGAAGGAGTTTTCAAACTGATCATGCAAAGTGTGGGTTATTTTTTTTTTGAATTTCAGCATAAAGGACTTTTAGCATCGCTTAACATATTTTTTTTTCCTATGGGGGTGCTTGGAGATAAGTAAGGTGCCCAGTGGCTGTAGGATGTGGATGGACACCAGGGAAGTATGGTCTAGAGGAAATGACTCTAGATGGATTGCTACTCTCAGAACAACACAGCACACAAACCTTTCACCTTGAAATGAAGGATAAAGTCAGGGAAGTCTCCTCACAGTTTGACTGTGACCAGGGTTTTTGTTAGTGACCTGTACAATGGAGAGGATATCAAGATAAGAATCCCCAGCAGTGTGATATAGACCATAATTCAAAATGGTCTGGACAGAATGGAGGTATGATCTGAAAAATGACAATATTATTTAATAGGGAATGACTACATTTATGCAGGAATAATTAAGTATGTGAGTATAGGATGAGGAGAAAACTATCTGGACATTCAGAGGTGAGTGAAGAGGCTATAGAGGATTGCAAATTTGACAGAGATGAATGATAGCAAGCTTTGCAAAGCAGTTAGTGTCACAGGGAATGTGTGAACAGGAGCACAGGCTGCCATGAGATGTAATTACTTCTATGTAGCAAAAGGTTGGTCTTAGTTGGAGAATTGTGCCATTTTTTGTGCTGTCTTTCAAGAAAGAGATGATCTATTCTCTAGCTGAGAACAGCTTAAAACATGACCTCTAAGGAAATATTGAAAGAATCAGGCTGGTTCAAGCTAAAGAAAGAATGCTGAGAAGAACACAGTCTCTTCCTTATTTAATTATTGGTTTTTACTTATTTTTCCCCTTTATTCTGTAATTAAAAAAAAAAAAAAAAAAGAGTAAAAGCTCTGTAAATGCATTCTGACAACAGAAAAATGAAAAGACGACCTGCAGCAAGGAAGTTTCAAGTTGAGCTGTGGAGACTCAATCATTGGAGCTGACTTAAGAGCAGGTTTGACAAATATTCATCAAGAATGTTAGGGGTGCCTTGGGCAGCGACATGGACAGACCAGATATTTCCCTCTTCAGTTCTTCCAGCCTAATAGTCTGTGGTGTGAATAAATGTGATTTTTATTTGCATTACTATCTGGAGGCAGTGGCCCTTCTCCCTACTAATGCCATACTGGCTTGTGGACAGAATGACACAAGGATGACTAGGAATACTGCTGACACTAATGACTTGTTGTTGCCCCATCTTTAATTTCAGACATCTAGTCACCAAAAGGAGTGTCCCATGGCGTAGCTGATTTCTCACTTTATACAGGCAGCTAATGAAATTCATGTATAAGCCTTTGATTGAGACCTGTTTTATTCTGTGTGTTTTGAGTGAATACCACATCATCACTTCACAACTGGTGAATGAGCAGAAAATAAAGGGTTTTGTGATAATTTGTTCATAATTCACATTATGAAATAAAATCAGTTTGACCAGATTCTGAGTATCATCTTTTTCTTCATTGTTTGTCACACTTCAGAATGGAAAAAATCTGAAAGAATGTCTTAAACAGGCAAAACATAATTGCTGAAGATAGAAGTTGGCAAAGAGTTAGGACTAACTTGACTATCATCTGTCATCTACCAGTTGTAGAGGAGGCATGGATGTCTCTTGTTAGACTCTGACATAGTTTCTTTTAAGACAGAGTTTAGTGCGTTCAATGGCACTATAAACTTCCACAAGGCAACATGTTTCAGTCTTGTGTACTCTCAGTTCTATAAAATACTTATAGATAGAATTTCCTAGAAATAAATGGTGCTGTGGGTTGGTTGATGCATATGAACCCAAAGCCCCCAAAGACTTTGACAACTTAAAAAGCCTCTGAAGGAACCAAGGGCAAGAGGGAGATTTTTCTCCCTAACAAAGCTGTTCTCATGTGCTGTGAATAACTTTGATATCTAGGATGATTTTTTAAGGGCAAAGAGCATCATGTTCAGTGTTTGATAAGGTTACACTTACATGTCATTTGTTCCTGCTCATTGGATATAGCTGTGCCCTGTTGAGGCAGCTGGTTTAACACAGTCAGAATGCATAATCAATGGTTTCTTAAGATTTTTATTTTTTTTTTAACTTTTGGGAAGTTATGCATAATGCAACATGTGAGAATACCTTTAACACTGCTGCTAGTGAAAATCCATTTTTTGAAAATCTCAGGATTTAATGAATGCAGGAATGTTTTATTCCTTCCAGTCATTATTTTGAAGATTATCCCAGGTTATTAGATTTGATTAAAGGATTTTACGCTTGGCTTGTTTGAGAGCTGAGGATTAAGCAATAAGGAGCTTTCTTCTATTCTGTATCTTTGGGCTTATCATTTCAGTACTGCAGGGCTTTGATTACTTACTCAATTTTGTAAAACATACAGATTTTGTTCATTTACAGCTTTTTAGATCAGTCAGAGCTATTAAGCCTGCTAGGTGATATCCTGACTGACAAGCCCTATTACAGGCTGGGTTTGCCTCCCTTGGCTTGACCAACGCACATCCTTTTTCAGCCCTTGTGGGGATCCCAGTCCCTCCAAGCAGGGACTTCAGTGTCTGGGGGGATTGACCCTGCCACCCTGTTAGCAAATACACAGAAAATTTTGGGGATCAGAAGCCTTTTTGTTTAGCTAATATGAAGGATGTGATGTTCTTCAGCTTCATTCAGAGGTAAGGACAGATATCAAGAGGGCTCAGGGGGCACCTGGCTCAATGGCTTGTCTACTGCAGAACTACCCCTGATGTGCCTTTGCATGAGACCAGGCTCCATCTGGTCCTTTCTTCTAGAGTGTTTGGAGGCAAAGGTGAGGGATCCAGACACTCACTTCACTGTTACAGTGGTTTCCAGGCGAGAGAACAAATGCACTTCCCCTCTGCGGAGGTTTGGGAACAGAGAATACAAGCATATGTCTGTATGTGCCCTTTCTGAGGCAGTGCAGAGGTGGTCAGAAGTGCATGAGCAGTGCCAGAAGATGACTGTGAATTACCCTCCCAAGGATAAAAATCTTCCTGCACATGCTCCTGTCTCCCATGTACTGGCTCTAGAGCAGTGAGTGTGTCCGGCTGTTGTGTTACATTTTTTCTCATCCACAGCAGTCTGTGCACTGGGGGTGTTCAGGTGGGAATGCTGTCACTCACATCCCTCCCAGCTAAACCAGAGGCAGTTTCAGCAGATGGTCTGCTGAAGGCATCTTTGTAGCCCAGTCTTCCCAGATATGCTGTCAACTATCAGGTCAAATGCAAGGACGTTGGTTTGTGATTCGTGTTGATCTTTAATGCCACAGGATGCAACCCACATAAATGTGTTTGTCCATGGAAAAAGACTTGCCTTATCCCTAGACAACTGCCTCAAGGTTAAAGCTTGTGTTTCCCAGATGTTTTCTCGGTATGGCCCTTCAGCTCATTTCCAGTGTGGGATGAAGGACCTTGGGGTTTAGAACAAAACAAGACCCCTACTTCTTCGACCTGACCTCCCACAAACAGATTGTCAGCAGAAGTCCAGCAGACTGCCCAGGCTGCTTTTTGATATTTCAAGACCCTTCATGTTTGTAGATTCCTTGGATGTTCTTTTAAATATGGAGGCTGGTGGTCACTTCAGTGTTAAGTGTACAGAAGCAGGTAAATACAGTTGCTGAGCTTTCACAATCTCTAATGCATTTAATTGTTACTGCCCCATCAGACTTGATGTTCCCACTTTGGTCTTTGATTTTTTTTTTTTCCAGCTTTGACCTCTTTTCTATATCAAAGAGCTGAAAAACAGACACCATTCTTTTACTTTTTATTCCCTTAGGTCAGTTCATAACTTATTCAGTGTATTAATTGTCTGTTACATCCTGCTTGGCTTATCTTTCTTCAAACAACTCATTTACAGAGTTGCAGTTCAATCTCATTGCTAGTGTTTTGGTTCTAGCTCTCATTTAAAAAGAGTTACACTTTGATTCAGCAGAAAACAGAGTCTGTAGCTAATAAGCCATGGGAGTTCAGGGAAAGCTCTGGACATCTTGAATCAACTTCTAATACGTAAGGTGGTCCAGGTGGTGATGGGGCATAGAAGTCAGTTACAGCAATGCCAGAGATGAGGAAAAGGAGCCAAGACATTTCTAATGCTGTTGATCATCTGTGTTCCTTTGCTTTCCCTGCTGTTCCTTGCCAGTCTCCTCCTTCTTTACATACTATCCTTGGTGGAGGCGTTTTGACAGGTGGGATGGTGAAAGGGTACATGTCACAGCATGAGCAAAATATTCTGCTCAGCCACTTCCCTCTCAGTTGCCCCTTTGCAAGTTTGGGATGGGTGGACCTGAGCAACCTTAAGAAACAGTGAAAAAATTCCAGTGACTGATAATCCAGAAACCCTTCCTGGATGAAACACATTTGGTTTTGTTTTGGTATTGTTTTAATCAACCAATTGAACTTACTAAAATGTGGAGCATATTCAGACATTAAAAACCTTTCTCCTAAAATAACTTCTGATAGAATCATTTTATTAGTATTCTTAGACCTCCAATGAGCAGTAACGATGGTAAATCATTAATATATATTCTGCCATTTTAAAAATTAAATCTGTGCCCTGATGTGTTTTACTGTTTTATAGCTATTATATGAAGCCCCTAGGGATGTTCTCATAAAAGGTGTCCCATAAATTTTATATAGCCTTGTACTGCATTATATTTTATTGCAATATTCCAGCTTTTCAAAAAACCTCCGAGGCATCGTTTTTTTTCCCTGAAGGCCTCCATGGGAGAAAGACATCAAAATTTGTGTTGGCAATTTCTAGTGAAAACACCTACCATTTGCAATTGTCATCTCTGTTCTCAGTGACATATTGCCTTCTGTCATTTTCAATGGAAAAAGCTTAGGTGAAAAAGATACAAAAGGAGATAGATTTGTAAGAATAAGAGGGATCATTTTTGTATGTATTTCTTCTGCCTCTGATTACACATCGGTTGGTTTCTCTCTGCTTGTTTTACTCTCCTGCTGAGCTTTCCAACACTTTCCTGCAGTTTAGCTACTTCTATAAAGACAGACAAAGCCCAATGCACAGGGCAGGACAGAGGCAGATGCTGGATGTGGTCCACATGCTCCCAACTCCTAAATATTGTCCCTGGGGGAAAGCAAGTGAGCCTTGGGGCAGCATCCAAGCTTGGCAATATTGCCCCATAACCTCACTGCTTAGGAACAATGAGAGAGATGCTGACTTTGTCAACCCTCTGGAGGCTTGTAGTCCCTACAAAGGAGACAAAGGATGGTCTACTGGTACATGAGCTGAATTCCTATACATGCCACAACACACTGTCTATACATTGGCATAATATTAGAAGAGAGCAGGTTTTCTATGTAGTTTTGGACACCTAAAGATGCAGATTCCCTTTGCATATGGGGATCTGAAATACTCTGGGGTGCTTAAATGATTAAAAAATGGAGATGGGCATGTGGAGGAGACTCTGGGACAGATGTCTTCTTACTCTGAGTGTGCAGTGCCCAAGGCAGTGATACCTGAAGGGAAAGGAAGGAGTCCTTCAGGAAAGCAATACTGCTGCCCTCTGCTATTCTTGCATTCCAGAAACAGCAGCTGCTCTGTCTCCTAACTCCAATGAGGAGGGATTGCAGAAACCCAACGGCTCAGAATAGACTTTTGCAGACATTGGGGAATACAGAGGAACTTCCTCAACACTGTGAATACTTTTCAGCATCAGGTCAATTGTTTCTTAATGTGGAAATGAGTCTGCTGCTACTGCTCTGCTGAAGGATTGAAATTAGTCTTTGTTTCAATTACTTTGGGGCATGAAGGAAAGAAATACTTTCCAGGTCTTTCAATTTCTTCAAGAGGCATCAATGCTTTTCCTTGAAGCCTTACTTGCAATGTTTCTCAGTTATCAAATAAAATGCTCCTCTAGATTAGAAGTTAAGATCAGAAAAAATTAAAAGCCAGAATTCTTATAGGAAAAGATAATTTCAGAAGCGTCTCATGAGTTTTCAGGCTCATGATATTTCGGAGCATTTGTCAGCCTCTTCAGCTGTTTTTGACAGGACCAGTGATGTGCCAACTAACTCTGCCTATCGACAGATCTGACATACAGGACTTAGCAGAGTTGCTGCCTCGGAGCAAATTGCTTGAGAACCAGTATCTCTTGAGTTGTGCCTTTGAATGATGCATGTATTTTCTACTGCCTTTGGCACCCACTTCATCTATGAACCAATTCAAAGAGTGAACTAAAATGAGAAAAGGAACGAAAGTTTTGAAACGTGGTCACTTCTTATAATTTTACGTACTGAGTTTTTTCCTTGGAATCTGTTTCTGCTGTTGTAGTAGGTGTGCTGCTGGCCCTGATGCCTCTCATTTGCAGTCTCACTCCTTGCTGTGTTTGATTCTGTTCATCATTATTATCCGTATTTGTCAGCAATTTTAATCACAGTGATGAAACTAGATTAAAACTATTTAAATATGCTAATATGGTGACAGGCAGTTGAACAGATCAAAATCAAACACAGCTTCCTGTGCTTCACTACACCTTATTAGCTTTGATATTTCTGCTTGTCAAATCCATTATACTTCCACTGGACCAGACTGCCCAGAGAGGTGGTGGATGCCCCATCCCTGGGAGTCTTCAAAGCCAGGCTGGATGAGGCTTTGAGCAACCTGGTCCAGTGGAAGGTGTCCATGCCCATGGCAGGGGAGATGGAACTAAGTGAACTTTTGGGTCCCTTCCAACCCAAACCGTTCTATGATTCTATTATAGTTACAGGACTGACTTTATTGCCAAGCATAATTTGGTCAGCCAGAAGTATGACTAAATTTCATGCTTCTGATCACCCTAATTATGTTAGCAAAATGTTGTGAGTTTGCAGTCTTCAGTGTAACCCTAAATGAAGAAGACAGCCCAGATCCCAACAGAGATCCTGGCCTGGGTTGTAATTCTGGCAGGGCTAGAGGAGTGGGAATAGAAAGCAGCGTGTCTGTTTTGTGGTTGCAGCTGAAGTGTTTGTCCTACTTGGAGTTAAGTGGGAGATGCAGATTTTGCTAGAGGATGGGACCTTTAGGCAGTGTTCCTCAAGAACATGTTTTCTACAAGATTTACAAGCCAAGCCAGTAAAGAAACCGTTGGGAAATTTGTAACAAAAAAATTTATTCGGTTTTGTTTTGTTCTTATTCTTTGGGAGAGGGGAGGAAGAAGAGGGGATCTAAATCACAGTGTTTAAAGAAAACTAATTTGTGAAATCCTAACAGAGGGTTTTTCCAGATATGAACATTTCAGAAAAAGTAGGAAAGTATAATTTTATGCACTTTCTTCTTGTGACATCTTCATGAACCCTTTTGTACCCTGCTATGGTGAACTCATACATAGGGCTGGGAGATGTATGTACAGATAGTGATGAAGGTACAGATGGTGATGAAGGTACAGATGGTGATGTAGGTACAGAAGAAGATGTAGGTACAGATGCTTATTTGGGAGGCACCATAAGTCCATGCACATTGTAGCCAGCAGTGGTTAGATCTCAGCTGAGTTAAAGAGTTTGAGGAAAATGCTGAGTAGTTGTAGAGACCCTGAAGAATGAATTCCAGAATGAAAGTCCTAGAAAGAGTAACCTAAGTCTTCAATTTGCTGGAAATAGAAAGTAGGAATTTTGCAGTGCTCTAGGAGCTGGACAAGAAGTAGTGAGCTTTCTCCAGAAAGGCAGCATCAGGTTAGAATTGCACTGAAATCAGGAAAAAGTTTTCTTGGAAGAGCTTTAGAGCTGTATGGGAGATGTACAATTTCCAACACTGGAGGTCTTTGAGAAGCGCTCAGCTCAGCATTGCTTGGCATGATTAAGGCATGGCAAATCCTCAGCTGGGACGTAATTTACACCTGCTGGAGTCACTTGTTGTCTGTTTACTGAATCTAAGGGAGTAATAGTGAAGCATAAAACCACAAAAGCCCCATGATAGCTTATAATTTCAAATAAAATACTAATAAAATAGAAGATCTGGAACGCCAAAAAAAACCCCACTCTTCTTGCAAATAAATTCCCAGTTTTGGACTGTGGATAAATGAATGTTAGATGTATTCCATGACAAATTTGGAAATCTTTGGAGAGATTAAATAACATACACGTCATTCCTTTCAGAGCAGGATGTCATTTACATGTTTCATATCAAAATAAATATTATAAAACTGCAGTGGTTTTCAAAGTCTGTCTTCACTCAAACAAAAAAATATCTCTTACTGTCATATACTCCCAGTATAATCTCCTAGAGAATGAGCTGGGAGAGAGTGGGTAATCTCCAGCAGAAGAAGATCACGTGTTGAGGATACCTTGGGATGCCTTGTCTTGCTACATTGCCATAGCTTGCAAGGAAGAAAGCTTCTCAAGAGGCAACCAAAAATCCAGCTCTTACAGGGATTTATGATCCAACATGATAAATCATGCTTGCTACCCAGGCATGAGAATGACCTTGATGCCATTGCTACTACTCATCAAATCAGGAGCTTGCTTAATGTAGGAGCATACATCAAACCTGGGCTAATAAGTTTAGTAATTTTCTGTCCCCATGTACAAAAGTATGGCAAATAAATACATGTGTCCAAGAAAACAAGATTTACCCCTGAGTTAAAAAAGCTAATGAAAATAAATCAGTGTTTATAAAACCAAGAGAGAAAGGTAATTAATGTTTCTTAGTGCACTCTTCTCCAAATAAGAAACCTCTGACAAAAACTACACCTGCAAGCAACTGGGTACTGTAAAGTGTCACTTAGAGCTGTCACTAATGGAGCTCTCAGTACATAAAGTGATGAGCTCCCAGCCACAGGGTTTATTGAAGATGTTAAATAGTTCAAAGCTTATAAACACAAGCCGAGCTGAACTTGCAGCTCAGCTTTGCCAAGTGATCTGCAAAGGGAAGACTGAAATGGGAGATGGCAGAAAGCTGCTGCTCTGGATCCTGTCACCCTCCCCAGCCAGGACAAGGATTTTCTGTTTCTAGTGTTTGTCTGTCTGTAATTTGTGATTGAAAGGGACAGATCTGAAGATAGCTGCATGTTGTTTTAAACATAGCTTTGAATCAATACAAAATTAGTGTTGAGTGCTGAAGAGCTGTTTTTCCTTTGTTGAATTATTATTGTCCCACTGGCTTGGACCAGCCAGAAGATGTTTATTTCTTTTTGTCACATTGATTTATTCTGCAGTATTCTGCGATTAGAGCAGGAGGAAAGCTACCTTTCAAAATTTGCCAGAAATCTTGATGGAAATGGACTTTATAAACATCATTCCTTTTGTCATCTTTTTTACTGAACCCCCATGAAATTATCAACTTCAGCTTTGAATTTTCCCACTTCATTTTCACTTATTTGCATTCTAACATGTAGCCTGAATAATACAAGCGAATGATATTATATTTCTTTTCTGTCCTTCCTATTTTGAATATCTCAAAACTTCAGTGACAAGACTCAGCTATGAAATGTGGCCATTGATTAAAATTCAGTTCCCTGAAATATATAATGTGGTTGTGGTCTGTACAAGATCTGCTTTCCTGAGGCTTGGTTTCACAGAATGTATTGTTGGAGGAAGCTCTTCTATCTTTATGAAAGAGCAGCACCAGCCACAGCGGAGTTGCTGTCTTGACTCTAGTCTTTATGATTGTTTTAGTAAAAGCAAATAATAATTAAAAAGTGGTAAAACCCTAATTACAGAGCTATTAATCAGCATCCACAATCAAACACTTTCTGTGGCATCATTGCTAATGGTGTTCTACTAATCCTTTGAAAGAGCTTTTAACTGCTTATACTCAATACAATTTATTTTCCATTTTACCTTCTATTTGTCTGTTTTTATGATAATGAATGCTTAATCCACCATTCATCACTCCTGGTCTTACTATGATTCATTTTTGAACATTTTAATCTGATTATACCAGCCATGTGGCTCAGGGAATTAGCACAGCGAGGTGTAAACAGCGGGACATTGTGTGGCTTTTCTTTTGCATGGGTAACTTTTTCTTGGTGGTATTTCTGATTTTTTTTTTTTTTTTTTTAATGAAAAGGAATGAAATTACTTCTGAAGGGAAATGCAGAAGGGACAATTAGGCTCAAGGTTAACACGGGTTAGTAACAGCCAGGCAGAGTAGTTCTGTGAAAGCTTATCAGCATCACTCCCTCTGTGGGCTTAGGAAGGAGCCTGGATCCTGTAACAATTCAGTTGGGGATAGCCCCTCATTGCTCTGGAGATTCAGTTTTACTGGTTGTGTATAAAACCACAGAATGAGGAGAAACTTTAGGAGATATGAGTAATGTTGTCAAAAGCAATAAGCAACAGAAGAGACCAGACCTGGTGCTTCATAGACAATTCAAAGCCAATGTCTTGTTGATTTTCAAGAAGAGCCAGAGCTGAAGGTTGGTGGTTGTTGGCCAAGGTAGTTGTATTGATGAGCATTTGCAGGCAACTTACATTGAGGAAGAGAAGTTTCTGCTGCCACAGCTTATTCCTTTCCCTGGAGCAGCACAGTAGCAGTGCCACACATGCAACACCACCACCTTGCAAAGCTTTTGTCAGCACAGCTGTTGGTCACAAGTCACAGCTTACTCAGTGGATGGGTGAAATGAGAATTGCGGCAACAGCTGGGGACAAAGATCTCTGCTATAGGCCTGATCCCTCAAAAATCCCCTCACGCTTTAACAGTTCTGGCAATACAACAACCCAGACCTTTGTTTGTGCCAGCGTTACTGCTGTTAAAAGTTGTTAGTTATTAACAGAGCCATTTAATTATAAAGTTGCTCCATTAAGTTGTACTGGGAACAACTTTGTGAAGCTTGAGCAGAGACAAGGTTGAGACAGTTCTTCCTTTGGGTGTAGCTAGGTCAGTTCCCACCAAAGGTTTTTAAACCTTTCCAAAACCTTTCTTTGCTGTTCATTCTTAATAGTGATATGCTATAGAGGCACCAAGCTAGAGAGGTTTATGAGAACAGCGTTGCACAATACAGGAACAGTGCAGATTATTCATTGCCCAGATAATACTAACAAGGTGAGAACAATTACTTGTTACACATGGAAATTAAAATAATGGCCATTTGCTCATAAAACATCTTGTAGCTTCCCACTGCACAGCCATGCCCTGCTCAGTTCAAATTGCCAATTCTCTGTGACACAGGAAGTTCCAGATGTGACAGATTGTTTCTATAAGACTGTGTTTTCTCCCTCATGTTTGCACTTCTTGCAGAGTTCTTGTGCATTTGTGTGCCTATGCAGGAAACATTGAGGATTCTAACTCACTAATGACTTTTCGCAATCATTACCCCCAAGTCTAGCCTAAATCCTTTGCCCCCTGTAACACAGGGATTTTGAAAACACAAATTGCCCCAGGGGTGGCAACCTATCTGAAGGTCAGCTAACATGTTCATAGCCTGGAAAAGCTGTAAGGGTAGAGTGATTTAGCTTCACTCCCCCTCCAAAGATCAGATTAGATTGAATGGCATCATGTTCGTTGCTGGTTGTGAGTTGCCTATTCAGTGATGGGGAATTTGGGAATGTGTCCATGTGGTCAAATTCTCCTCTCAAAACCAGAATCAAGGTCAGTTCAGATGTGAAAAAGACGAAAATCTTGGTAAACTCCATGTAAAGAAGACAACGGGGAGAGGACAGAAAGTAAAGGAGTAAGTTAATAGGCACTTCTGTGAGGGCAAACAGCCGCTCTGAACATCAGGGCAGTGGCTCTGCTCCAACAGGGTCAGCACAGGGAAGCTGCAGGTGTTAAGAAGAAATCTGGGGAGGGTGCAAGTTGGGTGAAGAGTCATGAGAGAAACAGGAGGGAAAGAGATCAGTTTGTAGGCAGATTTCTGTAGGACTTTTAAAGAAAAAGGTGGGAGATCTGGACTTGATCTATTAGAGAGGAATACCTGGATTCCACTCTTGGGCAGAGTAAAAGAGGAGATTTATGGACCTCTATGGGAAATGTTCAAGACTGTGGCTTGTTATATGTCACTCAACTAGTCCTGTTTCCCCTGACCATTCTCTACTAAAATATGGGCCTGCAAGGAAGGTAATGGGGAATCGCCAGAAGGGTTGCAGAGAAGGTGTAGGCAGCTGGGGTAAGGCTGAGGGTAAGTATGGGTAATGGCAGAGGCAATAACAGAGCAGCTGAGACCCTCCAGCCAGGAGATCAACATCTTTTTTGTAAAGCTAAAAGCTCTTAAGGAGCAGTCTCCATTTGATGGGCAAAAGGAAGGAATCCTGCAAACTGATTAATCTTTCCAAAAGAGGGCTAAAAGCTCATACAAAGGCAGAATTATGTCCCAGCTCTTCTGCCACGAGCCATTGAACTTACAGTGAAATGTGACAGTGCCATTTTTGGCTGGATTGGATTAATAAAACAACCGCATCTATTAGCAAAACTTAAGGCACTGCGAGATATAGTTATCCTGTGGAAAATAATGTGCTGCATTATAAAAGGTAGGTTCATTTGGAATTCTTAATACTTAATGTCTTTGAAACTGCTTTTGTTAGAAGAGTACTGGGGAGGTGGGGGCAGGGAATGTTAAGAATAGAAACCAAAATGCTTTTTTGCACATATTAACCGTGAAATGACTTAGGGATCATAAAGAAAACTGTTTTTCCTTCCTTTCCATCCTTTATTTTCCATTTTTTCTTCCTGTTCTTCTGTGTTGGCATCTTTCTTCATTGTGATGTTGTCATAAATAGGATAGAAAGTATCTGCTGGGTCAGTGGATGCCTTGTATTCCAGCTCTGTCATATTGCTCAGTGACCATGACCCACCTGGGATGCAGCAGGGGACATGGGTACCTCAACCCAAATTTTCAGAGTAATTTTGTTCAAACAGAACTAAAAAGTGCTCTAAAATAACACTACTACAATCTCATATTTTTTCTCATAAAAAGGCAACAAAGCATTTTCGTCCATATATTAGAGAGGCGTGCCCAGCTCTGCCTCTGAGTTTGCCACAGTGAACAATTTGCTGGAGTAGGGCAGGGAAAGCTGCCTTGAGCTTGTGGAAAGGCTGGATCTGCCTAAAATACTCCATGGGGAGCCTCAGTAACAGCATATATGGGAATGTTGTGGTTGTCACTCTGAACCTGGAACTGTCCTGTAGTTCCACTAATGCACATCAGATTTCCATGTTTTCAAGTCCTGGCCTCCTGACTCCTTAAATTATTAAAGTAGGAGAGTTTTCATGTTGCATTTATATTTCACAGGTATGCCACTGTTCTCCATAAGCAGACTTCACAGCATGGACCACGTAAAGAGCTTGATTGGTTTTCCTTGTTTCTGCTGTGTTTTGTATCTGATTCTTTTCCAACACGCAGGTGAGAGCTGTGTGGTGGGATAGTAATTGAATTGTAAAAACTGTTTCAATGGGATTAAAAATGTAATAGAAACATTAGACTCAGGTTCTGCATAAAGTTCACTGTAAATATTACATTTTAATGCATCCTTTCTGTGATGCTTGGGGAGATTGAGTCTTCTGGACTATGAGGATGTGGAAATATTAACAATGGTCTGTGCTTAATAGCAATGCATCATCCCAGTCTGTGTCAATATATCACAATGAATCCTGAGATCAATACTTAATTGTTTTGCATACTTGCAAGACCGAATGATTAATTGAGCAAAAAAATATAACAGAATGACAGCCCTCTCCTGGAGATTCTTAGAGGAGCAGCATGATTCCCTTTTCAGTAGAGCTGGAGACCTCTGCTCTTTGTTACATCTCATTTTCAGAGTGCTGCTTAGGTGCCTGTTTGATCAGTAGAACAAGAGGTGATGCATGAAGGACGCATGGTGCTCACAGGTGAGGTGTTGTGTGACCTCCCCATTCTTGTATTCCCACTGGATTGGAAAGATGGAACAGGAGTTACCATCGCAGTGCACTGCCTGCTGAATTCTTCTCTGCGTGGTTTGAAAATGGCCTTGCTCAGAATTTCCTATGCCACCTTCATGCTTTGGGCTGATTTTCTTTTACTGAACAGCTTTTGGCACGTTACTCAGTCCTTATTCAGCTGTTCTTTGAGATGGAGAGTTCAGCATTTTGCTGTGTTTATGAATGTTTTATACTCCACATTCAAAACACGCTCATTATTTATAGCCTGAAATTCAGAGTCATGGAACAGTTTGGGTTGGGAGGGACTTTTAAAGCTCATCTAGTCCAGCCCAACCCCCTTGCAAGAAGCAGGGATATCTTCAGGTAGATTGGGAACTCCATCCAACCTGACCATGAATGTTTCCAGGGGTGGGATATCGACCACCCCTCTGGGCAACCTGTGCCAGTGTTTCACCACCTTCATTGTAAAAAGTTTCTTCCTTGTATCTGAACCTATCTTCTTTTAATTTAAACCATTACCCCTTGTCCTATTGCAACAAACACTGCTAAAAAATGTGTCTACATCTTTCCTGTAGCCCTCTCAGGAACTGGAAGGTGCTATGAAGTCTTCCTGAAGTCTCCTCTTCTCCAGGCTGAACAGCCCCTACTCTCTCAGCCTTTCCTCAAGGGAGGGGTGCTCCTGCCCTCTGATCATCTCTGTGGCCTCCTCTGGATTTGCTCCAACATGTTTATGTCCTGCAACATTCTGTCTTCAACATGTCATTCTACTTTCAGAAATCCCTCAAAACCACACCAGAATCCCTGAACTAAGTAAGTTCATCTGTGTCCACTGAACTCCTCACAAACAACTTTGTACCTGCTGCTGAGCTCGTGAACCTTGGCTCTCAGAGCTGGCAGCCTTGGCTTTCTTTTGCTTTCAGTAGGTGATAGGGTTGAGTCTTCACCCAGAAATGCTTTAGAGCCCTTTTCTCTTTTCAGTCTTTTACACGGGGCGTTGTGTCCTGTAACATCCACTTCTTGGAATGGCTCTCTCCATGCCAGGCTGTCAGATGCTGCTATCACTCCTCCTGCACCACACCTTCCCCTGGGCTGCTCCTCAGCATCTCTGCTGTCAAAGCCAGCTGCTCTCAACCCTGTTATGAACTTGGAAGTACAGACTGAATACTATCACACAGAGGCTCTCTGACGCTGAGATACATAATGAAGTGGTGACAGGGGAGCTGCATTTGTTGCTTTCATCCCCTGCTCAGGGAGGCTGCAAACCTTAGGAAATGTACTTCATGTTGGTATAGAAATTGTAAATACTTCAGTGGCATTCAGTTTTCAAGAGGAGAAATGAAAGTGGTGGTATTTGAGACACTTGTTATGGTAAGTTCTGCACTCTGCATAGAAATGAGGACACAGCAATGTGCATGTATATGAATTACCTCTGGAGGATGGGTGGAGCATGTCAGCTTGTACTTTGGCACAATCAGGTTCAAATCCCAGCTTTGCCTAGCTGATAACAGTGCTTCTCTGTTCTTGTCATCCTGAATCTGGTAGAATGAGGGTTGAATTTATCTCTTCAGGCATCTAGCTATACTAACAACTGTGATTTCCACCTCCAGCCTCTGGTCTGACTTGCAGGAAATGGCAGAGCCCTTGCCAAATTTTCTTTTTCATCAGTTCAATACAGAAGAGACTTTACAAACAGTTCATTTACAAGGCATATGGAGAAGTGGAAGTAGTACTTTCTAATTAAAAATGAAATTGGCACTTAAGTAGCCAGAGAGGCACTAAGCCACCTTCTGAGCTGAAGGAAATGGGTTCCTGTCAGAAAACAGGCATAAATCACCTGAGAATATGAGCTTCAAGTGGTTTGGTGGGTTCATATATAACGAACAGCTCTTAGAGCTTTTCTAAATAGCATGTATTTAGTTAAAAAACCAACATGAATTACTGTAAGGATGTGATTGAGACAAACACTGTTTATTCAGCTTGGTGCAGGAGTATCTTCAACAAAGGCAAGAAAGAGTGGCCAGGTGATACAGGAGAGAAGAGCTGATGCCATGACTGGTCTCATGGGATGTCACAACAGGGAGAGGGAGAAGAATTGTTTTGGAAGACACCTGAACCTGTTAATGCCAAAACTTAAGGAAAACAAACAAGAGTTTAATTCAAAATGAGAAAAACATTTCCATTTAAAGTATTGGGCCTTTTCATACTTCTCCTGTTAACTGTCATAACTTTATTGAAAGATTCAGAAATACAAAAGATACTTCCCGCAGGTCACATCCATATCAATTCCTAGTAAAAGATGATTTCTTCCAGAAATCCCACTATTGTGAGTTACTGCCCCAGTGCTCTGCTCTGTGGATAAGTCCCAATGAAATCAGAATATGCCAGTGGAGGAAAGTAGGAACAGAAATGTCAGTGGAATTGGTCTCAAATATCTGAGGATTGAAGTAGAATTCTAATCAGAGGCATTATGTCACTCTTGACCTTTTCTCCCCTACCTTTATCCATGATAGTTTCTTCTGCATGTATCTTCCCAATAAAACCAGTGGTGGTTTGTTTTCTTTTTGTGTGTGCAGGCTTCATTCAGTGCAGTGTGGAGGATAATGACATCTAAGAGTTGAAACAGCTCGTGGGCTCTCCTATGAGCAGGCTGAGACAATAAAGAGTCCATCTGGGGATTTTTCACGCTCAGTGGTAGAAAATACCTTCTTGCAAGTTGTCTAGAGCCATTGGCATTTTTAGTTGTATCAGTGTGCTTCCTTCATGCATGTGATCACAGCCACTGCCACTGCTCTTAGACTTAGTGAGAGCAAGGAATTATCAAAGGGAGAAAGGTCACCTCAAGGTCTTCTTTTCTCCTCATCTGAGTGCTTCCTATTTCAGACACCAGCACTGACACAAACCCTGAGACCTTCCCATTATCCTCCCCCACTTAAAAATACGTGTCGTGTTGGTGGAGCATGTCTACATGTGTCCTCCATATAACTAAAGGAAGTTTAGACATCTGCCTTGCTCTTGTGGCTTCCAGGTGTTCCTTTGGGGTGGAATGAACCCTTCCTTTAATGAGTAAAAGGACTTTTCTCTGCTCTCCAAATAAATGTGTCTTTCACAGAATTCGAGAGTTTGTTGCCAGTTGGATTTCACTACACCCAATACAGGTCAACCCAACTAGAACTTGCAGTTTTATATGCATTTATGTATTTTAAGAGAAATTTAGGGATAAGTAAACTAACATGACATTGGCCTTGATTTTCCTGTTTGGGGCTTTGCCCAATTTTTAAACCTGTGGAAATCGGGAACAAACTTTGTTACTCTAAAATGCGCTCAGCTCACACCTGTCAACATGTTAAAAAATGACATACAGAGCAGGGGAAAATTAAAGCTATCGTATGGACATGAAGTACTCTTAGTTCCTTATGTAATGGCAGCTGTGCTGCACAAAAAGGTGTGACACTGTTTTTCTGTCACCTTTAAACCTCCTCCTCTTTCCTTAGTGCTTCAAGCTGAGCCTTCCCTGGGTGGTTGCCTGTCAATAGCTGTGCCCACTGGCTTGTAGTAAATCTTTTTCTCTTTATATGTCAGTCAGAGGGGAGGGAATTTTCAGGAGAGGCAAATGCCAGGTGGAATTTTTGTTAACTTTTTGTGGGCTTTTCCAATCCAAAGTCTTTCTCCCACCCCTTCATCTGAGAATCAGTGAAGGTTGCCTTGAAGATCTGGCTTTGTTTATAGAAACCCTGTGGAATAACAAGGCTTGAAACTTCACTGATTTTACTATCACTGTGCTCCAAGATGTGTGCTGTGAGGATAGGGACTTGACATAACATTTCTTTTCCTGTCATCTCTGATGATGCAGATGCACAAACGAGGTTCTAGTTGTTTACTTGCATGTTAATTTTAAGCTTAATTAGTAACACAAGGGGTGCAGGGAATTAGTGTTTGACAAATGGAAGAAGACACATTTGGTAGGAGAATGAAGCAATGTTTGTTTTTTTAGCTCCTAAGAGGCTGTTGCAAACTACGAAAAGGAAAACAAAGTTGAACTATAGAAGAAGTACTTGAGAGTGTGTCCTTTCAAGTACTTCTGTCTCTAATTTAAAAAAGCAATTACTGCAAAGTAAAGAGCACAGGAAAATTTGTCCTGTATTTCACTTTCTGGAGGAACAAGAGCCAGTAAGAACCTGGCTGTTCATTCCCTGGCAAAGACACAAGCTTGTTACAAAGAAGGAAACATTGGGTATAACCCATATATTTTTATCCACCAGCTCCTCTGATTCCTGCAATGCATTAATAGCTTTATTGCAGCCTTGTGTTAGCTGAACAGTCATCAGAAGAGATTGTTTCCTCATCCCTATTTAGCCACTGCTGAGCCACAGGGAGAATGGTTTTACAGACCCCTGCCAGTCTGCTTTATCTTTAATCTTTCCCCTTCCTAGCTGAAAAGCGACCTTTGTGGAGAATCTCACCTGCTGCTATTTCTAAAATCTTTCTTAGATTATAAAATAGCACCAAGGGTCATATAAAAACTGAAGGAGAGTCAAGGCCAGGTCTGAGGGGTATGACCTGTGTCATGAGCACTAAGCACCAGCATCAGTTGTTCAGGAGATAAGATTTGGCACTGGCTCATGTGGTACTGTTGTTCCCAGTATGTTTAGAGGCAATATCTCCTCCTTTCCTGCTGTGCATGCCATCGCTCACCTGGTAACACAGAGCAGCAAGATCAAAGCATGTGAAGCAGCTACACTGCACTTGCAAGGTGCTTTAAAGTTTTGCACCTCTGTTCTTGGTGAGACTGTGAGCTGTCAGTTGTACAACCTCAGCAAACACGGCTGCTTGGCTCCACAGCCCGCTTCTGATTCTGAGAGCCTCTGGAGGGCAAGCACTTGATTTAGAATTGGAGGAAAAGACTGCAAAGGTTCAGCAGGAGCAGGTGAAGGGTGGGAATTACTGTGCAGCTCATGCACAAAAGCTAAAGGGTCACAGTTCCTGCAGCATTTCAGCTTCCAATGATTATCTCTCCAGAACAGTGCTTTGCACAAGAAGCCTGTCTCAGGTCCTCCCAGCAGCTGAGGATCCTTCTGCTTTTGTTTAGTTTAAAATGTCATTCAGCAGCACCCACGAGCAAGGGCATGTGGGGAGGGAACACACCATCACCCATGCTGAAGGGCATGAGAAACAGGTCAGCACTTCTCCTCACCAGAAACCTCTGCTGTCTTCCAACAGGATCTCTTAGCGCCTCTGTGCTGGTGTGGGGGCACCAGGTGGAGTTGCCCTGGGAGGCCTATTTTGTTGTTTTACCTGGGTTATTCTTGGGTGTTCCCCTTAATTGTGCTGATTATGTTGGGAGAGGGAAGTACAACAGCACCCTCTGGTTTGGCTGGTCCATGGAGGGTTCTTGCAGAGACGTTAGGGACTGCTTCCATTGTCCCCACTCTACAGCTCTGTCATGAAAACTTCAATGGCTGATAATTGTTAACATTTGCTATAAACTTTGATGTTCAGCATGTTTCTTCCTGCATGTATAGAGAGTTAATGATAAAGAGTGTGTCTCTGCCAGATCAATCTGGCAATCAATCTGTTTATCAATCTGCAGACCAGGTTTGAGGTCCTTATGGGTTGTAAAACCTGTTGATATAGTTTGGTTTTTGTCTTTGTGTTTTTTTTTTTGTTTGTTTGTTTTTTGTTGTTGGTTTTTTAGGTTTTTGTTTGTTTTGGTTTTGGTGTTTGGTTTTTTGTTTTTGTCTGATTTGGGTTTTGTTTGTTTTTGTTTTGTGGTTTGGTTTGTTTCATTTAGTTTATTTTAGTTAGATTTTGGGGCTTTTTCCTCTTAGAAAAATAAAACCCTGGCATTGGGTTCTCTTCTGCTCCTTGCTAAACTGGTGAGAATTTACAGAAATGTCAGTGTGACTGGTAGTAAAGTGAATTTACTCTGGGGTTTCTGAGTGGAGCAGCAGGTCCTGCATAGATCTATCTTCATTGCCCTGCGTGAGCTGGTCTATAGAATTTTAATTTTGCCACTTTACACCTCCCTTGAGAAACCGCTTGGTTTTTCTTGAAATGACAAAGAATACAATGAAAATTGTATTGGCTCCCAAATGCCATTTATCTTTTTACTGGTTTTGGGAGGGACTTTCAAAATCATTGACTAAACTACAAGCAGAATTAACTAAGTATTATGCAAACCCCCTATTATAACTTTTCTGAGTTTCAAGTTGTTAGTGCATTCTGTAGTTGTTTATGGATATAGTATATGGCATATGTGGGGAAAGAGTAACCACCAGCAGCCCTCTGCTCAGCTGCTTAAAAGGAAAAAAAGCCCATTCCACTTTTTAAATTTACCAGCTTTAATAGAAGTAAAAGGCATAGAGAGACTTCTCCTTCCTCCTTCAGACTGAGCTGAAGCCAAATATTTCCTGCCTTCCACCAGGGACCAAGTGAAGGATGCTCAGAGCTTCCTCAGTAAGGCTTCCTGAAATCACAGGGGAGGCTCTCCTTGTCAGGAATTCAAAAGGCATCAACACAAACCCTAGTTCTTTAAGCACTCAAAAGTACTTTCTTTTTTTTTTTTTTAAAAAAAAAAATAAAGCCAGCCTTCTCTAGATCAAAGAGAGACTTTTCTGGAACTAAGAGGCATGTAAGGATATGTGCTCTGGTTGTGTTCTCAATGCACAGGTTATCTGAAGCTGCTCCAAATTGTTTCTGGACTACTGTTGCAATGTTTTTTTGCAGTTTTTTATTTTTCCTTTTTTTAGCCTTGTTAATTGATGATAAATCTATTTTCTTCTCCTGGAAAGAGAATGGTGTGTTTTATTTTTTGTTTGTTTTATTGTTTGTTTATTTGCTTTTTTATTTTATTTTTTTTAAATATCAGGATTTTGTTGGCAAAGTTATAGATCATCTTTTGAGTCCATGGCTATCTTAACTGAGTTGAACCTGACAGCTTTTTCACAGTCTTCTGCAGCTGGATAATAATTCCATTGAGGTTCATGTAACAATTCAATCACACTTCACCTGCATTTGCCAGTCACTCATGCTCAAGAAAATCTCAGAAATAGGACATGATGCTGCAGCCCCGTGCTGACTTCGATCCTGTTCTGCTTTAAGGATAACTCCCACCCCTTTCCCAGTGTTATCAGTTTCCCGTTCTTTGTGCTCTCACAAAGAACATACTGTAAGCTTTTAGTTTAGTCTCTTGGCTCTGCTTTCCTTATGCATGGTTTTTGTAAATTTATTCTGCCCACGATTGAAATTATTCTTACAAAATTTCTCTGCTCAAGTCTCTTTGCACTTTTATGAAAGTTCACATTGCTCCCCTCAGAGAGACTCACATTTCTATCCTCTCTTGACCTATATATTTAGATTTTTGTTTTGTTTAATCCATTTTAATTCGGAGAATTAGAAAACATGACTCAAGCTGATCCAGATGGAAAACATAAAGTTTTTCAAATCCAGAGGACATTTCTGTATATGTTGTTTCCAAAACTCATCCTTATTAAGGATGTTCCAGTATCTGGGTGCCCCCTTAGGGATTGTTATCCCCCCATATTTTATAACATATCTGGAAACAACTATTAATTTCCTCATTGGTGAATGCAGTGCTATATTCAATTTTTTTTGCATTCATGCCTTTTCTTCAGCGTGTTTTAAAGTTATTTATAAAACAGAATTTCTACCTTTGAGAAAAAGAAAAGTGTTATTTTCTTCTTTCTTTGACAGCCTGCTTTGTCCCTTGATGAAAACCTAGCTGTTTGGACTACTTTTCTTCACACAGGAATTTGTTTCCTTACTCCAGTTCTTATTTTAAGGCAGATTTGCTGGTTCTGTGTTGTCTAACCTAAGAGTTCAGGTGCCTCTTGTTAGGCTGGTTAGCTGCATTCCCACTTCCATATGTGGTATTGTGGCCCTGCTAATCAAGATGTTAGATGAATATCCTGGCCCTGTGGGATTTGGATAAAAATAATAATACAGAGAAGGGAGGCTTAATGAATTAAATTCAATTAAAGAAGTAACTTCTAGAATAATGATATTTCCAGGTCTGCATTCTGTATGAAATCCTCCTAATAGAGAAGACATTATTCTCACATATTTCTCTATTATTCCCAGGTATCCCTCCTTTTCTTCTTCCAGCTGAAGTAATGTGTATCTTATTCCAGTGTGGCTCCAGTCAGCATGGAGCAGAATCATCATCCAGTGGATGATTCAGACTAGGTGAGGTTTTGCCTTGCAGAAGATTGTGGGGCTCCCTGTGGTGAGTGGCCTGAATTTCTCTGACTTGTTGGAAGGGCTGTGTATGTGTATATATGTGTGTGTGTGAGAAAGGGCTGGCCTAGAGTGGGAGGGCACAGCCTTCTGTTGGGATATGTTTTTTTTTGGGAAGGAATGACCAAAAGAGTAGAACAATTGAGCTAGAATTTTAATTTTGGCAGTGTAGAAGAAGATGGTCAGAAAGAACCATCAGCTTGATGTTAAATACTCCAAAAACCATCACTAGAGCAGATCGGTCTTTCTAATTAACCCTCCCCTGAGCCACTACAACAAACTCCCTGTCTTCTGGACCTACACATTTCATAGTTACTTGTCCTTCCAACAAGCCCTGCAAAGCTGCTTTGCCTTTAGCAGAGATCCTTTGGTGTCTTGCCTTCCCTGGGGCAAAGTTAATTTGCATTCACTATTGCTTTCCTGGACTGCTGTCTTTCCCTACCTTGGAGGAGCCAAAGTACTTTTCCAGAGTCTCTTATAGGGGTGTGTTGAGGCAACCTAAACAACGCTGCCTCTTCCTAAATGTTCTGCTGTCACAGGTAGTGCTCCAGAGGTAGACATAAATTATTCCTTATGACTTTTCTTTCTCTTTTGTAATACACCTGGCTCCATTAACTTCAGAACATGAGGCCCTGTATTTCAAAAAGCGTCACTCCTTCAATGTGTTCAGGAACTGATGTGTAAAGCCTGGTGCTGAGGAGGGAGGAGAGCCACATCCCACCAACCTTCACACACTGTTTCTTCCCTGATGTGTTTGCTGGTGTTGATTGTGAGCACAGCACAACTCCAAGTAAGGAGCTCAGCAAGAGCTGGAAAAACACAATTTCAAAGAAGAGAAAATTTCCAGCCATCAGCAGGATAACCCTTCCAATGCATTAGCATCTAGGGCAGCCACCATGTGGAGAGAGACACAATGTCACTTTGCTTTACAATGTCCCAATGTGGATGAGGGCTCTTTGCTGCTTCTCCCCATTTTATAACCACAACCAGCCCTGAAAAGGTTGGAGGATGAACACAGAGCTCCTGGTTCAAAAGTTGCTGCTGATTTTGCTGGGCTGTTGTCCTTTGCTTGCCTTTCCCTAAACACTGTGTTTGATTTCTTTTTAGAAAATGCTGAGTAAAGAAACATTAAAGAATGAAAAATGCATGAATGTCTTGATTTTTAGCTATAGAAAGAAATACCTTAGCACAGTACTTCTCTCCCCTGCTGTCCCACCTCCATTATCTGGGGAGATTGTTGTAAAACAGTTCAGATTGACCCACACTTTGCAAGTACAGATTGTCTTTCCCTGCAGTGCTGCTGTAAAATGTCTTTTTGGGAGGAATCTCTTAGTGTCCCCTGTGATCTCCAATTTTAATTTTTCCAATTCTCAACTCTTGTTAACATTACCTCTAAGTTTAGGGAAGGACTGAATGAGTCACCTGCTCACAGCCACTAAAGTCTTTAGGCAGACACCAGAAATCATATTGATCACTCCAACATAAAATCCTGTTTGAATTTCTGTGGTTTCTCTCAATACTCATCTGGTATTGGGAGGCAAATAAATGTTTTCATCCATCTGAGAACTTTTAACTACCACTTGCTGATGAACACATCTATGAACAGGAGCAGGAGGGAACTTGTATCTGTGCCTTCTTTGCTGTATTTCTGTACTTGAGCTACAGCAGCTGAAATGAATAGTGATGTAGTGTAGACAGAGCAGCTTGATCAGGGCATGCTAATTTGGAAGCACAGCTGTCCCCAGCACAGCATGGAGTGCTTGTGTGATGTGGCTGATGTTGAGTGGTTTTGTGCAAGGACTAGAAAGTGTCTGATAAACCGCTGAATGCCTCTTGAGTACTAAAATGCCTCCAGTTTTTCAGCCCTGGAATCGGCATCTCCAAGTCGGTTGAGACTCACTGATGAGAGAATCAGCTCATTACAGGAGACTAGCAGAAGAATGTCTCCAGCAATACTCTCAGCACTTTTGTCAGCAAAAGAGCAGCAGTTTCACAATCTGAATAATTTCTTAAGTGAAAAAAATCACTAGTAAAATGAGTAGTTAGAAATGACAGCTTAAAAAAGTGAATCTCATAAAAGTAAATTGAGTTCAGTAAAGTCAAATGAGATACGATGGTCTTTTATTTGTTGGCTGCCCAAAATCCTGTTAATTTTAGGTTCTGGTCACTGAAGTGTTTTACTTAATGATATCACTAAAAATAATTAGGTACGTGTTGCTGATGTAAAGGAAATTCCAGAAGTGATTGCATATAAACTGATAAGGAATTGCTGCTGGTGGAGTTCTTGGAAATAGGAGTTGGAAAGAGGATAATTATTGCAGAAATCTTGTTGGCTTTAGTCAGTGGGCACATAAAACTGTCCTGATCTGTTAAAGGCAAACCTGTTTCCTCAGAAATAAGGCAATATTTTCCCAACAAGGGTATTGTTTGGCATTGCTGATGTCATCCATTTAAGAAAAACTACATTCCTTACAGAGAAGGAGAAATATAAAGGGCTGTGTCTGGATATATGGAGCTATAATTTGAGTATGACTGTTTCAGATAAGACAAAAGACACCTAAATAATCAAAGGTGGACTCACAGTTTTGTGCAAACTCTTATCTTTTCCTGCAATTATCAATATCATGAAAGGGTCATCTCACTTCATGCCATTTCCATCTACAACATCACCAGGGGCTGGGAGTTTATAATCACCACCAAGGATTTGGGGATACAGATTTCATTACAGAAACCTGTAGGGCCGTAATCTGCCTCTGCTTCCAGACATCATCAGCACAGGATTTGGAGGACAAGATAGATCTATGGGAGCTCTAGGGCATGGCCCTGAATAGTGCAAGGACCAATTCTCCATGGTTCCCAACTTGGGGGCACCAAGTCCAAAAAACCCCAAAAGAGGACAGACTGGATTTCCCCTGCTAATGTTCTTCAGAACAGCTGTCCCAGAGGGTAATTTGCCATTAGCCCATTTTTTGGGGGGGTTGTTTATTTTTTTATTTTTTATTTTTTATTATTTTTTAGCCATGAACAATTCAGACTTCTGGGTCTGTGCTCCTCCCACAGAAAGGCTGGTATCTCTCAGGTGAGCATCTCCATTTCTCCTCGTGCTAAGGTGCCAGGAGGGCTGCAGGTTCAAGCGTGTCCTGCCTAGATGCACAATGAGCTGAGTCCTTTTCCTTCATTTTTGGACAGATTTTCAAAGTAAGGCATAGCTGTTCTCTCTCTGCTGAGGAGGTTGGCATTAACAGCTCTGTGAAGGAGGCATCTGGACACTCCATGGGGCAGGAATATCCTTGTGGTAAGAGCTGCCTGCTTGCAATAGAGTTCTAACTCTGTGCCTCTGCTCTTGGCTGTTGCCAACTGCTGGTCTTGGTGTGACCCCAGAGCCAGAGAAAGGGCTTTGAATCCTACTGTCTGCTGCACAACAACTGTTTTCTTTTGCTGTCACATTTCATACAGACTGATAACTTCTTGCTGTTTTGGAGGCAGGAATGCTCAGTACTTTGGGAGGCTTAGGTTCACCTTCTGACAGAAAATTGAGTCTGAGTGTCACTGAACTCCACCTTCTTAAAATGATTCAGTTTGACTCAGAGCTCTTCCACAAATTCAGTGCTATGTTTTTGTTTGCTTCACCTTTCCCCTAAAAGCTTGCACGCCTTCAGATGCAAACTCCAGGTGAAAGGCTGCTGCGAGAGTGGCAAAATGTGTTCAGTGTGGGTGTTAAAAAGATACTGCAAGCAATTTCACTAGCACTAATAAGGGTAATTGGAAATCTTTGGCTCAGAAGGAGCATGGTGGGTTTAAAAGCCTAAAAGCTACAGAATTATGCAAATAGAGAGATCATCCTCCACAGGAAAAATTTTACAGGTGTGAACTCCTACCCTGTACGATAAGTGCTGAGAACAACAGGGTTAGGAGGGTCATGGCTTTTAGAATAAGTGGCCTATTCATTTGATTCACAGAAGATGTGACTTCTTAAATCCTGGTCTTCAGAAAAGCCTTTCCTGAGTCCCACCATTTGAGAATCCTTGGAACAATTTCTATTAAGTGGCTGCTTACACTGAGGCCGTGTTTATAAGGGAAAGATGAGTATGAACTGAAATCCTGATTTCAGAAATAGTAATACTGTTATTTGCTTAAGTGGGAGAAATTACTTCTGTGCCTTACGTTGGGAAAAGGGTGGTTTACAGTAATTCTAAAAAGCGATTTCCTGTGTAAAGTTAATCCAAACTTTCAAAAATGCCTTCCTGAAATCCAGGGAAAAGGCTTTTGGAAACTGGTCTAAATGTTCGTTCATAACTGAGGCATAAGATATTACTCTGTGTATCTGAAGAGACAAGAATAGAATAGCAGGAATAACTATTGGGAACACTCTAAGTCCTGGTAAATGTGAGATAATGAGGCTTAAGTTTCTTCCACTGAGATGAAAATAACTTGTATTACACTGTACTTGCTGTGGGCAGCAGTGCCTGCAGATGGTTATCAAGGCTCAACTAGCCCATGGTAGCTGCTCTTCAGTAACCTGACTGTACAGGTTGAAAGAAAAAGAAGGAAAAAAAGAAGAAAAAAGATAAACTTGGTCTGAACGCTTCATAAAGCAGCAGGGGTAGTGGGACTGGGGTTTTACTTTGCCATTACCTGGAAGATCAAAGCTACTGGCTGTCTGGTTTGTGTTCCCCTCTCAAACCATGGCAAGCAGCCCTTTTATCCCATAGGTAGGTAACAGATGATCAAAAGTTTTATGCTTTTTCTGACTACATCAGCTAGCCCAATTAAAAAAAAAAGTAATGTTTCCCTGTACACATTGCTTTCCTTGTATCCTTAAAAGCCTTCAGCATTTTCACTGCCATATCCTTAACACATTCAAAATGGGAGATAAAACAGATGAGAAATGGGGAATTAACCCTGTATCACTCTTGTCTGATTGATGACAACTCTGTAGCATTCCTGTACAATTAGTTGGGACAGTCACCTATTGATACTGCATCTATTTTAGTAGTAAGAGTATTTAGGCTTAATTGGATAAGGTATTGCTTTTTTGATATTACTTCCTTAGCTCTTGTCTGATCCACAGAAGTCTTGAAGCTTCCCTGTTCACTCTATGAAGCTCCAGCTGCTCGGAATTATCTGCAGCTCAGGTAGGAGACACTCATGTCTGTAAATATTGACTTTCTCCTTCCTACCCTGCTGTGGTTGACATATGTTGTTCTCTGTTCTCTCTTTAAAGCCTGATTACTAATATTGAGGAGCTCAACATAATCCTGACTCCTTTTCTATTACTGAGCCAGTGACTCCTTTTCTAATATTGAGCCAGTTAACCTCTGATCTATTAATATCAAACTGTAAAATTCAATAAGTAAGGGCTAGGCTTTAAATAATTCAGCACAGGCCAGCAGAGTAATTAGATATTATGAACTGGGGGTGAAGAAGATCTAATAATCTGGGGAGAGATGCAAATCCATAGTGAAAATGTCTCTAGAGAATTACTCCTTTTTCATTTAGGGGCTGCTAGAGAGGCTGTGTAATACATATGCCTGCAAACTAGTCTGTCAATACTGTGTGGGTTCGGGAGAAAAGTATGCATAATGCTGACATGACCAATAAGGAATATGTGCCAGAGTCTAAATAATTTGGATTAATATTTCTTAATGAGTGTAGGAAACATGTAATTCAAAGATATGAACACTCCTAAGCATCTTCATGATTTATTCATGGCTATTCCTAGCTGCTGTGGAAGCAAACCATGACATACTACAGACCTCTTAGCTTCCTGTTGATAATAAAACCATATCCATGTGTAAATAACTCCTTAGCAAGTTTTTAGTCCTGGTGCCTCAGAAGATTTTCTCTGGTAGCACTACAGGGAAAAGATTCAGATCCCAAATGTCTACTTATTCCTGATGGAGGTAAAATTGGATCTTATATCAGATCTTAGAGGATGACTAAAGCTGGAGACTCCAAAATTTAGGGCAGGGACATAAGGTCCCTTGATAGCAACCAAAGAGCTCCTATTGACAGAACTGTGTTTAAAATCAAGCTTTTGTTTTCATGAAAGCCAGTGATGCTTGAATCTGAACTCTTTTAAGGAAATCTTGAGAAGTTTGGTAAGTAAATGCTTTAGCTATTCCTTCCTGACGTTTGCTTGCGAGAGCTGTGTCAGTTTGCATGTACTGTGGAAATTGCCTGTGATTATCCACAGTTCACAGCAATTACTCAAAATGTGACAGAACAATATTTCAGTATGACTAAGTCAAAGCAGAATCCTACCGGGCTAAGGCATTTTGAACTCGATGGGACTGCTTATGTGGCTAGAATTAAGTTGCAGCTCCAAATTTGGTCTAGATTTCACTATCAGTTTATTTACCCCATTTTTAAGGGCAGAGGTGTAAAATTGTAGATCTCAAAAAGTGGCCATGAAGGGCACCCTCAAGGAGCTTCAAACCTTCGTCAGCACTATATTAAAAAAAAAATGGGTTGGAAAAAAGGGTATTTACTGCTCCTGAAAAGAGCAATTCATCTTCCTGAGTAAACACTGTACCTAAAGTAGAGAGAAAATTCTCCAGGCAGTTGAATTATTGACATCTATTGCCAGACCAGTCATCCCATGCTCCTACCTTAGTATCTGCACTGAGATGCACCGAATCTCTCCATGATTCAGTCTAGTTCATGTGTTTGAGATGCTATATATACTCATTCCTATAGCCCTCTGAATCCTGGGACTTATGAAAAGCAAAGGACAATTCAGGCTTATATAATTTTGTGCTTTCCCACATACCTCTTTCAGTCCGTGGTTCCACACAACAAATGGAGAACTCTTAATTTTCAGCTGGGAAAACACAGATCTAAGTGCCAATATAGGAGCTAGTCTGGTTCACATGGGCCATTTGGACAACTGTTCACATTCAGTGTGCAGTCATGACTGCCTTGTGATCCCAGTCACAATCCTGAGTCCCCTGGGTAACACACAAGGCAGAATCCCTTGTATTAAATTAGTTCTATTCAAGGTTTCCTCTGGAGTCCCAAGTAAAATCAGAATGGTGTCAATGTCCCTGGAAAGCATGAAGAGACAGCTTTGGAGCTAAACTCAGCATCTCAGCTCAGCTTCGGCATTTATTCATTATGTGGCAATTCCCAGCGAGGCTCTTACGAGGTTCTGCCAGAAATATACACAAGTGGAAATTCTCCAAAAGAGGGAACATGGATGCTGTTTATTGGTTAAAAGTAGGTTATTAGGAAATTAAATTACTTTAGTGAAATTTTGGCTGAAAATCATCGATGTCTCTTGGCTGAGATAAAAATAGAAAGAAGATTGCACTGAGTTATTTCTGTCAGTAATTTCTGATGACTTCAGTGGTCTGTAGAGTTATGCCCCTCTGTATCACCAACATTGTTACACAGATCCATATGAAAACATAGTCCCCATTTTGAAGAGCAGACATAAATGCTATGAGAGAAAATGAGAACAAAGAATGGAGGAAATTTCCTTCTTTAATCTACTTTTATATCTATGCTACAAGCTTTGCTGCAAGACTCTCCATACTGATGAGTCTAAACTCTTCTTTCACAACTCAAACACAAAACTGAAGAAATGATTCAGCTTTTACACCTTCACCAAAGACAAAGCTCATCTGCTTGTTTGTGAATCTTTTCTTTGCTCCCTCTTAATTGCATCCATGTGTATTAGCAACCACTAATGTCTCTAATAATGTGGGAAAACTTGCAGAGGCTGAACATTGAGAGTGGCAATTCTGAAGTGTGACTCCACTTGTGCTAACTAACACTGTGGGGGTTTTTGTTGCTATATAGGGTTGGGATTTTGTTTTTGCAATGTGCTGCAGAAGTGGCATCCCTCAGGGACAAAGAGATTGCTTCTTGGGACCCTAGCCAAAAGAAGAATTAGGAGAAAACATGATGCTTTTTCCTTTCTTGTTTCTATTTTTTAAATTATTATTTCAAAGATTGATTTTATGCGAAATGATAAAATTTACATTTGCAATAGCTGTTTAATGTTTTATTTAAACAGAAAGACATGTCAGACATTGGAGTTTAGGGTGATAATAGTGCACCTCAGGTGGCTATTTATTTATTTATTTACTCATTCTACATGCATATAAGCAGAGCATCTCTTCCTAGATCTAAGAACTCTACCAGATAGTTAAAAATTCAACAAAATCAAGACTAGAAAGAGGACTAACAAAGTAAGAGAAGCGTTTTTGGACATGAAAATAGCTATCTGCAAGAACCAGATTCCATCTTCCCATGTTTCCTTCAGATCATCTCAACCCATATGTGCAGAGGCATGCCCCGAGTCTCTGAAACTCTGTAAAGACCATCCCCAATGGGATTTTTGTGTGCCCTCAAGAGAAGACATAGAGGCCTTTGGAAGCAAAAAAAAAAAGAGGATTACAAGCTGCAGCATCCTCAGAAAGCATATTCCAGTGGTAGTTTCCTTTCTTATGTTCAAAGCAGGGTTCAGCACTTCTCTTGTTCTTATCTGTGGGGACATAGGGAGAGAGAGTGCCTTGGATCAGAAGGAAGCTGTGAAGAGAGAATACACTGATTCAGGGATGTGGAAGTGTTGCCAAATGCTGAAACAAAATGCTTCATTCTATATAGAATAATACTTGTATCCAGGCATTTTAAAAGACTTACTGGATGTACTTAATTTTTTTCTTGTTATAAGAAACCATGCAGAACTCCCTCTCTACCTGTGTGCACACACATTTAAAGTTGTTCAATTTGCAAAATAAATATCTCAAAAAGTTAGGAAATGCCAGTGTAAAAGAATCATATATAGTCTCTTTTTCATCACTTTGGGCATATGATACTATGGAATTGACTTTAGTTTGATATTTTCGAGAAGAAGAAGGTCTGGTATTGTGCAAGTACCCGGAAAATGACCTGGGGTGGTAGCAATGTCAACATGAAGAATGTAATGAGAAATGAAAGAAGGAGTAATACAAATTCACAAGTTATCTAACCTCAAATAATCTGAGGTATATGAGTAACAGACTGAGAGAGTTGTCTCCCCACACAAAAAAAATGTCTTGGAAGACCCACTCTCCTTCAGTTGGACCAGAAACTATGTGCATGCCAACATCCTAAACTAGTTTGGATTCACCTTCAACCTCTAATTAAAAAAGTTTAACTTTATTTGTTTGTTTTCCAGTTCTGTGCCCTTCTACAACCCAACAACATTCTTCCCACTAAGATCAACAATTGGATAGTGCAGCTGAAAGACTGGGACATCCAGCAGACAGTGGGACACCTCATTTCCATTGTCCTGGTGAAACTTGGATAGGACAAGGGTAGCTGGATGCTAATCATGCAAATGTCACCCTTTCCTAGTCTGTGTGACAGAAGAGGTGATTTTTTTCTGTTAATTGCACCAATGTGAACGCACAGAAAACTGTCCTGGATTTCCTGCATGACTCACAGGAGCAGAACTTGACCTACTCTTTGGTTTTGTCTCCTTGTGCTTTTTTCTCTGTTCTATCTGCTTTCCTCAATGCCTCAAACCCACTTTCATATTTTAGAGCATCTTGAAGCATTTCACAAAGGTAGTTAATTAGCGACTTCAGACCAACCTTTGCAAATAGGCAGAAGCCTTTATCTAGCATAAGAGGACTGGAGTGGTCTGCCCTGTTTGCTTTGGATCTGAAGGATGGTTCTGCTGGACAAAATGGGTATGTTCTTATTAAAACTGACACCAGGAATGACGTTTTTTCCTCTGATACAGGCTGAAGTTTAGCTGCCATATTCTTAGAAACCTTAGAAACAGTCTAAACCCCTCCCTACAGTCTCCCCCAGCTTTTAAATATCCATACTGCCCATATTGTTCCCAGTCTCTAAACATCCATTTGTGGAGCCTAAGCCTCTTAGATCTCTTTGCTACAGCTGGCATGAAGTACACTTTATTTCTATCCTTTTTTTTTTTTTTGTATATGTATTTTATGTTGTTGATATTTGTTTTCTCAGTTTCTTTTTTCCAAATTGAACTCAGTCCCAAGTCTTTTCTATAGGTCACATTTTCTAGAGGTCTTGTTGTTGTTTTTCTCTACTCTCTCAGATCCATGCATTCCTTGAACTGTGATGCTCAAAGAAAAAGAGTCTTTTCTCAGTGATTTGGTCAGCTTTGAGGTGCAAAGAAGAAATTCTGTTTGTATTTCAAGAGTTATTTTATGGTTTGGGTTTGGTTTTTTTCCCCCCCGTTTTTTAAGCGGTTTGACATTTGCTTCTGTTTACTTTGTGATCCTCTAGAAACTTCAGATCTTTTTGGCAGAAGAGCTCCATAATCAGCTCCTTCCTAGCTTTTACGCAGTTGATTATTCTAAGGAGTTTTCAGTTAATGTGTTACATCACATTCCTTATAGGCTGCTTCTCCAAGGGGACAGTTTTATCAATTCTTCACACTGAAAGGCAGAACATACTAACCTCAGTTTATAGAAAGGCTAACCATATTCACTGCACCCCTGGCTAGTTTAGTGTCCAGGAAGAGTGTGACTGTATCTGCAAAAAATCAGGAAAATAGCATTTAATTTTTCTTTACCTTGAGCATCTTTTATCTAGGCATGGGTATTATATGTACATACAGTTAAGTACTGTCATGGAACCATTTTAGAATAGAGTTAAATTCAAATCTAAAAGGATAAGGGAGACTGGAGTTCACTGGAGCACTTTTTCTAGGAGAGTTTTATTGAAATTTATAGAAACATTCTGAATTTGATGTCCTGGTATTTTCTGAGGCTAATGTAAGTCACAGACTAGTATTTCCCACTGGATCAGAGCTGATTGCAGCAGGGCTCTTTTCATATGCCAAGTTATACAGGAGATTCAGGAACTTCATGCTGTCTCTTTGTGTGAGCCTGAGGATGCTAACTGCTGGTAATTAGTAACTAATGGAAATTAGTACATGATGAATATGGGGAAATAATTAAGGTCCTACTTATGTTCTTCTGTCACAAACAGGACTTGCACTTTCATGGTTGCTATTATCACAGTGTGAGCTCTGACAGAAAAAGAGAACTGGGGGTGTAGATAATTTTTCAATAATAATAATAATAATAATAATAATAATAGTAATCATCATCATCATCATCATCGTCAATCTGGGGGAAACCAATTCAGTGATTGAAGTATTATCCTAAAGAAATTAAAGGAAATGCAGCATTGTTCATTCAGTGACAAAGCCAAGCTGATGCTGTATAAGCCATTTGAAACTTCTATTAGGACAAAAAATCTGCAAACTCCTAAATCACTGAGAAATCCCTGGTGACACAGTATTCATGAATAATTAATGTGAATAATACATGTGTTTTTTACACATATGTTTTAAGATATACAAACTGCTTAGGAGCTGAAGTTACATCTCTAAAATTGCTGTGAACTCTGCTTCACTTCTTCCCATCTCAGTAACATAAATCTTACCTTGGGGAACTATTTGCAAACCCAAGCAGGGGATTTCAAGCCTATATGAGCATCTCCTGCCCATATCACAGTGGATCAATCAATACCACAGCAGCAAGATAATGCTCTGCATCAAAAATCCTGCAGCAGCCTTATCAAGAGCTGCCAGGGAACGGAATCATAAAGCGTTATTTTGAGTGCAAATGCTGGCCACATGTTTTGAGAGTGAGGCTGTTAGTCTCAGCACTGTCAAAAAGTGTAGTGCCTGGGGAAGAAATAAACAATAATATCAGCTTGCTTTTGTTTTTATATTTATGGCTAGGGAACACAATATTTCCCTTTCTTATTCCTGCTTCTGCATTCCTCAACAGTTTTCCTACCATCATGTTTTAATAGGTCAAGTTAATAACTGATAATGCCACTTAGTTTGATGAGAAGGTGGCAGATGGGGTTTTTCCCTTTCTTTCTATATACTTTTGCATGGTCTTCCATTTGTGGCATTCACATTTTTGAAGATTATCCTTCAAGGCTTGGTTCCTGAGGCAGAAGAAGGACAAAATTGTTGTGGAATATTCATATCAGTTATGCATATTTTGAAGGGGACTCTCTAACACCTTTTTGCAATGCAGCCACTTCTCCCCTGAAAAGTAGGCATAAACTAGTAACTACTACTAGCTGTAAGAGCATGCAAGGCAACAGACTGTCTGGCACTGTGACACTTAGTTTTTAAGGGGGAGGAAACAAAATTGTGATTTAACCCACACAGCATGACTTGCTTTTTCTTCTATTCAAGAAAATATAACCTCTTCCAAAATCTTTCCTATTAGTCTCATAGTATCTACTGCAATCACAACCAAACAGCTGACAATGCAATTCATGTAGAAATCAAGAACCTGCCTCATATCACAGCATCAGTGTGATGGGTAATTAAAAGCTGATCAAGTGGTCTCTTAGTGGTTCTGGGCCATCATTTTCCACTGTCGCCAGTGTGATGGATTAAAGAAGTAATTCAACCTGAAAAGACAGAATCCATGCTATTTTTCCTCATTTTAATTCAAATGGTAGAATTTCATCCTTTTGGTAAGATAGATGATGCCATTTCAGAATATTGTATGTTTGTGGGTAGATTTAGGAGGGGAGGATTTAATAATAAGGCACAGAGAAAAGAGGAAGAGGTTGCTGATAGAGCAATAAAATACAGAAGGCACAGAAAAGTGGGCAAAATTGCAATCTTGGAGCTCAACCCCTTTTGAACACAAGCTGCAGTTTGGTGCAGTTCAGCCTGTGCATCCTCATGAATGTTCTGAGAGCTCATGTTGAGTTTTTTCCTAAGAGAAGGGTTCTAATAAGCTTCTTTCTATCCACCTCCTAATTTCCTACCTCCTTTTCCCTACTCTTCTCCTTTGAGAGAATCTCATCCTCTTGGAAAGGAAAAGTCCAAGTCCAAAGCTCAGAAACGACAGGCTAGTTAGTGTAAATCATTATAGCACTTCTGGAGACTTTGTTAGCTGTGAACCTGCTCTGTGATGTGTCTGTGAATCATGAAACTCTCTGGATTGGTGGGAATGCATTTGAAGGTTTACACTGGTTATCCTTTTTACTCAGTATTAATTTGGTTTTACAGTTCTAGCAAGAGCTTTCAACCCCAGCCATTAGTTACCCGGGAGCATTCTCTAATAGAACAAAGAACTAAACATAAAAGTAAACACTTTAAGTTCTTATATTCAAGAGTCTTCTCCATAAGTTAAGTGAAAAACACACAATGTAGACTGGTCATGGGAAAAACAATTTTTTGAGAATCCAGGCCTCTCAAAGGCCTTTGTGAAGTCGTATTAGATGTACCATCCTACTGCTACTGAAGTAAAAATATAAAATGTTAAATTAAAATTTATAATGCAGAAACTTATTTAAACTGGGGCGAGCAGGGCTGAACAATGGTGAGTTCTCTTTCTTGCTTCATCATGACTTTCCAAAGTTGCTAATGGCAATCTCTGACAAGAACAAGCCTTTACTGTCTCTCGTTAAAGCCCTGTCACAGGGCTGCCTGTATCACTGAAAGAAAAACCACTCTTCTCCTCAGCAAACTCACTTGCCTGGTGTCAGTAAAAATTATGCACAGCACTGGCAAGTTCAGGATGGTGTCAGGGCTGGTTCTCAGTAAACGGTGTGACCTTTCCTTTGACTCTATGACATTTGTCACTAGGGATAATTAGGTGACTGCTGTGTCCTATAACTTGAAACTTTTCTTTACCCAACTTTTTCTCTTAATTCTTCTTCACTGCTTAATTTTCTGGAGTTCTCCCTAGAGGTCTTTAAGCCAGGCATATATGGTTATACTCAATCTTTTACTTTACTTGATGAAGAATATGATGCACATGGTTAGCTTAGACCAACTATTGAACAACTCCTACATTTCACTACTTGGAATTACTATAATAAATACCTTACTGTTTAGAAACTCTTCAAAGTACTCTTGGAGGGATGGTCTTATAGCTGCAAACCACCAAGTATAAATACCAGCATCTATTTTTGCTGGCCAGGGTTATCTGCTTGCTCTTTGTACATCTCGTCTACCAACATGGGTTGCAGACTAATAACACATATCTTTCTTTGTAAGCAATGATGTCAGGAGTGGATTTGAACCGAGACAATCACTAGACCCCTTGAAAGTGCAGCTGCAGCACACAATGTTGAGTAAGTCAGAGCAGAGGTTCACCTTGCTCAGCACTGTCTCTGAGAGTGGGCAATAGTAGAATCAAAAAATGTGGAGTGATATTTTCCAGAATATCCTTCCAACCTTCGATATGTGACTCAGCAAATTCCTTAGCCAGAGGTGATAGATCTTTGCATTTAACATCCCTTTTTTTCATTATCTTTTCTTATTGCTTTGAAATGCATTTGCACTGAAATTTCATGTACAGATTCCAAGGACAAAGGTCCAGGTAGTGCTGGGTGCTGACCTCAGTGCCACGCATTGCACCATGAGGCAAAACTGTCTTGTATGGAGGGATGTCATCTGGGAATCAGGAACAATGGCTACATTAGATTTAATCTTTATAGCGAGGGAGTTTGGGGTAGGTGTTACCTTTCTCCAGTGGGCACCTTTCATAGTGCTTCCCAAGGGATTGTTCTCAGGCTTTCACCTGTGTGATGAAAGAGACTTTTATGGTGAACTTCTGTGTTGCTCCAACAAACTGCACACTGGTTTCTCAAATAAGTTATTGTCATTTTGTTCAATGCTTTACTGATTTTGCAATATAGCTGATTTTATGCCCTTCCATAGCAATGACCAGTCCCATCACAGGCAGTAATAAAACTTGACCTATAGTCCATTTTTTCCCCCCAAATAGTGATTATATTTTAATGTAGAAGGAAATAGTCTCATGGAAAACATTTCTCAGAAGGAACAGTAATAATAATAAAAAAGGAAAATAAAAAAAAAAAAAAAGAAAAAGGAATGGAAAGAAAATGGAACTTACTCTGCTTATTTGCTCCCTGTGACCTGACAATAATTTATGTGCTGTATTAAGTAAAAGAAAAGTTGCCATAAACTTTCATATTGTCTCACTCTTGAGGGAATAATAATTGTAAAATGGCAAAACTCAGATCCAGTTTGCTGTTACAAATGGATTGTTTATATGAATAGCTTGTCGAGGTAAGTGGTGAAACTGTTGCTTATGAAGGTGTTTATTTTATATTGCCTTTGTGCCCAGAGCAATCATTCCCCTCTTGTTTGTGATTTTTATTAAATATGATGCCCACTCATATTTTATGAGAAATGTTTATGCAAAGTAATCTATTTGATTCGTCATCTCAATATTTACCTAATGAATATATATTGCATATGATTAATCTTCTTATATTTTACTGTTCCAACCATTTAAAAAAAGAGACTATAACCAGAATGGGCAGCTTCATGCTATCCAATAAACTGCAAATAAATAGAGGCTTTTAGCAAAGGTGTTTGAACTTTCATCTCATGGCTGGCTTGCAATGCTTTGCTTTCAGACAAAATGAGTTTTCTCAAAGAATCTTTTTTCCAAATTGTTCTCAACTAAACTGAACTGAAATGCCCAACCTGCAGTTTATATGATTTAAGAATTTGAACTCTGTAATTGCATGAAGTCTGCAATTTGTTTCCATCCTCTGGATGTGTTTGTCTCTTCTTGTTTTATCAGCTGCTGCAGAGGCAAGAGCTATCCCTCTTCATAGTGAAACAGAAGAAGACAAAGAAAATGTTTACAGGTTTGTGCAGCTCTAGCAAAGCCCTGTTTTTCTCTAATGTTTTCTTAGAAATTAAAATGTCCTCAAAGTTGTTTTTTTCCGTCAGTTACTGATATCAGGGAAAATGGTGGACTTCCTTTAATACACACTGGAATACTCTCTTAATCACTCTGCCCCTGGAAGCTGAAGTTTCTGAAGTTCTGCAGATGAAGAGAGATACCTGAAACTTTTTTTTTACCCTTTTGTCTTGGAATCAAAGCTGTGCAATGGAGCTCTTCTGTAGCTTTGATGCAGTTGGCCATTTTCACTCAAATCTGATTGAGAGTGACTGTGTCCCTGTCATCAGCACTGATGAGGCCACATCTCAAATCTTGTGTTCAGTTTTAGGTCCCTGACTATGAGAAGGACTTTAAGAACTGTAGCATGTCCAGGGAAGGGCAATGGAGCTGATGGAAGGGCTGGAGCACAAGTCTGATGAGGAGCAGCTGAGGGAGCTGGGAGTGTTTAGTCTGGAGAAAAGGAGGTTCAGGGAACTCCCTACAACTGCCTGAAAGGAGGTTGTAGCAAGGTGTGTGGGGGGGTCTATCTTGTCTCCCAAGGAACAAATGATAGGACAAGAGGAAACGGCTCTTGAGGATTAGATTGGATATTAGGAAAAATTTCTTCACCGGAATGGTTGTTAAGCATTGGAACAGGCTGCCCAGGGAAGTGGTTGAATTGCCATCCCTGTATGTGTGACATAAGTATGACATGCAAATATGGGGGTTGTGGACATGGTTTAGTGGGGCTTGCAGTGTTGAGTTAATGGTTGGACTTGATCTTCAAGGTCTTTCCCAACTAAATGGTTTTATGAGAATTAAATATCTTAATGGCACCTTTTAAACTTCAGTAAATAAAGGACAAGAACACCAAAGAAGGAAGTAGGTGTGAAAGAGTCATTTATATCCTGAGGGATATAAATCCAGTGTCCACCTGCCATGTCACCCAAATACATCTGCTGGAAGGAGCTGGAAATACTGGTTGAGGTGGATTGGAAAAGAAGGGAGAAAACCTGACTTGCAGGAGAATTGCAAGAAAAGACTTTCTTTAACTTCACCATTCATGAAACAGCTTGTTTACTTTGGGGCTCAATTGAGTTTCTGATAGGCTTAAAACCACACTGTGAATCTCTACTCACAAGGGAGACAGTTTTAGTTTGTGACTGATGATCCCTATATCGTGTGCAAGGTAACAGCTTTGTAGAATTGAGTCCGGGCACAGTCAGACTGGTGGGGACGCAGAGATGCTGATTAAGATACAGATACAACCCCAATAAGTAGGACAGCAAGGGAGATAATCCATTTTTCTATAGGCTGGCAATTTAAGAAGTGGTATATTTCTTTATTTCCACACCTTCTATAGTTTTTGTAGAAATGTATGGCACTTTGGTCTAGTGGCCCCTTCTCCCTCTCCCCCCCCCAAAAAAAAAAAAAAAGGTAAGAGTATTGTTATTAAAAATATAAGGAACAGCGTGTAGAACTTATTTTTATCTGGTATATCCTACCAGCTCCTGGCAAACAGCAGTTCAAAGAACTTCTGAGCCAGCATTAATCTGCTATGGCATATTCTCTATCTGTGAGATGAAACCTTTTTGTGAACCATATTTTGCTTTTGACTCTACATTTTCCTGCGGCAATGGGTTCCACAATTTAATTATAAAGGGCATAAAAAGAAATTTCTGTTGGGTTTTGTTTTTTTTTTCCTATTGTCCTTCTGAAAATTTTATTTCAGACTGCCTATTTCTTGGGTATCATGAAAAATTAATTGCAAAATTTTTTTGTCTGCACAATTCTTATACAGATCTCTCTTAGCCTTTTCTTCCCTCTCTCTAATTCCTACAATCCATAATTTTGTATGTGTGGTTATGGGTTTTTTTTCCACCCAAACACATTTGTATTCACCAGTATTGAAATTCAACTGTGATCTTATCACTGTGTCACTCAGCATTGTGAGATCCCTTTGTGAGTCTTTGAAATCAGCACAGAATTGAGTGTTCTGAATAATTTTGTGTTACTTATTCCTTTCCCTAAACTGTTTATGAATATGCTGAGCTGAATAAACTCTGAGACAGATCCTTGCTGGACTTCTCTCGTAACTTTACTTCACCCTGAATTTTTTTTGGTTATTTCTTTTGCTTCTTGTGTTTTAATGTTTGCATTAATCTGTAAGGACATATTTGTTTGGTTGGTCTGTCCATGCCTGTGGTTGCACTGCATTGCTTCCCATCCATACTCACATACTCCTGCGGCAGCTGAGTTTTTTTCAGGAAGCCTAGAAATCCCACTGATAAAGGAGGCTGTGATGCCTTTTTCTTTCCTTCATCACCACTGGAAGAAAAGAACAACTCCACCTCCCACTCTAAATGCAGCCTGGTCTCAATAGCACAGCAAGAGGAGGGAAGGGCAGAGCTGCAGCCCCGGCTGGTCGTTAATTAAACCTAACAATGGTTTACACGAGGAATCAGACTGGCAGAGCCCTAAACATGCTGATTTATAAGGCTATTGATTAGCAGTGACCCAGCCAGGAAGTGCAATGCCAAACTGCTGCTTCAGCATTGCCCTTAAGAGCAAAGATCAGTGCAAACAGCCCATGTGTGTGTATTTATAGCAGTATCCATACACTCATTGCTATCCCAGACTTCTATTAACATACTCATATATGACAACATCTGTGCATTCAGAACAAACCCCTACTCTGCTGTCCTTCATGTTGATTAGGGTTTTACACACATATTGAGACAGATGTACTAGATGTACTTGTTTTTAGCTGATACATATTTATAAAGGCAGACAACTAAGTATGTGCCTGTGGTCACGGTTTATCTTTTGCTGCCTTGCTTTCTGAGGAATACAACACAGCTCTCTTCAAGATTACTTCCCTTTTTATTGGTATCTCATCTTCCACACTGAAGCTCCTTCAGTCTCTAAAGTCCTTCAAATTAAAAAAACATCTTATCACTCCCTGATGTAATACATCATATTTATGCATCTCTCACTCCAAGTATGAAATATTCTCTTGGTCTACTCAGGTTGCTGTGTGTGGAATATTTTAATATTGTACAAATCAACTTTTTTCAGGTAAATGTTCTTCATTGCCTTAATATTGGAGTACTGTTGTCAGATGTATAAATTTGGTGTTTTAAAATCCTCATTTATAGCAATGCTTTTGAACATGAGATGAAAATACAATGTAAAACAAGAGGTTCACCATTTGCCCTTTTTCTGATAGTGCAGAAAAATATTCTTTTTCAAGTCCAGTGATCTGTCCCCCAAATGCCTTCTGTTCTGCTGAACTTCCTTCTCCTGAGAGGACAGAAGCATCTAAACAGAAAATTCTCAATCATTTCTGATGACATGCTCTGTAAAGCCCTGCAATTTCCTTTCTCCATCTGTGCTGTATCTATCTGTTTACAAGAAAATGATGAGAAGTATCATGGATGCAGAACCCAAATCCATTGGAACTCCAGGGAGCCTTCTCAGTAATATCAACTCTTCTCATTTATGCAGCTTATTCATCTCACTTGTTGTTAATCATGTTACTTTCCTTCCTCCCATTGCACAGCATGACAATGCTCCTCAGCCCTGGGGCCAGTGGCTGTGGAAGTTGGAGTAGCCAAGGGGAACTCTAAGGGGCATAATGCCCTTCTGCACTTCCAGAACCATCCATCAGGCAGGTACTACTACTGATTCCCATCACTAAGTGAAGGCTTTTTTTTCATTCTGCTCCTCAGGTGAATCAGACCTGAGTTCAAGAGTCGTGATTTCAATTGCCATGGAGTTTCTCAGTCTCTCATGGAGAGATCCAGCTCCTGGCTGACATTGGAGAGGCGGTGGCTCGAAGTGGTTGTCTGAAATCACAGGATCTTCCTTTCACAAGCAGCACTGTGGATGCTGAAGTCAGCCAGGGGCAGGAGTTAGCAGAGCAGAGGAATACCCAGTGCAGTGTGGGCACACTTTTCTTCCTGGGCACCTTTTTGGAGCCATTACCAACATCTGGGAATGAAAGCATCTCAGATGTCACCACACTGTCCCTACCGGTTAGATGAAACTGATTGAGACCCCTAGAGGGACCTGCTGGTTCAGTTAGTTGTGGAACCAGGGAACTTTTGGGATGGCTGCTGTGAAGTGCAAAATGAACAATGTCCTTCAGTAAAGAGCTGAGGGTGCAAAGTAGAATGGCCATCAGCAAAGAGAGGACACAGTGCTATGAACACTGTCTAGCAAAAACCAACCAAAGTTTAGGTCTCTCTGTTAAATAAATAAATAAGAGCTTTTGGCTACTAAAGCACTCATTTGTACAGAAACTCTTCTGGTCACTAGCACGAAGTTTGTCTCAGATGTTACAGAAAGGAAGCATTTTAAAAGACTAAACTGTGCAAGTGGGCTTGAGAAGCAACATTATCTGTATTTGTAAAGATTCATTTTATGCCAACACTTGTAGCTATACTTTCCTTGGACTGGTCAGAGACTCTGAAACAAACCCACTGATTTCTTTGCCCCTCAGTTTTGGTCTGTTGTTGCAGCTCTCACAGCTCCAGACAATGACATCCTACTAACTGTGTTAGTCCCCTACTGTGACCAAGGTAAAACTGACTTGTGAGCTGTTCATGGGTCCACGTCCCTAATTCTCTTCCTCTGGAGAACTGAATGAGCTTTCTGGGAGACTGGCAGGAGACAGGGTTGCTCATCCATGATCATGAGGACCCTTTCTGCCTTTCACTCTTCTACTACTTCTACAAGGACCTTTGTAAGAAGTTATGAGTTCTTTATAAATTGTCCTGGCTAGAAATCAATAAAGACTAAAGCCCAATGAAATGGGTTTTCATGATTGGTTTCATTAGAAGCCCCAAATCAGCCAGGTGCTTAGATAGATTTACCTTTAAGCGTCTGATCAGTCTCACTTTTAGTCAGCTCTCTGCTCTCTTAGCTCCAGGCATGCAAGCAGCCCAAGTAAAGATGCCTTAATCATGATAATGAAGTATTTGCTTTGCATTTTCCTGAGCATAGATATAACAGAAAAAAAAAAAGAAGCCATTTTCTGGTTTGTTTTCGCCTTGGAAGTCCTTTGTATAGCAATGTCGCTTATTAACTTGAGATATAATTAAAATTCACTGGCCTGCATGAACAGAGAAATACATCAAATTTTTTTCTAATCCAAATTAACTTTATTGATGGGGAAAGTTCAGAGACTGCAGTGTGGATCTTCCAGCATCTGTTCTGAATGCTGTTTTGAACACTTGCTATGAGAAAGGCCTGGGTTTCACCTTTCTACCCCTCTGCTACCCCTCCAGCATGATAGGATGATGGACAGTCCTAACTTCTGGTTTTGGAGATCATTTTACCCTTATAATCCTTTCAACCTTCAGTAATCTCTAGAAATTACTAACCATATTTCTTATTATTGCCCTCAGCCTCAGTTTTCTTGACTGGGAAAGAGTATTAGAAAGAGACAGGCTTTAAAAGAACCAGAAGAGTGGAGCTGGAATGTAGAAGCTATCCTAGTTTGCAAAGTACATTCAGCTGTGACTGTTGTTTTGCATATGTCATTCTTGGTTTGCAGATAAATAGCAGCATGAATGGATTCACATGTAAATTTTTCCCATGATGATGCTGTGTACCAGAAAAGAACATGGCTCTCCAGGGCTTATCTGCTTCAGTTCAAGGGGTAGCAAGTTCCTCTGTAAAGCTGGTTGATATGCTCAGTGTTTGCAGGAGTGACACCAGAGGAAAGAGTGAGAAATTAATTTTTTTAATCAAATTTGTGCAATTGTCAGTAGCAGATAGAGCGTACAACGGAGTGTATGGAGGGGTGAAGGGGCATATTTCTGTTAGGGAGCCGATTTCCATTAGAGCATCTACACTTCAGAACCAACACAGTCCCCACCACTGTTTAACTCATGGGGGTCATCCCCCAGAGTGCAGAGGGCAGGCACTGCCTGGCTAAGGGGAGCACGAGCAACCCAGTGTTTGTAAAACCATGCTCAGCTCTCCTGGACTGAGTGATAGCACACTTGTGTCTGCAGGAACATTTAGTGGACTCCCCTTGAACACCAACTGTTTCTAATGGAAATGCTGATATCTTATCTGCAGTGACAATAATGGAGGAACTGTGAAATATGCCCAGGGAGCCCCTTTATTGGTTTAAAGTGAAAAGAGAGGCACATTCACAAGTGTAATCTGCTCAGGACAGAAATTTGCTCCTTGTTATCTGTGGGTTCAAATTTAATGTGTTTTTAATTGCCTATTCATGCACCTAGCAATTAAGGCAAAATGATATCTCTTCTTTTGAAAAATGTATGAGCTTTGCAATTAGAAGGAATTGTTCTCGTTAATTGAGAGTGCAGCTTTATTTTCTGTTGATTGTTTTTTTATTTTTTTTTTATTAAAAGATTGTAAAGGCTTTGAAATCCCATTAAAGGGCAAATGCTATGGTGTGCTTCCACTGCAGTCACAAAGGACAAACTAGGGGGTCAGCTCAGCACTTGTGGGGCTCTTTAAGCTCTGTGAATGTTCAACATAAAGTTGGTGATGTTTAAACGTGCTAAATTGTACTGAAAGGAAACTTTCACACTGGACATCTTTTTCTCACTGCAATCAGTAGCGCTCAGATTCTTTCCCCTTAGGATAATGACCATCACTACGTTATGTTTAAGTGCTATTCCAAGGAAAATAGTGCCAAGCTCTTGTGTGCTGCTATTTGATGAAGGAAGGTTAAATATAATTGCATTACATGCACAATAAGCCTCTTTGGGAACTCCAAGAATTTTGGAAGACCCAGAATATTGGACACAGGATCAACAAATCCATAGCTGGGTCAGGGAACCAGCCAAAAGAGAGCACACAGTGCATGAACCATAGCTGGTGCTTCACATCAAGGTTGCAAGAGGTTGGTTTGATCAGTCTGCATTTCAAATGATGGTCTCATTCAGTATAGAAGGGAAAGCTCCTGCCTGTTGCTCTCACACCTCATGCTGAGAACATTCAAAGTAAAGGAAGACAGAAAAAATGTTGAGCTCAGATGAAAATGTTGAGGAAAATACACTTTGGGGGTGGAAACACCAGGACAGTCCTTCTACATTCTGAATATCTTACTCCATACAAAATGTTATCTAGTTTATAAGATGCATCATGTCTTTGATAATGGCATCACATCTTCAGTAGAGGATTTGGGACATCTTCAACATCCAGGCTACTGTGTCTGTCAGCGCATGCCAGAATTAAACATCAGTGCATGAAATGAAGCCTCACTGCTGTGCAGAGATCTTGTCCAAGAGCCTCAGAGTCCCTCTTCGCCCTTCAGCAGAGAGCTGGAGCCTGCAGAGGTGCACTGACTGACATGCAAAGGCATCTTTCATCTTTTCCTGTCCGTTCCTTTGCAAATGAAAGCAAACGGACACGGCCAGGCTTTTCTTCTGAAAACTCTCTGCCTTATTCTTCACATCACCTTTAAATTACTAGGTGCAGTGTTTCACAGAGCAGCTGAGAAGAAAGACACAAGGCAACTGCTTCATTTAACACTGCTTGACAAAGCGATCTCCTGACCTCCCAGCATCAACCTTCTCACTCATTTTAAGTACAATGTAATTGCTGGATGTCTGACTCACCTTGCTGTCTTTCAAGTGCACTTCTATGCCTACATTTTTAGGCATGACTCTAAAATACACTGCTAAATGCTATCTGCTCATATTTCTGTATTTCTCTGATATTCTGGCTGGGATGTCTGTCAGTCAAATGGATGTTTAACCTTTTCTTGTGAAGGGAGAAAATACTATGAGACTATATTCATTGGTTTGTGCAAAATGAAGACTTGAAAACTGCATGCCTCTGTGTACATGAGTGTAATCAGATATAATGGGACAATGTTGGGGTTTGTACTCCTCAAACCTGGCAAACAGCTCAACCCTTTGATCTGTGAGTTTTTCAGTCAGGGTCCAGTTTAGCTGGAGTGGTTCACTTCATATCTGACAAGAAACTGTATTCCCAGCAAAATACTGGAGGATTCAGAGCCACTAGGAAACGGAAAGATGGAAATAGGGTTATACTTTGCATTAAAGCCCAAATATATTTGTTTGTTTTCAAACTCAGAGACTCTCAACAAAAATCATGGTCCTGCTGAAGCTGACAGGGAGTGAGCAGCATCCCCAGAGGTAATTCATTTTGTCTGAGCAAGAGGCAGGTTTTATTCTCAAGGGCTGTCTCTCTTTCCTTTAATTGTAGTGGAAAGCCTGAAAACTAGCAAAGCTAAACAGTTGGTATTAGCTGAAAAGGATTCCCATAATTCTCTCTATATAATCAGAGTGTGATTAATGTATTGGAAATACCCCACATATAAAACACCCTTTATTCTACAAAGGAAATTCATGATGATTCTTTTGACATCTACCTTAAGATAGCTCTGTCAAAGTGCCCCTCTTCCCACCAGGTATTCAAGGAGAACAAGAGTAGAATTTCAGATAGAGTAATAAGAGCACCCCCAGTCCAGCTTAGTGAACCATATTTGGCCATCTATTCCTTAGTTATAATCTTTATTTATAGTTTTTTTTTTCAAGTTTTTGGGAACATATTCAGAAATATAAATATACTAATATATAAATATATTAATAGAACACTATAATATAGTGTAAGACAATTTAAAAACACATGAACAATATTCCCTTAAATAGTCCAAGGCATTACAGCTACCATTTTGCACTAAAAATATGCATCTTTAAAATCCATAGTTACTTCTGGATCCTCTTGGAGAAACCGTGGAATTAATTTGGACCTTGGGGACAGATTCTTGGCTGGCGCAAATGGGTGCCTAATCCTCTGTCTTCAAGTGCCAGATGTTTTATCTTAATCCGGAAATTAAAATGCATTTCAACCCCAAGAACATGTAGTCCAATGCACAGGGCACCCAGGACAAGTCTCCTTATTGCTACTGGTCTGCTCACAGTATTTGGAGGCTGCAGTTTTCCATCTCAGACCTCTTCCAGCCAAATATATTCATACAAGGTTTTTCCCCACAGGGCCCTGAGTCTTGTGGGAGCCCCAGAAACCAGACCCAGCTTCACAAGCACTGAGAGTGCTGAGTGCCTTCCAGCAGGGAGCTTTTAAAGAAGAGGGCTTGTTCCCTTCCATATGTCCATGTTGATCTCGTTTTCCGAAGCCTTCCCTCCTGGCATAAATAAGACTTGGTCCTTAAAACCAGAAGCCAGGTTTGGAAGAAAGTGATTACACAAGATCTTTCTTTTTGCATTAAAAATTGTTAAAGTATGATGAGAATTTGGAGTGAAGTGATAGTGCTACCTTCTAAGGCGTGAATGGTACATCAGATGAATTTATAGTAGCTCATTCCTATATTCTATAATTCGTATGGTTTTTAAATTAATCTTCAAGAAACATACTTTGATTCGTATTTTTCATCTTATTTGTGTCTCCTGCCATTCCCAAACTGGTAAGTGGGGAGGAGACACCTTTGAGGCATAGGCTGGCAATTGCCACATCTATATGTAATTCAGCATGAGCAGGAGGATATGTCTGACTCAGAGCAGACACCACAGCTCAGAGGAACCAGCTGGCTGCAGCTGCCCAGAGTAACCATGTGTGCTGGTTTTGACTGGTTAGAGTTAATTTTCTCCACAGTGCCTAGGATGGGGCTGTGCTTCTGATTTATGATAAAAACAGAATTGATAACACAGGGATGTTTTCATTACTGTGGGGAGCAGTGCTCACACAGCACCATGGCCTCTTCTGCTCCCCTCACACCACCAGCGAGGAGGCTGAGGGTGCATAAGAAGCTGGGAGGCAACACAGCTGGAACACCTGACCCCAAGAGACCCAAGGGATATTCCAGATTGTTTGGCATCGTGCTCAGTACATAGAGTGGGAGGATGTTTGGAGGAGTGGTGTTTGTCTCCCTAGGTCAGTGTTATGCTGGATGGGGCTTTCCTGGGGATGGCTGAACACCTGCCTGTCCATGGGAGGTGGTGAAGGAATTCTTTTTCTATGCTTGCATGTGTGATTTTGCTTTACTTATTAAACTGTCTTTATCTCAACCCACAAGTTTTCTCAGTCATGGGATTAAAGAAGGTTTAGGTGTGAACTGAAGGTGGGTGGGATGGGTTTCATCGTGAAGGGGTGAAAAAAGGGCATAAGCCAGTTTTACAGATTGGGATGGAAACATTCCTGTTCTTGAGCCTTTCCTGATAGGGTTGTGAGTATTTGGGCTAGGTTCTTTTATTTTTTTAAGTATTTATTAGGCAAAGCTTCTTCTTGTTTCTTTCTTGCTCATTCTCATTTTCTCTTACTTGCTGAACTTCTTCCACTCCTTTGACATCTCCTTTTCCTGCACTCCTTTTGCCTGTGCTACATATTTGTTCTGCCTCTTCCTATGTATTTCTTCTCTGTATTTCTTCCTACTTTCTAAAATCACCAAAATCCTCCCCTTCTCCCCCTTTCTTCTTTGTCAGCAACCCTCAGGCTTTCCATCTATTGATCTGTTGTCCTGCATTTTGTCTTGTTTTATTTTGTTGACTTAAGAGTGAAGCTTAGCTGTGCAGGGGACTTGTAATTCCTGCACTGACAAAGCCATCACAGCGAAGTTAAAATGGTATGAACATGTTTTGCAGTAATAATCACCTATAATGTTTATATTTGCATGGCAAAATATTAGCTGGAGGCAAGTTAGGGGTATAAATCCTGCAAATTGCAGCGATTTCTAATTATGTGGCTACAGCAAAGACTTAATAATATAGATGACAGTTCTGTTCCTTTTGTGTATGATGTGAGAAAAGAGGTAGCAGAGACCTATTACAGGTTTTGGCTTTTATCTTGCTCCACCCTCACCAGCAGAAGTACCACCACCCAAATCAGCACCTAGGTATTTTTTACCACAAATTTCTGAGGTCAGAGCTGTGCAGCATTTTACAAAGCATAAGTAGGTTTGTAGTCATAGTCTCATAGCAGCAGATCATCACTAAAAAGGGTGGAAGGATGAATTTTTTTTGTATACTCGCCATGTAGAAAACTTAAGCTCCAAACATTTTAAACCAGCATTTTCTTTTATTGCAGGTGCAGGCTGAGCAGGAATGGGCAGATTCCATACTCTCCATGGCTCCTTTACAGCAGCTTGGCCAGGTGGTGTGTGAATGGTGGCACGTAGTCACACATAACAAGTGAAATTTCGACATATGCCTCAGGAATAAATCCTTATAAAGCAGACTCTTAAGCACTCAGGTTCTGCTACCATGAGGTCCACATGAAGTCCCTGGGGGCACACTTGCAAGTAAAAAATATCATCATAAGAATGGTTTTTTTTTATTGCCACTAGAGTAACTAAAATCACTGAGGTATTTATGAAACAAAATGTTTCAGCATCCCTGCATGAAAAATACTGTTTACACACATGCATGAGTGATACACGTGTGCCTGCCAGCACTGGCATGCACATTTGCATCTCCACACATACATGGGAGGAGAGAGAAGGAGAGGATTTTTTTTTGCACCATTGCTCTCAAAGACGTTTTGGAGAAAATTCAGAGAGAAGCTAAGCTTTGGCTGCCACATTAAGTCAATGTATATTAAAGTCTCAATAAAGATGCAAAGACATCAATGAGCACAACGCCCAATGCAGTCTGAACTGACAGGCTGAGGTCTCTGGAATACATGATTTCTTCCCTTTCCCTTTAAAGCTTTTTTGAAAAGTAGCAGTGAGCATAATTTACTGTCCTAGCAAGATATAAATTGTTTTCTGGGAAAAACACCGAGTTTTTGCCTACATATTTCATGCAGCTGTGATTATAGAAAAAGAGGTTTTAGGAAACTGGCCTCCTCTGATTGCATCCTTGTTATAAATGTGTTCCTTTTCATTTCCTTGTTTTGTTACAACTGCAGAGACATTTTTGATTTTTTTTTTAAAATTTCAATTAATAATTATTTTTAATAACAACAAATAGAAGAAAGTGATTTCTTTTAAACAAGATCTAAACAAGATTCCTTACCCAAATTTTAGTCTTTTTATCATCAATTTTCCCTCTCACCAAAGAATTTTGCCCTGATGCTCTCAGATCAAGATTGGCTGCCTTTATGGGGAGATCAAGGATTCATCACTGCTGTTGGTTTTGTTATTTTTTAAACAAAAGACAAGCAAGACAAGTTTGTGTCAGGAATCACAAAGCCCATCCTGACTTTGCATCTAAGGGTCATTCCTGGTCTTGTTTTCCACAACTTCTTGTTAAAACATCCCTTTGTCAAAGAAATTTCTGGACTAGTGTTCTAAGAGTGTGAGGCAATGAAGAATGATACACCAGAGACATACTCTGCTCTGTCACACTGTGTGCAAACTATGAAATTCTGGATGTTGATAAATCTTACAGGGCTGAAACTGGCTCAAGAAAGAGATTTTCTTTTCAGATTGGGGAGGGACAGCCTAAAGATCATGTTCCAGAGTGTCTTTCATGCAAGCTGAGTCCAACCTCATTGTGCTCCTGTTGGAATGCATTGCAATGTCTGAGTACAAATGTCAGATTCACAGAGAATGCAAAGTTACCAAAAATATGCAAGAATTCAGAACTTCTGGATCCCTGGTGGGGCAGACTGGAGTGGTAACATCTTCACACCTGCCAGGGCAGACTGGAGTGGTAACATCTTCACACCTGCCAGTCAAACCTCTGACAAATGCAGTCCTCCCTCCTGGCTTGGTAATTACAGACAATACTCAAAATACCAAAGTTTGCAATTCTTATTAAAAATGAAAGGGGTTGGAGTAATGCCCATCTTACCCTTCTGCTTCCCTCACATCCTTACCAGTCCTCCATCCTCAGGAATTCCTCCTCAGGAGCAGAGCTGGCCGTCAGCACTGCAGCAGCACTACTTGTGTCTGCAAACACACAGAGAGGTGGTGGGTGCTGCTGGAGTTTTAAGCTGAAATACTTTCAGATACGGCCTGGTAAGTCTATCTGAAGTCTTTGGGGTCTGCATGTACCTGTCTGAGGGTAAAATCAGGCCTTTGCTATGTTTTGCATGGAGCCAAGAGGGGAAATGCTGTGCATGGAAAGAGTCACAGAGCTTCTGCAAATGAAACACCTATTTTCAGGTCACAGTGGCAAGGATCTCAAGTTTAGCTTGCATCCTGGATAAATCAATTTTCTCTTACGGTCCATAAAACTGTTACAACAGCCATTACTACAAGTGATGCAACAACTTGAAAAAGTCTGCCCACTCTTCCACCTCTGGGACAACTGGCATGTTCAGTTTTGCTATTCCCTGCACCTACATCTGCTTCTTGGGCATGGATAAAACGCTACTCATACTTCATGTTATAGCTGATAGGTCTGATGTTGCTATTTTCCTACATTCCCTGTAGTTGTCGACACCTTCTGTTAGGATTTCTTGGGCAATTTGCAATTTGTTGCTAATTCTGAAGTTGAAATGAAGACTCATGTTCTGCTTAATAACATTTTCATAACAGTGCCATTGGATAAGTACTTTAGAGCTGAAAATGCACACAGCTCTACCTATATCTGTCTGTTTTACAAGTGGGTTGGGTATATAGTGACAGAATGAATTCAGGAATCTTTTATTTTGAGGCAGCCAATGCAGAAGTCAAGGACATAGTTTTTCCTATCCCCAAACAATGTCAAATTTTGATGCCTTGAAAACGAATTCCTTCTAAAAGAAATATCTATGGCATGGAATCTAGATATTTAGTTAATCTGAATTCTTAATAAAGTTAGTATAACACATCCATCGTGTAGGGAAATATTAAAAAAAAGGCAAATCAATCTCTCACTCCAGACAATCACAAAACCATTCACAATTCACTCTATCTGAACAAATGAAGTCATAAAATAAATTCCCTGCTTGCAAGACATTCCCCAGAGGCAAGGCATCATCACAATAACAGTATGGCAAATATAGCCTTTCTTTAACACTCTTACGTTGAGAGAACTTAAAAATACAGGTGTAAAAAGGTGTTTTAGAGCCTCTCACAGTAAGAACAGAAGAAGGCTGTGTCCAAGCTAGGTAGGTGGGCAAACAATTTAACACTGTTTGATGCTGTGAAAATTCAAACTGATTGAACTTGGGGTTTTGGGGATGTTCTTGGTTACTTCTGTCTCTATTCATTTGAGAAATAGCTATCTTCTAGCTGAAGCTCCTTAATGGGAAAAGTCCTTTCTGGGAATGCTCAATGGCCTCAAGAGTTTTGTTTGGGCTTTCCTACATAATGAATGCCAGAGAAGAAAATTGTGTGGAGAAAGGCATGAAAAAAATCATGTTCTGTTTAACTGTGATACTTAAAGTTTTTTTTTATTTTTTTTTAAACTGAAAATGCCATTCATCATAAATATAAAGAAAATGTAACTAGGGGGTGTAAACCCCTGGCATCATATTTTTTTACAGTACACAGCCATACCATAGGGAAATCTTGTAAGGAAAGTCCATTTGTGTTCCACTTGCTGGCTTTTCCTTCTTGGAAAGATTCTTTAATGATAAATGTATTTAAAAATCCATTACCACTGGTACATTGGATTGTTTTCAGTTGGAAAGGGGGAAAAAGCAGCATAAACAGTTTTATATTTCAAATGCAATTCATGCTGAAACATTCTGCTGTGGCAGAATTTAAACTGCAGACAGATTGGAACAAATAATGCAGAACTGCTTTGTTTTAAAATACCGGTGTAGATAAAAAAAATGTATTATTCAAGGGAACTCTTTGGACTAGTACTGAAATAGCAAATAGTGTACGCAGATGGTCTTATATACATATGTAAGTGAGAAATTTGAGGAAGACATAGCACATGGGACCCAGCTGTGATCCCATCAGATGCTCTGCAGGGATGTTCTCTAGCTTGTAAAGTTTACTTTTCCTTCTTCTTCTTTCAAAGGCCCTGGTAAATATTTTCCATCTTGTATCTTTTTCTCTGCTCACCTTATTTAATCTTCCCTTGCCTCCTCCTTCTTAGGCACCCTTGATAAGTGTATGATCATTGGTGAGCTTGCTTTTACTTTTATTTCATTTCTTCGGTGTCACTTCTTTTGAACCATTCATGTGAAACCTGTCTTCAGTGGCAACAGGGAAGATATCTTCTCTGTTCCCTATTCTGACCATCTTGATGCCTCATTAGAGTGGTTTTTAACTGCTTGGAAGGTATTTGGGACAGAGTGTGCTCTGGGGCCGCTGCAACAATCGTGTTGTTGTTTGATCTGGAAGGAGTCAGTGTACAGGTCTCCCTTGTAATACCACGGACATTGTGTCTTACACAAAAGCTCATCCTGCCACTTCTCTGTGAAGTGCTATCATCACGAATTTTAAATAATCTCAAGCATCTCATGTTCGTTCCCAGCAAACAGTCCTGTCCATCAAACAGGTGAAGCAGATGGAGGTGCTCCACTTCCAAAGCAGGTGGTGACCTACACAGGGGATCACCCTGAGTGCTGTAAAACACCTCACAAGTGAAAACTCAACACCAATGGCACATTACATTTCTACCCTACAAGCAGCTGGACCTGTTGGACCCTGTGATTTTTAAAACAGTGGTCACCAGCATTTTATTTTGCAGCACAAAGACCTCAAGTGGAAAGCAGCAGAGTGTGGGTTGTACTTTGTGACCATTTACAGTAAATCTTCAGCTTGCAGCTCATGAAGAATGTGTGTTAGTTGTTGACATAGATGCTGTATGGTCAGAAAACAAAGAGCCGGTGCGTCCACAGGGGTCTGCAGTGCCCACCTCCCACCTGAGGGCAATCTGCTGACTGAGAGGCTTCCCGGAATTCCTCACTGCCAGTGGCAATGGCAGAGTCAAGGCTCAGGGCTGGCAGAGGGGCTGAAGTGTGATGGTAACTGCAGCCTGCTGCTCCCTCTGTATGGCTGCTTTTGAGCCAGCAGCAGCTGGGCCTCCTTATCTGTCATCCACCACCAAGCACATTCCCCTTTCTGTTCCCACAACATACAGGGTACTGAGAATGGAGATGGGGTTGTCTTCTCCATCACAAGCATTAGGATCAGTGCCAACAGTCAGGGCTGTACTGGTAGATCCCAGCAGATAAAAGCAGTGGGTAGTGAGGGACCCCCTAAGCCAGCAGGACAGAACCGGGGAGCTGGGGGCACCCTTAACCATGGGCATCAGGCACCTCCATGGAGATAGACTGAGGCCAATTTGCCATACTTCAACAAGAAGTGCTGTATTTTTGCATTCAGGTTTGCTCTGGGAGAGATGGGAGACATCTGCCCCAGGGCTGGCAGGAAGTTTTTCAAGCCTTTTCATGTTTAGTGGCTGTAAACAGGCAAAACTGTCTCAAACCTTACAACCTCTCTCTGTCCCCAGCCAACATGTTGATCCGTTCATGAGTCAATCAGCAGGAGGATAGTCTTCTGCAAGTGCCATCCTTGCCCCCCCGGGCAAAAATTACACTGACCCTCCAAGGGAAGCACACTCATTGTCCTCTCCGGTGGCCTGAGTGCTAACTTTTCCATCTCCTCTCAATAAACAGCAGCCACAGTTTTCTGACCACTTGAGATGCTCAGGACTAAATTAATCCACTTGCCATTACAAACAGTTTTGAGACAAAAAATGTAAGGCCAGTGCTTCAGCCAGAGTAGGCATGGAATGTGCTCTAGGTGTGATTCACACCTCTTACCATGTACTGACATGGGATGAGAGTTAACTTATTGTGTGCTGGTGTGAATAAGGGTGTTAACATTTCCAGATTGCCTAAAGAGAGCTGGGGCAGGGACCTACAAACCTTTTAGGCAAGGGAGAGTCTCTGTCTCCACAGTCAATGTTGTTAGATTTGTAACTGACTGAGAATCTTGTGATAGTATTGATGTAAGAGACAATGTGAACTAAAGTACTGGTGAAAAAAAATAGTGGGCAAACCCACAGAAGACAGAGAGCATATTTAATTTCTTTGCTTGAGAGAACTGGGGATGGGAGGCACATTTCAAAGCAAAGACTGAAAAGGGTGTTAGATAATTTTATCCCCCTGATGAGTTTTGCTGTGCATTTTTCTTCCACCCTTTCAGCCAAAGAAGCTGTATGTCAGGTGACATTTAATACAAAAAACCGACCTCAGTAAATAACCAGATAAGGTTGAGAGATGTCTTTAATATCAGCAATGAGCATAAGTACTTTTAATAGGCATGGCACTAGCTATAAAAGTGACTGGTCTTTATGAACATCTCAAATTGGTGTATTCTGTAGGATCCTTTTGATGTGCAGACGTAATCTGTCTTTGAGCAGTAATCGTGCAGCTCACACAATGGTATTAACGTGTAGCGCATGCAGCTCGACTCTGTAAATGTGTTCTGCTGCAGCAGATGGAGTAGCAACTTGTTTTTGAAATTGAGATAAAATATAAAAAACTAGAAGCAATTTTTTAATTTTTTTTTTGGGAGGGGGTTATTGTGCTGTAATTTTGGATGATATCGAGATAGGAAGATCAAGCACCTGGACCTTCTTTAGCTAAAACTTTTCTCATCATGAGATACAAATGTTGATTCATTCTTCACAATATCAGTGTTTTGATTTTTGAAAACAACCAGTTATTTCTGGTGCCCCAGTTTCTAGTTTCCTTTCCTTTTTTTTTTTCCCTGCTATACAGAGACCTATTTTTGCAAAGAGACACTTCAGAAATCAAGCCTCTTCAATGAGATTTAAATTGGACATGCAATCTCCTCAGTTATTTGTGAATAATTTGAGCCCAGACAATTCTAATGTAAATATCCACCATTTATCCATATTAGTATCAGTTAACAACAGAGTAGAAACTGATATAGATTCATTAATGTTTTCTGTGTATGTGAAAGGAAGCAAGAAACTATACTTCTTACATGTCTACTTGAGGCAGAAAGTGATGGGATTAAAACCAGTGGTTTATCTTAAATATGAAGAGTAGCTGCTTAGTAGCAATACAGTCAGCACCCGAACAGTTTATTGGGGAGGTTGGGCAATCTCTGTTGTTTGAAGCTTTTGTGAAAAACCTTGATACTTGCCAAGAAGGACCTGTTAGATCTGGTCCAGCTTTGCAGAAGAATATTGACTAGGTGACATCACAAGGTCTTTATCAGCCTCATTTTCTATCCCTTTGTCAATGTATGTGTCATGATATATGATATATATATATATGTATATTCAGAACTTCATGTATATGATGTGTATGCAACTGATTCTATTCCCACATATACACAACATAGTAGACCAACATATATTGATAGTTTACAGATGTGGCCTGCAGTGTTATATTTAGATTTCTAATTTTTCACACTGTGGAATGAAAAGCTAATCAGCCTAATGATATCGAAGGCTGGCAAGTGCAGAGCAGATGCAGAGGTTTTGCTTAGGAGCCCATTCTTCCTTTTCAGCTCCAAGGAAAGTTTGCAGTGGGGCCACAAGGTGGCAGATGAGCTGCAAAGATTACAGATTAATAGCTGCAAAGTAAAAAATAGATTGCAAATTAAAAAAAAAAAAAGGCACCAATTAAGGATGGAGTCTTTACTGTGCTTTTGGGTGCTTTCCTAAAAACCCAGCAGTGCTTCTTATTCCCATCACATAACAAAGTAAATCATATACCCCTATCCCCATTGCAGCAAGCTTGGGTTCTGATCACACTCAATGGCAACAAAATCAACCACAGTCATTTTTTTGGTCAGGTTCCATGTCTTGGGAAATATTCAAAAAAAATTTACTGGTTTGGGCATTTCATCAGTGTTTGGACTGAATCAGTTCTAGCATGAATTACTTTTTATCTGATGGTTTGGAAGTGTAGTGAAGTTTCCTTGAGACTGGAGCGTAGCCTATACACTTTGTGTTTGTGCTGCTTGTTTAAATGCCTTTATGTATTTAATGCTTGTAGCAGAAGAGAGAGGAGTGACAAAAAATTGGCAGTACCTGTTTTCTGCAGTTTAGAACTGATGATCAGACACAGTGAGTGAGGGGATCCTGGCTCTGGTCTGAGTGGGTCATCCAATGTCTGGTACATCATTCTCTTTCTGCTGGCTCAACAACACATAATTTTTCATGAACTACAGAAAGTCTGTTCTGAAAAACTTACAAACAAGCTTAGGAAAATCCTCCTGACCTGCTATAATTTTTCTTTTGGGATGGACTAAATTAAAGATATTGTCTGAATCACTACCCACCTCAAGAAACATGCAGCAGAAAGGAAACATCCAAGCAAGCTCTAATTGATTTCATTCTTTCTCAGACTATTCAAGCTAAGCTCCATCCTGCACCTTGAATACATTTAAGTGAAACCAATAAGCTTCCAGGATAATTCTTGGTGCTTTTAACTGCTGCTTCAATTTCCAGGTCCTGTAAAACCCCATGCACCCCACAGAGAGAGCTGCTGCCAGCCTGTGCCTGCATCCCTGGGTGTCCTCCGTCCCTGGCCATCTCGGGGGTGAGACCAGAAGTTCCTGCATGCCGTTATGTGTGTGCTCTCAGGAGGATGCTCAGATGCTGAAGGTTCAAAAGAGGCTGTTTTAGTCTGTTCTCAGGGGTTCAGCACCCCGGAGCTGCCACGGGGGCAAGCAAGCAGCACCTCTCCAGGTGTTCTCTCTGTGGCCAGGTTGGATTAAACCAGCTTCTGAAGGACAGAGGGGGCTGATGTACCCAAGAGCAGGTGACACTGTAGATAACTTGGTCCCTTCACACCACCAGGTTGACCATCTTCCCTCTTTGCTTTGCAAGTCCTGTTTCACTTGGTTCATTTCAAGAGGACAGAGTTTTCCTTCAGGTTTGTCTTTGGGGCTGATCTGATCCTGTTCTTGTTAGAGCCATTTGAAGCACAGAGTAGCTCTCAGAAAGCGACAGCCCCGTGCTAGCAGAAATAAACCTAATCAGAACAAAGACGTGCTGCTTGTTAATGGAAACATTAATAACGCTTCCATTGCATAATTTTACTGAATAATTAAACAGAAATTTATTTTTATTTTGAAAGCACTCTTCTCATTTTTTAAGCCTGTGTTTGTTATGTTGTTGTTGATTTTCCTGAGTTTGATCTTATGTTTACTATAAGAAGGATATATACCAAAGTATTTTTAAAATGTAATAGATAAATGAATTTGCTGCCTGTGGTCTTATGAAAGCCTTTGCAATAATATGAGGGACTCTTTTTAGATAAATAATTCAGTCAGTACTAATCAAAAATTCTTGTTTAGTAATCACTGGGTTCTGTATCTTCTGTTTATTAGTTTTCTTATTATTACAACAGCCTCTCATAAGTTATCATCATTAAAGGATCTTTCCAAGTCTATTCCAGTGGGATCCAGTGACAGTCAAAGTAAGTGGCTGTAAAAAGATTCCTGTCAATGTTTTTTCAAATGTTCATTCTATTATTGTTACTTTTCTTAACTCATTGTCCTAGGAGCAAGAACAGCCAAATTTTCAAAATGCGAAAAAGAATTGCTTGTGCTTCTTGCCTTATGGTTGGCTATGGTGGCTAATCCTAATTAATCAAGACTATTTCATAATCACATTAATCAGAATTCAGCAAAATCAGGAATTTATACTTTCTCTTTTTGAAAGGTTGAGTATTAATAGTAGCTTCTACTTATCAACAAATCCATCTTACAGTCACAGAAAGAAGGAAAAAAGGTGTTATGAAATTGTCCTGGTTTCAGCTGGGATAGAGTTAATTTTCTTTATAGTAGATGGTGCACTTTGGCGTTTTGAATTTAGGATGAGAATAATGCTGATAACACACTGATATTTTAGTTGTTGCTGAGCAGTTCTTACTCTAAATCAAGGTGTTTTCAGCTTCTTACAGCAGTGAGGAGGCTGGGGGGGCACAGCCAGGACAGCAGACCCCAAGTGGCCAAAGGGATGTTCCGTACCATATGACATCATGCTCAGTACATAAACTGGGGGGAAAGCTGGCCAGGGGCTGCTGCTTGGGAACTGTCTGAACATTGGTTGGTGGGTGGAGAGCAATTGCATTGCACATCGTGTGATTTATATATTCAATTTTTTCAAATTATTATTGATTATTCTTTCCCCTTCTTTTTTTTTTTGCCTTAATTAAATGTCTTTATTTCAGCTCACACATTTCAATTCTTTTCCCCCCCAGATCTGCCCCCCATCCCACTCTGTGAGGTCAGGAGTGAGTGGCTGTGTGGTGTGTAGCCACAACAGAGGTACAGTTTTCTGGAGTCTCGAAGCTGAACAACAGGAATGGCAAATTCCTTGTCCCAAGATGATGTGAAAACCCATTGATTGGCTGGTTTCAGGGGAGCCAAAGGCATTCAGTGCCTCTTAGGTGTGGGCACAAGTCCTGGAAGTATTAGCAGAAGAGTGTAATAGTTCCTTGCTGGAACTGGCAGAGCTGATTTTCTCGTTTGGAAGTGCTGATTTTCTCCAAGCTGTAGCACTTACACTAATGAGACAAAATAATTTGATTCAGGTAGTATTTGTTCACTCTTATATTTGCATTTCTTGATTTGTTGTGGTTAGTTATTTCTGTCCCTAAACAGCAGTTCCAACAAAGCCTCATTACTGCAAAGAATGTGTTCTCCATAGTTATCACAAATGTTACACAAATCACGTGCTTTTTAAAAATCAGTTCTTTTGATATTACTCATCAAAAAGGGAACCCACTAGGGTCTACCATTTAGTAACCTGTTTTCTTAGGGGAGAATTATGTATGTTATTAGCTTTATTGACCATATCACTTTGAATATGCAAAAGTTTAAGCAGGAGGGAAATGGTAGCTGAGAAGTTATGAGGAAGGTACAGTTTTTAAGCCTGATAGACATTCTCAGTCTCTTGAATCGTGTTTCAGATTTTGTCTAACATCATGCATGAAGTCAGTATTCTTTTGGAAAAGCACAGGAGTTACTTGCAAACAACTGCATCTGAAGTCATCATCCTTGCCTTCCTTTACAGGCACCAGAGTCACAACACGGGACTCATAGGGTGTTGCTCTTTTCATCCTAAAATAATTTAAATGAATCACATCCTTGAAGCATCTAATTCTTCCTGATGACCATAAAGAGACACTCAGGTATTAGTTTGGCAGCTGACATCTTTTCCATGGATGTTTAAAGTGTGATGAAATTCCACCCACATAGACTTTGTGAGACAAAGCAAGAAGACTTTGTGTAATGTGTCACTGTGAGAACTGAAATGGTGTAAAGCTGGATTCATTGGATGAGTCAGTGATGTTACTGTTCGGGTGTGTGGAACAGCTAAATGAACATCGTGATAGCAGAATCAGACTTTTAGCATATTTTTAGTTTTAATATCAGGATTATCTATGATATTATGCCATAGTTGCAATATTAATATTATAATTATGAGTTATTATGCTATGATGTATTTCCTAGGTCAGGAAAAGGAGGAGAAGCTGTCTCTAGAAAGCTGAACTGAAATCCTTACTGACTTAAAAGTCTATGTACTTTCTTTATGGATCAGGTTTGAACATAATACTTAAAATTTAAGATGGGCACTTAGGAATTTTTGCTCAGAGTCCTGTCTGGGGGATGTCAGGTGTTTCATGTACTTGTTATAAAGTGCTAAAATGAGAACTTGAGAACTGAAGTGGAGAAGCTCTGGCTTTAGCTCTGGCTGAACATTTTCTCCTCATTTTATAACCTATTGCATGTTAGTCACACAGCAGAGTAAATGGATATAATGCTTTGAAGGAAAGCTTTTTCTGCCATTATAGTCCTGCAGTATGCATGAAGATACTTTCAGTGATGGATAGTGGGGTGGGGTGGAGACAATACAAGAAGATGTGGTTGGCAATCATGGTTCTTGACAATTTTGTTAGAAGGCACCCTGAAAATGAGGTTATTGCCAAATCAAGGTAACATCTGCATTTCTACATCTGCGTACTTAGAAATGAAATCTTGAGTGTAGGAATTTGTGAAAGGAACTGAAAATGCTACAAGAGAAACTTAGAAAAAGGCAAGGTGAAGGTGATGATGGATTTGGAATATGTTCCCACTGATCCTGGCAACCTGTACATGTCAGAATCTATTATTAGAGAGAATTTCTTGTCTCAAACTCCCATTTATCTCTCCTGTAAGGAGCCTGCAGGAGAATACTTGTGGTGTGTTGCAGCAGATGAAAGACTGCCAAAGTTGATTAGCTGGACTTAGCCTTCTCTATATAGCTTTTAGCAGAGTTCTGAAATTAATTTTATGTCTTTTGGTATTGTTATTTCTGTCTCTTCCAGTGACAGACAGTACAAAAAAAGGATTTTTCACAGATGTAGGTTTTGTATACTTTTCCTTTCTGTCTTGTCTTTGGATAGTTCCTTATTGCAGTCAATAATTTTCACCCTGGTATGAGCTGGAAAAGGTCTACATGAGTTGTTTTTGTACAAAGCTGATAAGATGTTAACAATAGCTGAATCAGCAGCTTATTGGTTTTTCCTTTCACATCCTACACTACAGGTCAAAGATACATGTCAGGTGAAAAAAATGTCCGTTTGGTGGAGATCTTATGCAAATCATTATTATCTGGGTTTCCCCCCCCTGTATTAACATTGCAGCCAACACTTTGGTCAAAATCTCCTCAAACTGGTGTTTATAATACAGGAGATACAGACCAGCAGTTGCAATATTCCTGCCTCTAGTGCAGCTGGCTACTCTTCAAAATGCAGCGATACCACTTGCAACTGACTGGATGGCGATGCCAGGAGACAGATTTAGACTCTTTGCTTGCAACTGTTTTAAGGAATTAACCTTCCCTAGTACTGGTACAATGTTCATGTGATACCAAACAGGTCAAATATGCATAATGACAGGTTCTGCCACGCTCCAAAGTAATCCATTGGGAATGGTCAACTCTGACCAGGAGTCTTGTGAGATTCTGGGAGATATTGGTCAAAGCTGCCCTTGGAAGTCCCTCTCACAGTGCACCAGGATGGACAGCACTTCATAGCCTGGGGAGCTTGCCTGGCATTTTTCAGTTTAGTAGTAGAAATACTCATTTCTGCGATAACCAGAGTTAGGTCTACTTTGGTATCACAAACGTCAGTGCTCAAAAAGCTACCTCTATCAACAAACTTAGTTATGTGCTAGCTATACATGCTGCCAGTAAAAAACTTGGGGTTTATAGTCCCAGAGACTGAGGATTAGAGGAAGAGTACCTGACTGAAGAATTCAGGAACTAAATTGTTCTATTAGATATTATACCTTTTTTACAAATGCATCTAAAAGCCAGAGTCCACACTGTGCTGCCTCCATACACAAGTACTGCTGTCTCCCATCAAACATTGTGGCTATTGGTGGGAAGTGAATCCATGGCTTTGTGGATTTTGGTGGGAAGTGAATCCATGACCTTCAGTACCAAAAGAGTAAGATCTGAGCGAAAAAAGTAAGCTTTTTAGCTGTAAGTAACCAGTGGACTATTCCAGACACTGGGGCTCTCTATTAGATGAAGACATGATTATACACTAAGCCAGTGTATTATTGCACTTTCATTTTCTCTGCTGAAAGGTCTATTTTCCTCTCTGTGAGCATGATCTAATGTCTGTTGAAGTCAATGTGAGCTTTTCATTGACTTTAATCGGCTTTGAATCATGATCTAAATGTGTGAGCCTCTTCATACCAGCTAGAACCAAACAGGATTATAAGAGGTATGAAGAGGTGATCTTTAAATGTCCATGTATTTATCTCTATATCTACCTCTTTCTATATATCTGTTTTCAATGTAAACACTGTTTTGGACATAACAGAATAGCTATTTGAAGATGATAACATAATGTGGGAAGAAATCCAGTCCAAATTTAATCAAGGAGTTGTAAAGGGCAATTTGGGTAAAACTGATAGGAAGAAAAAGGAGATCTGTGGGTGAAAGGAAAAGAGGAGATGACAGTTCTCAAGAGTAACCTTCCCAAAGAAGGGAAACTGAGATGCAGTTTCATGGTGAATAATTTTCCTACTGTTGCTCTGAAAAACTTTGCTATCTTAGTTCTGATAAACACATTCTCTTACAGCAGTTTTTGTTTTGTTTGTTTGTTGGTTTGTTTTGTTTTTTTTTTTTTTTTTTTAATAATCAGAATATTTTTATTTGTGGTTAAATTAATACTTTTTATTAATCTCACTGCAATGAGTTTTTTTTCATCTGAATATTTTCTGCAGATGTTTTGGTGACTGATTTCATCACAGTTCTAAATTAAGCATTGGAGGGGGGACTCATCTCAATTTTAGTTGTATAAAGTCATCTGTTCTAGGTAAGACATCTGAGGTCACTCTTTAATAAATGGCAAGTGATATCATCTCCACAGAAAAATGTATCCCACACACCTTAACACTTAGGATGAGATGAAGCACATTTTTGGAAGATGTCCATCAGTTTGCAGTGGGCTCAGAGGTCACACACTGGTTCTCTGCCTCTATAACAGTGAGGAGCTCCTTCAGTGGGTTGGTTCATGTTTGCCACTTTATCATACACTGAATTCTGCCATGGATGCCTTAAACTCATCCTACAGCCAGTGTCAGCTGTCATTAAAGGCTGGTTCCTGGAAAGCAGAGTGGACCGAATCCAAAATCCACCAGCAATGAATCAGCACTTCCCTTAGTCAACAGTTTAGGAAATTTCTGAGCTGTAGGTTTCCTAAGTACTGTTATGTTAAACAGCCAGTCTCAGTCCTCCCCTCTCCTGTTCTATTAAATTTTCCAGCAGAGCAGAGGATTTTCTAATGTATTTCTTTCTTGACGACTCGAGATCATTTGCAAATATTCTCATGCCAGTTCATTCATGAGCTAAGTTAGACTCCAAAAGGAGCTGTACATGCTACAGTTCTGCCCACACCTTGCATCTCCCCACTTTCACCAGCTGGTATAACTGCACAGTTTCCAAATCTTTATTGTGAGAGCCAAAATTTCCATTTCAACCAGTGGGAATTACTTCTGTTGGAAAGCAGGCAAGGGTATTATCCTGCAAATTGCCAAAAAGAATACATACAAGTGGAACTGCAGGTGCTCAGCTAGAGAAGTAGATGAATCCTTTTAAATCTGTTGTATAGACAAGAGTAGACTATAAATCAGTGAAAATTTTCAATAGACTGGCTATTTCAGCCACAATTATTTATTGTGGTGAAGACTAACATATATTTGATATGTGTATATAAAAGGTGACAAGATATAATGATTGAGAGAGCATTGCATGGGATGTGACTGTGGGTTGCATACTCCTGGGATCAAATTCTGCTTTGCATCAGACTCATAGAAATACTAAAACAACTCAAATCTTCCGCAGTTTGACACTGCTAATGGAGAAATCATCAGGTCAGGATTATGCTCTCTGTAAATGAAGAACACTACCATAAATGAGTCACTCACTTTTTAAATAAAAAGTGTGTTTTAGTTATGACACAGTGCTGACAACTTTGTGCTCTCAGAAGGGCTCACAAAGACTTGCATCCAAAGCCCCCTGCAGAGAGTAGAAATAACTTATAAGGATTTGAGGCCAGGCTTTCTGAATTTCCCTGTCTTCCCCTTAATCCTTCAGTCAACTGGCATCAGCATCAATTACTGTGCATACTGCAGGAAATGAGAATGATTTTCATACTGTATTATTCGTCTATAAATCACATTTTGATTCACTGAACCTAGAAACTCAAAACCCAGGCTGAGTCCTGTGTTATGCAGCAAGAAGGCAGGGACAGGATGAGTTGCACTGGGGTTTCTCTCTCCTCTATTTTCTACTAAAGTAGGGGAATGGCCATAGCACAAACCCAGAAACCATCTCCCCTCAGGGTCCCCATGTTTGCAAAGACCCTGCCAGAGCACACGTTTGAGGATGTGGCTCCATCTCACAACATCCCTCTCTCCCATCCTTTTATCACAGGACTCTTCATCACTTGGTCCAAAGGCAGAGGTGCAGAAAGTGCAGAAAGAGAAGTCTGGAAGACAATTTGGAGTTCCAGGACATTTTTGTGTGACACAAACTGTGTGCCTTTTGGGCACCCTGAGCTATGGGATGTGTCTATACTTTGGTTGGGCTTGCTGATCTTAGATGTCTTTTCCAATCTAAGTTGTTCTTTGATTCTCTCTAGTGTCTTCTGCTTGCCCCATATACAGCTAGAATGACTTGGATGCTAACATGGCTCACACCAGACCTGTGGATGGACATTGCTCTTTTGAGAATAACATCAAGTTTCTACTCTGGTGACATGTACATGACATCCCTGGGGAGCTGGTTCAGACAGGAAATGAGAACAAAAAGAAAGGAAATATAATTTAGGGCAACAGCAATTTTTTTTTGACATTATCATTTTGGTGCACTTAGCAGGGGTGGGCAGGCAGTCTGATCAAATTTACGTTTGACCCAGCGACCTCCGTTTGCCTTAATATCAGTGGAGACAAGCAGGCACTGCAAAGGCATGACTCCCCTCCTGAAAGCAGACATCTGAGTCAAGAGAAGCTCCCGGAAGTGCCTGTTCTTTCCATTGATCATATAGGTCAGATATAAGTGCTCATATTACAGACATGTAAACATGGGGGGTGTGGAACCTCCTGTAAACAAACTATACTCAGCACAGAAAAGCACTTTCTACCTGTCCATGCACCAAATATAAAATAAGCCAACTAATTACATGATTAAATCTTTTGGGCAGGAAATATCTTCACATGCTGGTTCAGATACAAGTCTTGGAAAGCAGTAAAGGCTCTCAGAAATATCACAAGAGAAATAATAATAATAATAATAATAATAATAATAATAATTTACATATCTTATTTTCTTTGGACTGAAATCTGGTTTCTGGTGAGATGTAGATACTCAGCACTTTACAGTGTAGAAACTCAACCACTACACTGAGATCTCTCACAGGTTCTATGAAATACAACTGACATTAAAAGAAAGTTTTAAAAAAGAAGGGTAATTTGGTAACCTCGTAACTATTCTGGGTGAAATTAGGTTTTATCATTTTAGAGGATTAGGTTTCCACATAAACTTTTATTGGCTACAACATCTTTATTACTTGAATCAAATAGGGTCTAGTTTTCTAGATCTTATTTTGGTCTTGCAGACATACTTAATTTTATTAGATTGTTTGATCTTGCCTAAGTGCAGCTGTTAATCAGGCCCTTTCTACATCTTCTCTTCTTCCACTGCCTTTTCTGGAAAATTATTTCTGCCATTAAGAGCAAAATCTGCTAGTCTTAGTAAAATTCCTCTTGCCCACTGTTATAATAGGAAAACTTTGCATGATTTCAGAAACCCAGATGTTTTCCAAAGGACATTTGTCAGGTAGCTGAAGGAAGGTCTTGGGAGTTTTGGGCAGCCTTTCCTCCCCTGCCTCTGTACATTGTTTTAGATTCACAGGTCATTAGCCCTACACATAATTTGCGTCAGATTACTGAGGATTTAGACCTTCCTGCTTTAACTGCATATACAAAAATATTAGACTATCATGACTTTTTTTGTAGATGAGTAGATGAGTGCTGTCAACAGGGACAGTTGTGAGATATCTTCCATTTTTTGTTTCTGTTCATATACAGATTTTTTTCTTAGTTAATCTAGTCTCAATCCTTTTGAATCTGAAAGATTTTCTAAATTTTTTTTTTCTGTCTATTTTTATGCAAAAATAAAAGTAAGCTGCTGGAAAAAAAAAAGCATAGGTATTTGTTATTTATAAACAGAAAGTTAGTTTGTTGTTTCTAGGTTGCTAGCTACCCAATGCTACAGAGGATAGAAATACATTGCCAATTTATGCAGAAAATCAAGGAACACGAATCTACAAGGAGGATGAAAATGATGTTGGACTGATCTGTTCTTTCATCATCTACAGTCTGACATCACAAAAATCCCAATTTATTTTTACACCACTAAGGGTATAACAAAGCTAAAAATACAGTTAAATTAACCATTTTATATCTCTATAATAGACTATGTGCATGTATAGTTTCTAAGAAAACACCAGTGATCAACACATACAAAAAGATTGAAAGGTACAGTTGACAGTCTGCTGTCCCAAACAGGATTAGACTCAAAGGAGATAATGAGGTGATATGAAGGATGCTCTAAAATTGTTCATTTCCGATTTATTGTGGACTCTAAGTACCCCCAGAGGGCATTGTTAGTGGATAGGCAGTCAGTCCACATCATCATCAGGTTATAATTTTGTCCTTTGCATCAGTGAACCCCATAAGTGACTGCAGATATGTAAAGGGCTCATGAACTGCTGGAACTTGTATTATTTGTTTTTTTTGTTTTTTTGTTTGTTTGTTTGGTTTTTTGTTTTGTTTTGTGGGGGGGTTTTGTTTGTTTTGTTGTATTTGGCTCATATTATGTAATTTCACTGTCTCCAAGTGCTGTTCATCAGCTTGTAGGCTCTTGCAGCCCCTGTATGGCATGATCTGTGCCCATAATACAGTCTTTGCAGCCAAAAATTCCTCCAAAAAGGAGGAATTACTGCAGCAGGTCAGTGACATTTCTTCTGTAGCTATATTTTTCTTGTCCTTACCAGTTCGTTCCCCTCCAGAAGTTTAACAGGTTGAGCAGGTCTTTGAGTTAGAAAATCTCAATTGTGCAAAATGCAGTTTAAAAACTCCCTACAGTACAGAAACAATATTAACAGTAGATGATAATTAGGGCTATTGGAGCCTGATTGTTAATTGGGTTGTTACAAATGAAACACATGGATCATTAAAAGGACATCAAACATGGTGCCTTGCAGTAGGGACAGCAGGCTTTGGCAAAGACAAATTGTTCATTAAGGCCATATGATGACTATAAGTAGTGGTTGTTAACACCAGATTTCACTCTAATGGGATGCTCTTTGGTGCTTGGCTAATTTCCCTGCTTATCTGCTTGTGCTGCTTTGATATTTTTTTTTGCATTTTTGTCTGTTTTCTTTGGATTTGTCACTGTCAGCTGCACACACTGGCCCTGACAGTCTCCTGACAGGTTTTCTGTTTGCCTCTTTGTTTATGCAGCCATTTCTTAACTAAGTCACTGATGTACACCAGACACATCAGTCCTTTTTACCCTGGTGGGAACGCTCCAGTGCACATGAGAGTCCCCTACTTCTCTTTATTATCCTGCTCGTTTCTCCTTTCTGTTCCACTGTGGTTACCTGCACAGCCAGAGTGCCAGACTTAGAAATACCTGTTGTACTTGTTGCTCTGCACACAATTGTTTCCTCATTTACCCTGCCTGGATCAGAAGAAATCCCTCCAAAATGACAGAGTATAATACCAGCATAAGCAAAATCAGGACCAAGGTGTCAGCAAAGAGATCTTCCTCATACACCAAGGCGATATCAGAGTGCTCCCTTCTGGGCTTCTGGGGAAACCTTTCAGCTGAAATAGCTTAGGGGTTTTTTACTAATTTCAGGATGGATTTTTATTTGTCTAGTACTTAAATTCCAGAGGAGTTCTGCCCTAAGCAGCATTTAGCTCTAGAGATGAGTGACAGTGCCAGAGCCAAATACCAGCTCTATCCCCCTGTGTGCCTTGAGGATCTGCCTCCCTCTTTCTCACATCTGTGCATCAGCCCCGGTGCTGGGTCTTGTCTGCAGCTCCTTATGCATGTTTTTTTCACCTCAAAGAGGTAGGTCAGGTGCACGTTGCAAGCTCAGACCTTGTCCCAAGACCCTAAACTCAGCTTGGGATATAGCTGTGATATGAACCCATGCTTAGGATCTTGGAAATCCCAGTTTGACTGCTTTTTCCAAATGACATGCACTGACTGCAAGAGCCAGTGACTACACTACTCCTTCAGACCCACTCATATGGCTTTACCTGGCTCTGAAGCACAGTGCAACACTAGGTTTATCACAGTCCACTGTTCTGAGCTTCCTGGTACATGATTTTACTGCTGCTGAGAGGCTACACAGATGAGTCTGACTCCCCCAGACCCCAAGATCAAAGTACTGAAGATACAGTTCATCTGTGTATATCTGACCATTTCTTTTTACATTATGTAGCAATGAGAAAATCATCCCAATGATTCTCATTAAGCACCTGTTGTGCCTATTTTTACTGCTTAATTGCTTTACCTATACTCCTCGCACACCAGCTGGCTCAAGCCTTTAAAAGACCAAGTATTCAATTCCTGCCATGCATCTTTAAATGTTCTGTATGAACATTTTTCCATTCTACTCATCCTCCTTCATACAAATATCAAAGGCAGGTGTTTAGTGCAGACCTTCACTAGTCCTCTGATGGACAACAGGCAGCTTGCTCATTAGTCTTGTATTAAATTGGTTTTCAGTCACACTCTTAAGCTTTGCATCCCTTCAGCTGTACAGCTACTCTTAATGAAGTTCACTTTTTTTTGGCCTTTCCAGCATTTTTGAGCCCTTGCTTGGAGACAGGAAGCCTCAAAAAATCTCCAAATGAATGGTGCTGGCCAAGAAAAGAGGGGAGATATGTTCTATTCCAGATTTGTCCCAGATAAGCAAGGAACTTCCAGTACCTGAATGTGCCTACAAGAAAGATGGAGAGGGACTTTTTCGAAGGGCATGACATGATAGGACTATGGGAAATGGCTTTAAACAGACAGAAAATAGGTTTAAATTATATTGTGAGGGTTGGGAGGCACTGGAAAAATTTCCCCAGAGAAGCTGTGGATGCCCTGTCTCTGGAGATATTCAAGGCCAGGCTGGATGGGGCTTTGAGCAACATGGTGTAGTGGAAGGTGCCTCTGTCCATGGCAGGGAAGTTGGAACAAGATGGACTTTAAAGTCTTCCAAACCAAACCATTCTCTGATTGTGTCCTGTGAGTTCTGGAACTCAGGGAAATGTGCTTTTAGTGTGATTCTTTAGCAGCTTATGTTGTTTTTTTGGATCCAGGGGGATCTGCCTGTGTACAGCCAGGCCTGTACTAATCATGTGCAGACCCAGTGCAAGTAGCTTTATGAGTTGATCAAGTGCTTACATACTTGTGCAACCCTTATGAAGCAAAATAGCCAGGTACTGCTCTGGGGAAGGGGCTGTCACTTTAGCATGTGTCTCTGCTTGAAAAGTTAGACTGAATCAATAAATACAAATTCTCTGTCAATCAACTGCTGCAGCTGCATTGGTCTGAGGAGTTCAAGGGCCATTGGTGTCCTTCAGAGACAAGCCTACAGCAGACACATGATGTGATCTCCACACAGACCTTGATTCTGCTGCTGGTTTTGTGAGCAGAAATCTTTTCCCATGAAGAAACCCTCTGACACAGGGATTCCTCAGGCTGGGCAAGGCCATCTGCAGATAGGTGACAATACTTGTGACATGGTGGCCTGTGCTCCATGGGGATAGAAATCCCTTTGATAACAGACCTACTTTCAGTAATGACTAAATGATGCTTCTCTAATGTTGGTAAGATTCATACATCATATGTATTCTAAATGCTGTCTCCTAAGCTGTCTGGTGGGATTTTTTGGGTAATGCAAATGATATTTTTTTGCTCATTCCTGCTTACAGTATTCTTCAATTGTCAAAGAAATACTTTTCACAGGAGCGATCACACTTTGCAATGCTTTAATCTTTGTAAACTCAGAAATCTGATGTTTATAATCACTTTCAATTATTTCTCACAGCAGACCTTTCTAACCCTAAGAGGTTATTGATGTAATTGTGTTTGCTCCTTGTTAGGCAAATGATATCCTGTAAAGTGTCTTGAGCAAAATTAATTGCTCCATTTTTTATTGATCTGTTTGGCTCATGCAATTGATTTACTTTTCATTAATGATTGGCTGATGAAACTCACAGTAAGGGCTGATAGATAAATCATTTTCTTCTGCAAGGAAATCACAAAAGAAATTGCCCACCAAAAATCTTTCTCTTTTCAGTAGGTGTTTTAATGATATAAAATGGAGATTTGTCACAATGAATAAACAACAAAGGTACTTTTTACAATATGAGAAGATAATTCCTGAGAATTGAATCTGCTTTTTATTGTCACAGGTAGACTATTCCCTATGGAAAATAGTCTTCTCCCTGAAATACCCTTCACTTTTAAATTTAACTATTCATCAAGTTCACTGAACCAGTTAAAGAGAAAGAAAAATGGGCAATGAATGCAGAATGATACAGGATGTGAAGTTTCACTTTTCTGTGAAATTACCAGCCATACCTTGGTGGCTTTCAACCAGTAGGCCAGCACGTGAAATTTCTAAGTTGATCCTTACCCTCACTGAAAGGGATGTACCAATGTGGAGAAACAAGGCAGAGCTGCTTTAAGACCTTGGAGAACCACTTGCTCTTTCCTTTTCCTCTCTAATCATCTTCAGGAGTATTTTTTAAATGCTGGAGATATCAAATGCATACAGATACGCACACAGTTTTCCCAAAAGCATAAAAGCCTTAAAAACTAAAGAGCAAAGCCTGGGCTATCATTGTACAAGGTGGCTTCAGCTGTGAGTTGTGCCTAAATCCACTGTCCTGTGCCAGTCCTGTGCTGGGGGACAGGAAGGGTCTGAAGATCATTGGCTTGTGAACATTTTAGCTCAGCGGTCCCAAGCAGCAGGCTTGATTAAGATGTTCATAATTTCTACCACCTCTAAACATTAACAAAAGTTGTTTGTTCTCAGGTCTCAAGCAGTTGGTTGTTTTCCAGTCTCTACAACATCACAGGGAGTTGGAATTCCAGTGCTAAAGTATTAGGTACCATTGACATGTGATTTTAATTTGTTATTGAAGGTCAAGAGAGAGTTATGCTGCCTTTAGAAACACACTGTGAGAATCAAGACCCCAAACTAAACTCTGCATACTGATGTTAATAGCAATGCCCTTTTTGCTGGAGCAAGACATGAGAGAGCTGCTTCCACAGAAGTTACTGAAGGTTGGAAATGTAGAGATAGTCAGAATCTGGCCCTTTCATTTTTATTGCTTCTCTATTATAACCTTCTAACCTGCTGCTTCTTTTCATCAGATAATGCAGAGCAGTATTAATTTGTCTCACCCAAACCACATGTTCTTATTAAACAGACTCTTGCACCTGAATCGTTGCTCCTCAAGAGCTACTTTGCATATCCCTCTCTCTAATTGCCAACCACACTGACCTTCAAGAGCTTTGTGCAAAATCCTGAAGAATGACCAAGAGCAATGTTTTAATAACTTCACTAGCATGTTAAAATATGGGGGGAAAAAATGCTATTTTGTTGTGTGAAACAGCTGGTGCTCATTTCAATAGGATTTACCGAAAACTTTTTTGCTGCTGGGTTTAGGATGAGTCATAATTGATCCCAAGAGGATAGCTCAACTAATCTCTGAACAAAACATAATTATGATAAGTATTTTGGAAAATTTAATTATTCTGCCCCTGGGAACTTAGAGCCTTTAGAAGAGATCAGCTTCTTACCAGATTTATTTGGACTAGTGATTTGTAAAGGGACAAATAACGTTTAACTCCCATCATAAAACAACCTTAATTTTGATCTCATTAAAAAATTAATCAAGGCACATATTCTTTACTCCAAATGGCATTGGTGTGTGGGCCAAGACTCATGTCCTCAAAGGCATGCAATTGTCCAGATAGGAATTAGCCGTCCATCTAAAACTCATTGCTTTTGATGGAATTATTCACTTAGCAACCTTTGTGGATCTGAGACTAAATCCTAGTGGGGACCTGGGTACCAGCTGGCATATGTGATGCTGCATAAATGCTGATATTACACAGCAGTGACTGAGGCACTGAGCAACTCTGACAGTTGTCTGTGGCTGATAAATGTGGAGACCAGTGGTTTGGGCAGCAGAGGCAGAAGGCAGAGCAATGTCGATGCCACCAGACAGAGAAAAGAAACAGTTTTACACAAGGGGAGCAAAGACCCATTCTTAATTTTTTAAGCATTAGAAGAAATTTTCCATATTCCACTGTGGCTCAAGTGTATTCACAAACATTCTCTGAATGGCATCTGTATTTTGTGGGTTCGGTCATCCTGTAGAGCATCTGGCAAAAATGTATTGAGGCAGAGATCAGAGCTAAGGGCTTACACAAGAAAGTAATAGCAAATCTTGCTCAGTCAGGTAACATATAGATTTTGGTTTTCAGAACTGCTGGAGGTGTGATCTCACCAAAGAAAGAATTCATGTTTCCAGTGAATGGTGACTAGAACAATATATTTCTGATTTGTTTGAAGAGGTAGCGCTCAGTATTAAATCAGCTTTCTGCTCCTAGAGTCCAGGAAAGATAGTATAGAATGTTTTCAGTGAAAAAAATTGATTACTAGGTACATGAAAAACCTTTAAAATAAAAGAAACAAAAAAACCCAAACCCACAACCAAACAAACCACAAAACAAAACAGAACAACAACAAGCAGAAAACAAAGGTATTTTCTACTGACTTCAAAGGAGTATTCAGTCTTTCTGTCTGTGATAAAACAGTCAAAATAATTGAAAGAATCTATCTTGGTGTCCCATGAAAATAATGTCTCCTTTATATAAGGAGTGTAAATATATTTTTGCTAGTAGGAAAAAATATATTACAAGTCTAGGCTATTTTCTCAATTCCCTGAGATAGCGTTAATAGGACCCTGAAGCTAAACAAGTGCTCACACTTATCAAATTCATTTTCACTACTTACCTGACATAGTAATACTTAAGGATGAAAAACAGGTTGGTGGGCATAAATTCAACCAGTCTACTGCAAAGTGTGGATTTAAATGCTGTATCACTAATTTCCATGACACAAAAAGTCAGGGGCTTATATCAAGTGATAATGTCGGCACCATAAAACTAGGGAATTGACCTCTGATCCATTTACATCACTGGTATGATAAGGATGGTGTGTGTGAGGCATCAGCTGCCAGCTGTCAATGCTCTGTTTACAGTGCTGAAAGGAGGGACGTGTTTCTGCTGCACACTGATGTCAGATCCACTTAGGAGCTGCAGATGTGCCAAGGGCAACTTGGAGCCAGATGTGGGAATCTATCTGCTTTCCCTCAGGAACACAAACTGCACTGGTGCTGCTGGAGATAAACTCTGTCATCATCTGGAGGGTGAAGATGGAATACCCTTCAGAGAAACAGGCAGCACTTCCGAACACATAAAACATGGAGCCAAGCCTCAGGGATTCACTTGGCCCCAGGTTTGGGCAAAACAGTGACTGTCTGCAGATGAAAGGCCCTGCAATATCTCCCATGTGTGCTCTTTACTGGGTTTGCCCTGGGAATGCTACTGCCGAGACCATTTTGAAGGTGGTTTGTTAGTAAGGTGTGTATGCATTACTGTTTATGTGTGATTTTTTCCTTTGGTGACTGTGCCTTAGTGGGGAGGCCTATAAGTTTAAGAACACTTGCTGTGTTGTGGATAATATTCACATTATTAGCACTCTGGAGAATGGAGAAAGTGGCTTGCAAAATAGAAATGTATGGATATGGGTTGGTGTTCACAGACCTAGTGGTAAAGTTATTTGTCTTGCAAGTTAAAAATTCATTTATTCATTTATGCCAAATACCAAGTCCAAATTCAGACTCAAATCTGGAAGTCAAGCTGGAAATGCCTTCCTATTCATCATCACTAGTAAAAGGAGCTCTTTAGGTCAAGCTGCCCCTGTGCAAATCCATTAGCCTTCAGCTGGACTGTAGGATTTCTGCAGCTGGGCTCAGTGCATTATTCAAAGACAATGGAGTTATACAATTCAACATGTACATTCATGTCTGTGACTTCTGTTTTGGATCTCCAAGATGACCTTTATTGATGAGCCACCTTTTCCCCTAATGTTTATTTTCTTCTTCATTTTATGAGGTTTATGAGTATTTCAAACAGCGTGCTTTCTTTCTCCATCTTTTCTGGGACTTTTTATTGACACTAATGTGTGGCTGTTGTTTTAATGAATAATTGAGTGTATTCAGGTTTAAATATTGATTAATTGTTAAGGAGTCTGGGTTCAAAGTGGGTGACTGCACAATTGGCTCACACATGGATGAAGGGAAATGGCAGGAAGGAAAAGACCATATTTATTGGCTGCTTTTGTCATAAATTACTACAGAGCTTTAAAAAATAATGCTGTAACCTTTTCTTCTCCAGATCTGATCCTGCTGTAAGAAGAAAATATAATTTTCCCCATTACTATAAGGAAAGAATATGTGATATGTCCATGTCTACTTGCAGAGAGGCAAAGAGAATCCAGCCACCACATCCAGGTGATCTTGTCACACCATCATATTGCCTGGTTGTACTTGTGGGCTGGTTGGGGTTTGAAATTCAGGTCCATTTCGCAAACTGTACATTCCTCTCCAGCAAAACTACAGTTCCCTTAAATGATCAATCCATGACTGATTCCTAATATACATATATATGAAAGCTTGGAGTCTGAATTTATGGTGCAGCTGTGTGGTCCTAATGTCAAATCCTTAGCTGAGACAAACTGTTTGTGTGCTGTTGAAATCAGGGAAGCCACAGTGGTTTAGAATGTGTTTGGAATAAATTTGCTTAGCAGAAGCAGTTAATAGAAGACCGAAATATCCTGCAGGATATTGCAGTCCAGCGGGTCACCAATTTTAGGAAGCAGAGGAATATCTCAATTGCAATCTCCCCAGCTATCTCATGCATTACCATTTCTTACAACAGTAGGTGATACTTGTGTGGCAGTTGCAGTAACGCTACTGAAATCAGTGGAGTTGGTTTAGACTCTCTATGGCAAAAGTAGGATCAGAATTTGGTTTCCTCTCTTTAAACCTTAGACATGTATCAGTGTTTGTTAGGTCTCCATCTAGATGGAGACTGTCCAGGAAGAGCTAGGTTTAAGAAACAGATAAAACCGATTCTATCGCTGGACAGGGAAAAAAAGCACTTCTTCTACTTGCTGATCCATACAAAAAAAAGTGCCCATTTTTCTTTCATAAAAAAACCCCGAGGAAGTGATTTTTCATTCTGGACGAACTGCAGAAACAACATGAAAAGTGCTTTTTCCAAGAAGTTTTCTCCAAGGCAGATGCACCACGCATCCCAATGACGACAGAGGGCTGCTGTGCTGTGCAGTCCCCATGCTCCAAAGGAGAATGGGGTGCATCAGTTCTGAATTACCAATGAACAAGCTGTGTCCTCCTGCTACATTCAGATCGGGGTGATCAGTCTGTCCATCAGACACCAACTGGTGCTTCTGCCTGTCATTAGGATACATTGACATTTGCCATGCAATATTCACTGGCAATAGCAGTTTCTGACTCTCTTCCATTATCATTCATTATGCTCTCAGGCTGCAACACCCATGCGGCTGAGAGACTCAGAGAATTAAAGAAGCTCTTCCTTTGTGAAATAAGGAATGAATCTCTGATGCACTTGTCTGTTTTGGTGTATCTCGTGTGCAAGCCTGGACATGCTGTTTCTGGTCATATCAATTTATTAAATCAAGAGATGTGCTGTCACTATCAGAAGCTCCAGATGTTTCTGTGCTTGCATGTGGAAAGTAAAAACAAGAAGGGGATTCTGGTTTTGAATTCTTTTTGCTGCATATTTTTTTGGAAGTGGTGATCTGAGGCAAGAATGAATTTTAAGAGGAAAAGTAAAGTTGCAGAAATCAGTGCTCTAGAGATTTCAGCTTCTCAGCATTGGGTAATACATTTCCACAAGCCAGTGCCTTGGCTTCTAAGAGGAGGGAACAAATAGGACCATGAGGATTCATTTTTCTCCCAGAGAGCAGTGTTTGCTGCTTTGTGGGCAGGTTTGTAACCCTGCACAACAGTCTTTATTACTCACTTGGCTACTCCGTGACTGCTATCTTGCCTTCCTTGCTGTAGCTTGGCTTTTTGTGCTGTGAGAGATTTGCACTGCCAGGGTGAGAAATAGCCAGCAGGCTGGAGGAGGACAACCACAACGAGGTGTTCGGTCTTGTCAACAACCAAACAAAAGCCCTTTGTGTTTGTACTTTCAGATGGTGACCCCATGTCTTGTGATTTGATAAATCAATATCTCCAGAAACAATCTGGCCAGGCCTGATATCAAACATCCTGAAACAGTAAACTACTTCAGAGCTGTGCTTCTTACCAGGGGTGAGTAGAGAGGTCATTTGTCTACAACTCTGTGATCAAGAAGAGCTGCCCTGTAGCCCTGCTGAAGCTCTTAGCACAAATAAACTCTCTAATACCCAGCTGAGAACCAAAAAACTGCCATGAAACTTGCCTGTTTTAAAAGAAGCAGAATCAAACTAGCATTAAGAGCTTCCTAAAACTTCAGCTTCCCTTGAGCCTTTTTGACAATTCAGAGTCATTCTCTGGCATGCTACCTGCAGAAATACTTATACCCAGTATTAATATGAAGAAACAGTAGTTTTGCTCTCATGAAAGAAGCACCAACATGCAGGCTTGGACCTCTGCAAACAGCCAGTGCGAGATGTCACAAGAGTGTAAGAGTGACCATACCAGTTGGGATAAAAAGTCCATTAATCCTGGCAGTGCATCCTGCTGCTGCTTATCAAACCTTAGTGCTCAGTTCCTGTAAATCCCTGAGGTGGAGGGACTGGCTCTGAAAAAACTGTGTGAGGCCTCTGTTGAGACACTGGGTTTGAGAAGTTCAGGCAGCTGCATTGTGTTCTCCAGCCCTTTGCTGGCACATGGACAGCAGCCCCCAGCTCTGGTGCAATGGCTGCTGCAGCCACTGATAACCCAAGGAACGCCGAACTAAAAGGGCAGTCAAAGCTGAAACAAATCACACTAAGTGTAGTATTGCTGTTGGTTTTCTGTATTATATCTTCTACTAACTTGACCACTGAAACCATCAAGACTTGAGACTGTTAATATTCCAGGTCCCTCTGTCAATCCTTTTATTTTCCAACTACTACATCCTTCAGTTCCCAGTGGAGCTTTAAGTGGAAGGTTAAATGTTGCCGTTGGTATTTCAGCCATTTCATTGCTGGGCTCCCTTGGGAAGAGTGGATGCTCTGGTCAGTTGCTGGTGTTCACTTTGCCTATTTGTATCATCACCTCCTCTATGATTTGTTTAGTTTCAGACATACCTACAGGCTATCAAAGGGTATACAAGACTCTTCTCAGTTTCCTCTACAGCAAACACCTGTATAAAGAATGTATCAGTTGCCTGGAAAAGGCCTTGTCTTATCTGAGTGGTCCTTGTCTACTGAGATCATCAGTTTGCCCTACAGACCCTCTACGTAGGCCTTTTGCTGATGGTGTATTGAGAGAAATTACTATTTGTTTTAATCTTTTAGTCAATTGCTTCTCAAATTGTTTTTTCATCAGCCTGATTTTATTTTGTGTTTACTAAAAAGGATGATTCCTCACTACTATTTTTATTATGATTCCTAGTTTTGGGCACTGTTTCACTCTGTGGAATGATGCCTTCTTCATTCTAATAACGCATTTTTCTTTGCTGTGACATCACGCTTGTTTCCTTTTATCCTTTCTCAAGACTTTCTTAATGGGTGGTATTCACTGTGCTTCCAGTTTCACGTCCTTCAGTAGTCTTCATGCTTCCTAAGAGGTTGCAAGTCCTTAGCTACCTGTTTTAACTGTTTAACAAGCTTCCTAATTTTTAGTGAAGTTGTCTATTGGAGCTTAGCTTGACTGCACTGGACTTTTGTTGCTTTTGTAGGGATATTGAATCTAAGTTCATTTTAGTCTCTCTTAAAAGCAGGGCTGCCACTGTGCAGGTCTGAATCAGACTCAGTGCATTGCTCAGTATGAAGACAAGGACTGCTTTTCATCTCACCATCTGCTCCAATGAACTATTGTAAATAACTGAAATCTCTCATATATTAAAAATATAATTCCTATTTTACTGAGGTCACTGCAATCACCATTTTAGAGGATCCACTCAGGGAATTTGGAGGCATGCAAAGCTCAAAACCTGAAATTACTCATTTTCAGCCAACTTTTATCAGCAGGGTAGAGAACAAATCAAGAAACGGGATCTGTCCTTGAATTTTGGACCATAATTTCCCCCTGCATGCATTTCAGTTCACCAGCAGACAGTACTTGGTCTTTGCTGGGATGGTAATGCTAATTCACCACTGCTGGGCTATTTGCCAATCTCTCATAGACATCCTGTACCCACAGGTGGCTGTGAGGTAGGAGAGGAGGAGATCTTAACAGTGGCACAGATGGAAAATCCCCTCCAAATTCAAGCCAAGCCCAGTCTTTGGGGGTGTGTTTGTACCATATGGCACCACACAGCTCTGAAAAACAAACCTGACAGAGCAGGCTCCACACAGACAACCTAATGATGTTTCTTGCTGTTATTTCACACTTAGGTACAGCTCTGGGAAACCTTCAGCATATGCCAGCAAAACCAAAATATGTACTCTGCTTTGTTGGGATATTTTTTTCTTTTTCCTTTTTTTTTTTTGTTCCCCTTATTTTTTCCCTGAGGTTAGTAGTGTTAGGAAGAAATTTTAGAGAGAGGAACTAATTGACATGACATCAAGTTTACCTTATTCTGCCATGAGATAATAAGATATTCTATAAAGCCTATAGCTTGTTTTGTATGCATTGTAATCTCTACTGTGCATGTATTTATGTCTGTAATGAATTTGCAGGTCTGATGGCTGAACAGGGTTGAAATGGTTTTCACAGGAGAGAAAACCATGTTTTCAAATCAGGAATGCAGGGAGTCACTATCACAGACAGTAGCTCTTACTCTGTGCTATCAAACACTGATACGAAACTGGATCCAGACACAGCTGAGGTGGAAGTAGACTGATGCCTGGTGAATCTCTGGATTTTTTTGTTCTTGCTCTGTGAATATCCTTAGACGAGATGCAAACTTATCAAGGACTGAAGACATGGCTATGCCATACTGGCAAAATCCATAGCAAGAGGAAGGTATGCAGGTCCGAGATGATAACTGAGGGCAAACATTATTCTTCTCCTGAAAAAAAATTACATTTTGTTGGAAAATAAAGAAAAAAATACAACCTCCAAGAACAACAAGAATGATGCATCACAAGTGTTTAGCTCTTCTTATGACTGGGTGAAGACAATTTCCATCACTGAGTTGCATTCAAGCTGGTTTTTGGATAGAGTTTGTCAATGGTGTCACGCTATTGGCAAAAACTCAAGTGAACAGAAGCCCATGAAGATACCTAATGACACATTACAATTTCTGAATGTGTTGTCTAGTAGCTTGTGCATTCTTAATTATTTATCCTGCTGACCAGGTGTCAGCACTGACAGCCCCTGTTGCAGACTTGGCCACTGAGTGGAACATAAAGGAGTGCAGAGATCTGTGAAAAACAAGTAAAACACACATTGGAATTCCCACTGTATTTCCCTGGACTATCATATGACAAATATTTAATTGGCTGTAGATCAACAAAGCACATATCCTACCTGCCAAAATCTTGATTTGGAAACAAGTTCTTGAGAAGCATGACCATTGCAATGCAACTCTTGCTAAGAGCAGGTAGGACTGGGACAACATGGCTGTTGTTGGCAGTTTTGTTTGCAGACTCTGGTAATTTCATTAGAATTTGATTGTTTCTCACAGAAAATTTTATAGGGCTGCTTTTTTGGTGTTTTTTTTTTTGGTTTTTTGTTTGTTTGTTTTTGTTGCTGTAAAATATTAGAAAAGATGACACTGTTCCATCAGGTCTTACAACAAGTGCTCTTATGAAACCTGGATGCTATGGAAACTGTTGAGAGCTTTTCCTTTTTATGGTGAATTGCAAAGCTGAAATGTGAAAAACAAGTTTGCTCCCTTTATTGCTTCTTTATGGTATGTAAAGGCAGTTTCAGCATCTATTCTGCCACTGGCCTTTCAACCCAAATACCAGGCTCTGAATCCCTGGTTTTGCTCATGAGCTCAAGGGAGAGCAGGTTCAGTGGGATAGAAGTATCACAACAGACACAGCAGAACCTGTTTTTGCTCCTCATTCAGTGCTTGAACTGCTGTGTGACTCCCAAACTCTACTTTACTTTCTCTGTGTTGGGGTCTACCTCTCTGCCAAGATTGATTTCACCCAGTGTTAGGTGTCACCCTTATAAATAAAGGGAGACAAATATATATGTTTAGGGAGTGGCTCATCTGACCCATCTTAGATGTCATCTTTAACTTGAGAAGAATCACACCAGACACATTTCACTGTGTCGTAAAGAAGACAGCCGTAGCAGGTCACCAGAAGCACTTAAACTTGGGAGAATAATCACTGACAGGAGAACTTCGTGCCTCCTTAGCCTTATTTGCACATAAACACTTCAGCTACACAACAGAGAGAGTCAACAAAGCCACAGGGGCCTACATCTGTTTCCTGTGATCACATACTGAGCAGTACTATCTCATTCTGAGGGCACAGTTCTGCTTTATTTATGAGTCTAGTTATTTTAAGGCAGAAAAACACGAGAGCTTCTGAAGAAATCCTCCAGCTTTTCATCCTAGAGTAAGAAGCTGCTTTTAGGCAGAGAAAAACCAGATTGGGAGATGGGGCATGACAGTACCTTCCAACTATATTCAAGCATAAGAAAAGCAGTTCCAGGTGTTCTGTGGATGGAGGTGGCTGACAGCAGAAGTCGTGGTGAGCTTGAGCCCTCACCCGAGCAGAAACAGTGAAAACACCCTAGAAATAGCTGATGAGTTTCACATAGTACTTGTCTTTCAGTCTGTTTTGATTTCTACCATATAGACCCCAGGCTAAAAAGATAAAAGCAAACTTGCTTATTCTTGGGAGATAACAGGGAAAAAAAACCCCTCCATTGTGATTAAAGGACTTGAAGGGACGCAGTGACAGGCATGTGAAAAGATTGACCTAACACTTGATCAAACACTTCTAATACGTAAGAAAAGTTATTTCTTCTGAATGCTGGTGCTGATATGCCCTTGGGACACACAACGGGGACCAGACTTGAATATAAATGTGTGCTGGAAAGGTTGAACACTGCATCATGATCACCTCTCATGCAGATCATAGCATCTGCTGGAGGCTCTCTGATGTAGATAACAATAATATATCCCCACACTGTTATCCAGACCTATATCTCTACCACCATTTCATATTCCCACACTTGCACAGAGATAGGGAAGAAGGGCTGGAGGGTTGGGTGTCATCTTTGTCAGATATCAAGGGTTTGCCCAGTGTCCAAAGTCTGCTTAGGCTCCCAGTGTCTACCTTCTAAGGAGAATTGATTCCACCCACAGACACATCAAATCTGAATATGAAGAAAGCCTTGAACATTGTTTAAATTATACAGGTTGAGTGGGATCAGTCTGACTACTTGAGCTCTTCCTCCCAGAGAGAGGAACCATTTTATCTTACTTTGTCTCCTTTTTCAGTCAATTAACAGAAAGGAGCGATTTAGAGGATGATGTATGCGATTGGTTAGCCATCAGCTTTAGGGTGAGATAAATCATAATACAGATTCCCTTGACTGGGCACGAAGACAAAGGTTGAGTCATGTCTAAGTGAATGTGAGCCAGACCTTACTGAATTGTTTCTGACCCCAACTCTTCCTTTCTTCCTGCTCTGAATGCGTTTCCTCTTGCCATCTCAAGGGCAGTAGTTATTGCAGTACAGAGCAGTGTCAGACTAGCGAAACAAGCAGCAAACCCAGCAGTACTGAGGCATCACCTTCTAATAAAAAATTGGCAGGCAAGTCTGAGGAACAGGACTGTGTGAAAGACACCCATCATACTGCATTTTGGAGGCAGCACTGGAGCATAGCTGCCTTGGAAAAGAAAATAAATGTACTTCAGATTTTAGATTTGGGTTGAAAAGTCAACATATGTAGCTGCCTGGAACTAGTGGCTTCGGTTTGCTATGTTCACCTCCGGAAAATTGTTGCTCATCCAGCTGTGAACACGACAGAGAGCCAGATTCCCCTGAGGGCCTCTCAGGAACAGTGGCTATAGCATATCATCAGCATACACAGACCAAGCAAAAGCGTGCTGCTGACACCTACTCCTGATGATGGCAAGTAAATCAGAAATAATATCCTAGGCCAGAAGACTGCAACGCTGGAGGCTGCTTTGGTATTGTTAAATGGACAGAAGGTGAAAGGGAATGACCTTCAGATGCAAACCCATTTAAGGAGGTATCTGAGATTAATGAGGCAACTCCTGAGATGGAGAGGCAGGACCCCAAAGGCTCTTAGAGATTCCAGTAAGAGGTAGCACTAACAGGCACCATGGACATGGGGTCAATGTGGTTGGAGAGAATTAAACTAGCTTTTGTGCCTGTTTCATGAAAAGGATGCCTCTGGACAAGTGTGAAGTGAATGTCCTGCAATCTGGTAAGACTGCAAACAGAACAAGTAGAAGTTGATAGAGCTAAAAACCTACTTGCAGCATGAACCCCAACTTATTGCAGTAACTGGAAATGGACCTGGGAGCAGGGTGTTGATTACAGGAGTAGTGATGCAGAGGCACCACCCCTGCCCCAGGGACAACCACTTCTGTCCTTGCACAAAGAGGAGAGGAGAAGCTGTCTGAGGTTGTCTCAGGCTGACCCAGCTATCTGGATCACTACCCCTGGGTAGTGACAGCCTTCATGTAGCTCAGTGAGGCATTTCCCTTTCTTCATTCTTATCTATCCCTTCAAAGGACTAGGTAAAGACTTGTCCCAGCAGGGAAACATCTGGGAAAGATATAGACCCAAGACCTAGAACCTAGTTTCCCATACTAACAAAATATTATTTAAATATTATTTGACCCAGGCCAGCTAGTGTGTAGGGAGTGCAAGAGGTCACTGGGCTTTAAAGACAAGCCAGTGGGGAGAAATAACAGAATTTAGTTAGACTTAAGCCAGTTAGGGTCAGAGGACATTTTATTACCAGTATATGCATAGTGCTCAGATTAGTTGTAAGAGAAGGGAATACTAGGGAATTGTAACTGAGCCTAACTATCCTATTGAGATGGTCTGAAAACCCTGACAGAGCATTTTCCTCTTTCAAATGTTTTGACTTAGCAAAATTCAGATGTTTCCATGGAGATCATGGACTTTGCTGAAGCTCGAGTTAAACAGTAATCAACATGTATTTTTCTGAATCTTCTTGTGACCTTTGTGCCCCACGACAGACATGCACTTTCCTGGGGCATGATTTTGTGACAATCCAGCCTGATAAAATGAGTGGCGCCAGCCTACCATTTCCCTGGCCCTAGCTGGTTATTTCCATCCTTTCCTGGTATTGCTGCAGCTGTCCATCAAATCCTGCAAGGAGTTGTACCACCTTGGTTTTATTCTCCCTATTATGCTTCCAGTCTCCATCTATCAGAGGAACAGTGCTGGAGGTAAAGCTTGTAACTGGTACCAATTATCTTTGGTATCTATATATCAGAAAACAGCAAGAGCAGGGCCATGCTGTGAGCAAAGGAGAGGTGATTATGACAGCAGGGCTGGTGTGGGATCTGCATGGAGTCTGGAAATCTCCTATACCTTTATCTCCAAACTTCGCTGATTTCAAAGAAATCTGATCCAAGATTAGAGATGGCATCCTGTGGGAGCAGAGCTTGGATGCAGATAGCTAGACACCTTGGAGGGGAACAGGAGAGGCTGCAGAGGAAGATTACATGGAAATATTTTTATAGTCTGGTCTGACAGAGCCTGTCAGTGCACTGAGAGAAGGACTCATAGTGTTTCTCTCACAGAGTTTCTAAGTATCTAAGTTCTTTTGGATCATATTTATAAGAAATATCTAAGTGCATCCAGAGTCTAACTTACAGTCAGAAAGGAGACCAAAGGCTCTTTACATCAAAGTTTTGAATATTTGCCCTTAGTACTCCTGCAGCCCTGTTTCTTCGCTGGAGGGAGAACTCCTTGCACTCTGGAAGTCTCAGTGGGAGGCTATATTGGGGTTGCTATGGGAAGCTATGGAGTTAAGAGTTTCCAGTATGACACAGCTTGCTTGCAGGAGGGTGCTTTGCAAGCAAAAAGGACGCATTTTAAAGCAGAGTTATATTCTATAGCTTCTCCACATCACCTCCCCAAGGCTAGTGCAGATGAGTTGTATCTGCTAGAATCCCTTGAACAGAACTGCTTCTGTTGCTCAATAACAGGGGGAAATTTGCATTATTTTGTACTTCAGTCAAAGTCAGGATCTCAGTGTGAAGGTTTAGAGTGTCTCTGGGGGAAACAGATGGGGGGTTCAGCTATCCCCATGTTCCAGCTACAAATCTGATAGCAACTTCTGTATGAGGAATAGCTTTGAAGGAGTCTGTGCTTCTGTTTGTCCTCCTTTTCTGCATTGAACTCTTTTATAGTGAAATGATGCACAAGATCCTATAAATGGGATTTATTTTAAGCCTATTGCAGCAGAAAAAGTGACTTACGTTGCACCATGAAGTCCACACACGTGAGGCGGACAGGAGGCTTCCCATGCGTCATCCAGACCCATTGTTTAGCGATCAATGAGTCCAAAGTGGTTGTAATTAATGCCATTTGAGGCACATGCAGTAATTCATTTACTTCAAAACCAGACTCTATTTTGCCAGTGGGAGGGTGTCTGAGAACAGAATACAGTTTCCTACAGTATTTGTTCATCAGTCTTAATAAATCTGGGTTATGAAGTGTTTGGTTTTGGGCCTTGTTTTCTGAAATCTGAACTCACTCAATGATTTGAGAGCGCTTCTGTTTGTGCAGCTGAAGCTCCCCAGGGTCTGTCCCTGTGGAACCTGTTGGAGAGCCAGTGATACACTGCCTAGGCATCCCCACAGGGCTTTCTTCCCCATGCCCAGCCCACAATTCCAGCCACCACATCCCGACGTGGACACCATGTCCCCTTCCAGTGGAGCTGATGAATTGAGCTTCTTGTCCCTTTTTGGTACAGGTGACCACAACCTGGACATAGACTGCTTCTCCAGTCTCCATCACAGCAGAAGTCCAGGGAACCACAAATGACCCCCTGCTTCTGTCACTCTCTGACATATCTGAACAAACTGACTCCTCATGAAGAAACAACGAAAATCACCCACACGTGGGGTGAATTCCAAAGCCCACTGTGTGCTGGAAAGCTCCACAGAAGGGCATGAGCCTGAAGGGGGATAGGGTAGCAGGGCTGCCTTCATACAAACTCACCAGGCATGCTGCAGCCCTTCATGTCCACAATGAGTTGTGTTCAATGAGTAAAACCAGATATTAAATTCATGTGAATCCAATAGGCTAAGCTATAAAATTGTTAATATGATATGGAGGTGTTACTCTGATGTAATAGGCCATTTAGAAAAAAATGGTTATAGATTTTCTGTCTTTTACCTGATCCATTTCCTTTCTCACAAAGGACCAGCTAAGGAGGAAAGTGCAGTGCTCTTGTTTCATAGCCATTCCTCTGATGCTTATGGTGATGCTTTAATGGAGATGCTTTGAATCATTTGCTTTATATTGCTGTTACCTATTATTTTCATATCCGCTTTCCATTACAGTTAAGCCAAGCACCCATTTAGTAATTCTTACCCAAGGCCACGAGCAAACAATAGCAAGATATTTAGTGTTACTAAAAAGCCTCAGGAACTCTGTGTGTCCATAAACTGTACAAATATTTCCACAAATCAAATGAGTTTGCACACATGGCTGGAAATTGTGCTCAGAGTTGTAGATGTTAGTTGTGCATTCTTGGCATCTGTGCTTCACGAGTAGCAAATTTCAGCAATTTATTAGAAAATGCTGCATAGCAAAAGGGCTGAAAGTTTTTTCTAATGCAAAAGATTGATTGTGTGTTGCATATTCTTCTCTGCAGGGAGATTGGGCTCACAGCAACCAGAGGCAGAGGCAAATCCCTTGATGAAGCAGTAAAACTTCTGGATTTGGCCCTGGGGATCCTTAATACCAGTGCCAGAACAGGGAAGTGATGGGGCTGCTTCCAGAGCTGGTTGAAATTTCCAATTATTATGATTTTCTGTCAAAAAAATAGTGGGTTTGCCCAAATATGTATTTTAAAAACAAGATCAACAGATATCTATGATCTTCAACAAGATTTTGCTCAAAGCGTATAAAATGCTCTGAAAAAACTCTCTGTCTCTCCCTATCATACATGGTCACCCCCTGCAAACCTAAGCAGAGTTTGAAGGCAGCAAAACATTCTGCTTTTGACATTTTCTGAATGCATCATTTTTCACTGTGAAGTCATCTCACGCTTTAGAGTTTGCTAAACCTTTTGAGACATATTACAAACCCCACAAACAAAAGCAAATGACAACAGCAGCAAAACAACACATACTTCAGTGAAACCTTTAAATAAAGTTGTTTTTCCTATTTTGTCCTACAGGCAACTGGTCCATTGAGTTGATTTGTTATCCTCTGGGTACTGAGGTATGAGGGTAGTTTGGAATTTGGGAGAAGAAAGGGTTCTATTGGAGACATTCAAGTTAGTCCTTTACTTTTCAGCCTCTGGTAGAGTTATCTTTAATTATTTAGTTCTTCAGACATGCCACTGTGTAGCTTATTGAAACTTACCTGTACCTTACAACGACGGGGTGTCAGGAATGGGAGCTTGGGGAATAGCAGAAAACTATATCACAGTATATTGTCCTGCATGTTCTATAAAGCAAGGGACAGGTTCACTGTCTTTCAACCATTTTGAGGGCAAAATCTATCAGCTGAGTGCTGTGGAAATGAATAGGCTACATCCCGTGGCAAAGTGGCTGGATTACCTGAATGTACCTCTTTGTTTATACTAAACTGGGTGCTGAATGCAGGCCTCTTCCCAAAGTCACAAAAGAATAACTTGGATGCAATCAAATGCAACTTGGGCAAGGTCAGGAGAACTACTGATTTGTGGTTTGTGTATAGTAACTAAGTAACAATTAAGAGAATGTAAATAAGAGTTGTTTCAAAAGATAAGTAAAAAGATTTTATTATAAAATGCAAATCAAACTCTTTATGTTTTGCCAATTCATACTGTCATGTTTACTATTTATTAAGCATGCTGTCGTTTTCGTACTACCCTTCTGCTGAATCAGTGAGAGAAACTTAGTAGGTGACTGATTGGGTAGTAATGCCATTAAAACACCATAAATCATATTGGCTCAGTGTTTAACAGTGTTTGGCTTTCAGTCCTTTTTGAAAACTTGTTCCTGAAGTATTAGGACATGATTTAGAGGAAATGAGGGATTAATCATTCTTTACTGTTCTTGTTTTAACAAGATTGTTTAATAAAACAAATCTAAAAAAAAAAAAATTGAGTCACATTATAGTCTGATCACAAGAGAAAAAAATAAACAAAAAAGCACAAATTATTCTGAGCATAATTTTTTGCTGAAATTCCAGCACCCACCCTGTATTCTCTATAGTGAGAAAACTGTGCTAAGTCATGCAATAAAAAATTCTAGTTCCCTTAGCTGTGCCCAGTGAGGATCATCATGTCTTTGCTCCCTAACCACTCTGAAAGAGCATAAGGGGTTCCTCAGTCTGATCCTTCAGCAATCCCCGAATTACACAGCTCCAACAGCTCCATTTCAGACAAAATTTCCCCCTGAACTGGGAAATGTGACTTTCTCATGAGCAGGCTGTAGGTTGCTCCATACATCAAACTGAGCAGAGATTTGTTCCATGCCAAGAAAGGATCTTCCCCTGGAAGGATTTGGCGCCAGTGGCAGCTCTGGATTTCACTGGCATGTCCTTGTTCCTGTGATGGAGAGTGTGCTGGGATGGCTGGTACTTGCTCTGAAGAAGTGTCTCCCTTCCCTGCCTTTAAACTAAGCCCAGTCTCTCAGGAGGAGTCTTGCAATTACTACAAGGAGTCTTGTAGTTACAATAATGCTGTTCATCTTGCAGTGCAAGTGTGTGCTTTTATTGCAGCCCCTAGGGAGTTCAAAGTTAAAAGACTAAAAGAGCAGAAGTGGATAACTTGCACTCAACACCCAGCCAAATTAATCTTAGATTCCTTAAAACTGATGGTTAGCAAGGCCATGAAACTTCAGGAAAATGAATACACTGATGTTTTTGAAGGATAAATAGTACGACTTGGATAATTACAGTTCTTTCAGTATGGCATTGATTCCAGAGAAGAGAATGGAACAGTCAATCTGGAATTTGACTGATAAAGGATTAAAAGACAGTAGTGTAATTAATGCTAATCTACCTAAGATTATTGACAGTAGATCTTGTCAGACTAAATTGGATAACTTTACTTGATGGCTTTACAAACTATGCTGGTAAGGGAAATAATGTCGCTTTGATGGAGTCAGGCTTTGGTAAAAAATCTTCCTTAGTCCCACACAGACAAGTACAGAATCAACATGGATGCATTAAATTGATTAAAAGCTGCTAATGGGAAGAACTCAAAAAAATCCTGTAAATTAGAGATCATTACGGGACAAGTGCACTGCTAGTTAAGACTCCTATTTAACAGTTCAGTCAATGGCTTGAATAAAATCCTGTCTGATAAAGCAAGGTGATGACAGTAATATTGGGGGAGTGATAAATAATGGAAGGAGGGATGATGGGCATGGAGTCATCTGAATCCACTGCTAAACTGAGCTTGGCCAAATAATGCGATTTTTGCAACAGAAAATACGAAGTTGTAAATTGAAGAAAGAGAAAAGGGATGAATGTTGAACAGAGTCTGCTGCTCAAGAAACTGATTCCCTTGAAGGGCTGGTTGTGGAGGGTAAAACTGACTCATTGTAGACTCCTGGTTTGGCGTATCACCAGATGAGCAGGGGGGCTTCTTAGGTTATCAAAGAGGGGACCATCCAATTAGTTTTGTGAGGTTTGAACACCCCACATTTAGCTGGGTTCTGACTGCAGCCTGGTTTTGTTTCATTATTTGTCTATACATAACTAAAGCCTTCATTTAGCAAGTTATCCAGGACCATACTGAGTCCTTTTTTTTCATTAAGGATATGCTTAAATAGTTTGCTGAGCTGACGACCTTTGCCACAAGATACTCTTCCATTATCTTGTGGTTGGTTTTGTCCCCTTGGTTTCATAAACTCATTTGGATGCAGTGGTTTTCTGTGGATAATTTACTTTCTCTGTGTTATTGTCTCCAAACTGTGTATATTTACAAAAGGAATTAAATGAGTACTATTTATTTTACAGTCTGTAATGGCCCTTTTGGAGGGAAGCCACTATGTAGATACTTAGAACATACATCTTTTTGCATTAGAGAGCTCTCATGACATAAATACAACAAAACAAATATCAGGCTCAGTCCTGGGAATAGTTTCTCTCAAAACAGGCTTTATTTCCAAGAACAGCTCTGTAAAAACACTGAAGTATTCATTTTGCTGGGAGTGTCTCCTGATTTTATCCCACTAAAGCAGTTCTTTCATTTTAGATGTCTGGGTAAAATTGCCATTAAAAAATGAATGCACTTGTGTGTAAGTAATTGCATGTGCAGAAATTGCAACCAGTTTCAGTAGGACTCATCCTGTTGCTCCCAGTTTCACCTCAGTAAAGTAAAGGTGATTAAAAAACCCTTTAGTGCTGCACAGTCAGTATAGAAAACTCACCAGAAAGCTGAATCTAGACCAGTGTAGTGAATTTTTCATTCTGAAGCTGAAAAGGTATTTCTGGGGTATTTTCCGTTCTTGTATCCAGTAAATGATGCTTCATTGTCAATATGGCAACAGAAGGAAGCCGTGAAGAAAGTGTGTACTCAGAAATAGTTTGGCTTTAAACGATTTCCACCCTACATAGAAACTTCTTAAAAAAATGGCTTAACACTGCAATTAGAGTGGTGAGATTTTTTTTCCCCTGTACAATACTTATCAGTCTCATACATCTAAAGAACATAAATGCTCTAAAGCAAACTTCTGTGGCTTCATGGTTTGATCAATGAAGTAGTCAATGTAAGAGGATTTAACACCTGTCACAAACACTGCATTCTAGTAGCTGTTGATCATCTGCTTAGGAAAGGGTTTCAAGACTGCCAAACGTATGTCCTGCATACATCTCGCTCTGCTCTGAACAGCGAAGGGAAGTGGCTCTAGGATGGAGGGATTGGGCTGCAGGCAAAATACCCAGGCAGAAGGAATGGCCAAATCTATGGAGAAGGTTTGGTATGAACTTTGTTAAATTATCACCCAATTTTTTTTTGTATGTGATGTCCAAGCTCTGGGTATGGTTTTACTGTGGTACTTGATAGGTTAAAAGATAGCTGGCACTTATAAGTTCCTGACAGAAAATCAATAGTTACTGTTTGTGTTCAAGGTCATGGGCCTGGAAAATTGGGACCAACCTGCAGCCAGAAAAGTGCCCTCAACTGAGGCATGTTGGAAAACTTTGAAAGAGAGGGTGGGCTGCCTTTTATAACAGCTTCTGGGGAATCACCTGATCTCTGAGGAACTGCAAGAAATGTGTTTGTTGGTTTGTTTTTGTTTTCTTTAACACATGCATTGCAAATTGCCACAGCCTTTAGATTTTTAGGGAAAACAGTCATTAAGAGGTAACCATCCCATGTTTGTAGGATGGTTCACTGGCAGCATTTGCTCTAATTGATCCATTCAGGAGAGTTATGTTGGTAGTGTGAACATAATCGACCCACAGCAGATTATTATTTCTGTCACAGAACTTCTCTGCAGATGTGATAGAAAGTAACTTTGGCAGGGGCTTACGGGTTTCAGAGAATCTCATCAGCCTTGAGCAGTACACAAACTTGTACGCTACTGAGATAAACATGAAATACAACATTCATAAATACCAAACCCTTGGGCTCAGAACACCTAATGAATTTGGAATGTGTTTCTTATACTATAGTAGATATGAGGGAATGCTACATTCTACCTGAAAAGAGAGGGCTATTCACAAAACATCCTTTGCAAAAATGTGTAGTTATATTTATTCTTAATTAATACATTGCAATAACATCTGTTCATATAAACTTAGGAAAATTATTGACTCAAACACAAGTTATTTGAACAACCATAATTCTCTGACTGACAGCTTACTAGAAACATTTGCATTTTATACCTGTATCATGACAGGTCTGGCAAATTGTATCTTACTAGCCCATTACTACTCAGTAAAATGTCAAATAATGTCCTTATTGGAAGAGATTTTTTTATTTGTGTCATCTATCATATAGAAACCAACACCACAATTAAGTGAGACTTTGCTCAGTTTACTATGATATGACTGTGCTTATAAAGAATGAATGGTACTGAAATGTACTGAGGAGATTAATTAAAGTATGTCTCTTGGTCTTGAACTTAATACTTTAATCAAGTCCTTTCTGAAATCCTGGCATGCATATAATCCTGCATTTATGGTGGTGGCAGGGAAATACCTTCAGCGTTCCACTACTAATAGAATTTATAGAAGCTGTGATTTGGCAACAGTTCTTCAAATCCTGATTGTATTCTCTTCCTACTCACCATCAGTACATTGCCAGGAGTTTTTTGTATTTAAATTAAAAATTAAAATGCATCATGTGAAAACTGTAAAGTAAGTCAGCATATGAATCATTTAAGGTGCAATGTATACCACTGCAGAGAATGGTTTAGAGCTCCTTTCTGGAAAGAAAATTCTTTAAAAAATTGACACCTTCTTATCCATAGATTTGTGGCTTCCTCTGTTTATTTCAAGAAGATTGCCTGGTTTTGGTGACAAATACACTTTATTACTGTTGTAGCCAAGACAACTGTGCAGCAAGAGGCAATGAACTGTGCATTTGATTCTTTGTGTGTGTTATCATCAGTCTCTTTCTTGCCTCTCAGAATTTGTGGCTGTGCAAAGACAGTGAACCCAATGGCTTTTTAAAAAAACATGGTCCAGGGATTAGTTAATGCTGATGTTGCCAGTGCTGCAAAATTAGCTGAAGATTTCCAGCTTTTATCTCAAACCTTGTACACACAAAATAATCTACAAGATGGAACAAACCTTTAAATACAGAGAATAGACTAGTAGACTCTACCAGAGTAGGTCACATAAGCCAGAGTCTAGGTTCCTGCAAGTCCCCAGATTTTGCAAGGCAACTGTTTTGTGGTGCCATACAAATCCTTAAAGTCTGTCAATGTCTTTTACCCCCTTTCTGTTCCACCTGACCAGAGAGACAGAAAAGTAGACATAGAAAGCGAGAGTTTACATCAGCACTGAGTTTGATATTCTGGGGCTGGGACCAAAGCCTCTCTCTGCATCATCAGATGACTTTGGGATCAGTCCCTGGCTCCCTGATAACCCACACCATAGAGCTCATTCAGGCTGAACATCAGCACATCTGCCTGGCCATCCTGCCAGAGTGATGGGCTCTGAGCAGTGCTCAGGTTCGGATGTGTTGCATGGATGCCAAAATGTTCCCCAGGTTGGATCTATATTACCTCTGGTCACCATTCAACCCTTCTCAGCACTCCAGCAGGCTCTGCACCCTCCCACTGTCCCTTTGTGTCCCGTGGGACACACGATGTCCCTTGTGTCCCAAAGTGCATCCTAAGAGAGCTGATGTTACACTGCCACACAAACTGCTGCTTAGCTACATCCAAGATAAACAAGCATGCAGATGCAGCATGGAAAACCCAGCACATATGTTGGGATGTCTATCCTGGAGTCATAAAAACCTCCAGCATTTTTTTTGGAGGGCTCAATAATGTCTCTCTCCCTTTTTTTTTTTTAAATTATTATTTTTTATTTGACTTCACTCCAGTCAGACTAACACTTATATTTATATGGACTCCAGAATATTGTCCTGGTTCATAGGAGGACTGTTTTACTTCTGTGGAGTTTAAGACTCCTACAGGAGGATCTACTGAGGTGGAAAGCCCTCATTTAAGTCTGCAGAATGGTTTGTGACCTCATCAGCTACACACTTTATATTTTTAGCTTTTCGTTTGTCTCCTTCAGGAGAGTGTATTTGACTGGAGTAGACTCGTGTGAGAATGACTCAGTTCCCGAGTTCATTTCATTTGGAAACCACTGAGAAGCATTAAACACAGCATCTCACATTGGCATTAATGCAAACTCACTTTTCAGAGCAGAAACTGACATTACCAGGCGCCAACTGATGCCTTTTAGGAGCCACTGAAAAGTTCTATTTGTGGAGACAATTCAACATATTAACTGTGTAGGGAGCAGGAAACAGGGTGGCTGTGTTTTTATCAGATTATTTAGCATAAAAACATCACTTCTTCTTCTGAAATATTGAGTTTTTCCTCCTGTTTTTGATTTACTTGAATTAAGATAAATCCAAATGGATGCAATTTTGACTTGACTTAAGATAAAAGTCCTTTTAATCATTTGTAGCTTCCCAGTCATTCCTTAACTCTTATCTGAACACATTACCCATCTCTATAATTTTAATTTTGTATCAACAATTACCAAGATCAGTTGTCGCTCTTCTCCTTGACTGGCAGATAATTGATCAGAATTGATTTGGGATGGTCAGACTCTTTCCAAAAAAGAAAGCAAAGCTTTAGAAATATTTGTTAGTGCTTAAACTTGTCCCCAGAGTTTTCTTTTCACAAGTGAACAGAGTTCTGTTTTTTTTAAAGACAAAATCCTAGTTTTTCAGTGCCTTTTCTATTTCCATGAGAGTACAATGTCTTGGCTGATAAAGTGGCAGAACTCTGGGAATGCTTCTCTACAGATAGTAGAGTATATTTACAGTCCACTCATCAGAGGACTTAACAGAGGACACATTTTTTCAAAGAAAGCATCAGTCCAGGCAACAGTTACTATAAAAGAAAAAAAAAAAGAAAACAAGAAAAGAAAAAAAAAAAAAGTGCTCTTGATAAATGAATCATTTCTGATTTTGATGTACAGTATGGAAACTACGATTCCCAAGATGTTACTTTAGGAGACTGTTTTATTCTCGACAGGTTTTCAGTGCATTTGAAATGGGCTCTGAAATTGGGAGTGCTTCATAGAGATAGAGAGCTGCAAAGACTCTGGGCTGGAGACATAAAGAAAAATCTACATGGTCTGATTTTCACTCTGTGGTCCCTTGGAGGGAGGATGAGGTTAGGGGACTAAGAGGAAATATGCTTATTTAGGGAACCTGAAGGAGTAATAAGGAAAAAAACAAGTGCTCAGGCTAACTTACTATTCAGGGGTTCCTGCCTCTGTGGAAATGTCTGAAGGTCTGCCAATTACAGAAAAGATCAGAAGAGCTGAAAACTGCTAAAATACACCAGCACAGTGTTTCCAGACCTTGCAATGAATTTTCTTGCTTCCAGGGGATGTGAGTGAACAGTGCGCAACAAATAATTTATTTGACCTGTTTGTTTGGCTCTTTTGCTTCTTCTTTTTCTTCTTCTTCTTTTATTCTGTCTGTATATTGATCACACTTTTCAAACTGTGCTTCTGGGCTTGTTTGTAAAATGAGGGCCCTACTCCTTCCCTCTCACAGAGGTCTGAAGAGGCTGGGCCAAATCCACCAGGGCTGACTGTGCAGCCCAGTGCTGCAGGCTATTGGAAAGTTCAATGAACTTCCATCTGGGAGAGGCCAGGTGGGATTTGCCTCACAGAGCTGTGCAAACAGCCTCACTCCAGGTCTGAAAAGGCTCCTGAGAATGTTACACTGGGCTCTGTGAGTGTAGATCCAGTTTGTGCAGACTGAAGGCTCTATGCAAATATTTAGAGCAGCCCTGTTTGCTAGGCTTTGTTCATTCATTCTGTAAAGCCCTGTTGAAGGATTAAAGGTGTTACCAGAGTCCATCATGAATTCATAATAAATGTACCTATTTTTAAGTATACTCTGCACATGAACCTCTTTATATAACAGCCATTAAAAAAAGAAAAAGGAAAAAAAAAGACTGATACTTTGTAGACTGGCACATGCATAAGGACTGCATATTATTATCATTATCAATCCATCTAGAAAATGTCCCATGGCTTTCTTCTGTGTCTCTTCTAAACAGGAGTCCTGGGTTACTCGTATTCTGTGAACTCCTGGGTAACAAAAATCATGGCCATATCATCTGCATGACTCATTGACAGGTTGAATTTAAGCTTATTTGAATAAGCAGAACTCTTCTTGATGGGAAACCTAGGCAAGAGGTTTCCATTCTAGGTCCTAATGGTGGGTTAAGCAGAATAGTCCCAGAGGTCTTTGTTCTGGGAGACTTCATCCCTGGATTAGAATCTCCTCCATTGTGTGCATGAGTATAGTGGCAAAGAAGATACAGCCTCTTAGATAATGTTAGTTACCTTTCTATGGCTTCCTTTTGGAACAACAAATGTGCAATTTTCTACTTATAACTGGTTTTATGTAAAAGAGACATCTATAGGATCAGTCCTCAAGAAACCACAACAGAACTTTCAGAGAAGACCTTTTGTGAGAGTTTTGGTAAACTTTGGGTCTGACAAAGCTGGCTAAATCATGACAACAATGCCTCTGAGAATAATTTTTATTTTTATCATGGACAAATCAGGGGCTATAATTTTTTAAAAAATCATGCAAATTCACATTATCTTGTTTCTAGTTTTATTCCTCCACTTGGATATAAGCCTATGTGCTTCTTGGCTCTTACCTAAGCTTTTGACAATTACCGGCCAAAGACTGCACTCAGCTGATGGATTTATTAACAGAAATGACAGAGGTCTGCATTTGAACTTATGTCTCAAGTTTAACTTCTCTTGACAGTGACTCAACTTTGATCTCAAGCAATTTGAAGCAATTTGCCCACAATTCCTCACTGCAAGTGAGCCACTTCTAGTCAATATGTCTATTTCTTTGAGGGAAAATGTTGCAGTTTGTTTTCTGTGAAAGAAGTCCTGCACTATTTTCACTGGGGGAAAAAAAAAGTCCTACATAAAATAACATGATTTATCTGGGAGAGATATGATGAGGATGCTATTTTTAATGATAGCTCAGCTGAAATAAAATGTGCAATGACTCTGAGAGGTTATCATTTGAGAATCAGAATCTCATGAAGACAGAAAAAGGGCAGCATGAAAAATTGATCATAGGAATGCCTAATCTCCACAAAAGACATTTTTCAAAGGGGAACACCTTTCATGCTTTCAAAGGGAGTCCTACCACTTGAGCAGGCATTTATCAGAGACAGGAAACAAGAGTCCTATGGAAATTGCAGCCCCAAACTGGAAACTGCAGAAACAGCTTCCTGGTTTTATTGCAAATCCGCAGTTTTGAATATATTCACTGAAAGCTCTGGGTAAATTTGTACTAAGCTATGAATGAATCTGGGTGGATTTGTGTGTGTCACTGGCAGTAAGCAAACATTTTGTTTTCTGTATCTTGAAATATCCTCCCCAATACATAAATCCTCAGAAAAGCCCTGAAAGTGTCTATGTAAGGTACCAGAAGTGCTGCCTTTTCTCTTCCATGGGATGCTTGGAAATACCAAAGTGGCCTAATTATTGTATGAAAGCAATGCTCGTTGAAATCAGTAGAAAGCACTTTAAGAACCTCAGAGAGCAGGCCTACCTGATATTCATAGTTGGATGCAATGAAAATAGTTAAGGTAAAACATGGTTTATGCCTCAGTCTCTTCCTTGATTTCATCCCAAAACCAAAGACATCCAAGTGGTTGTGTCTTGAGTGTGGTTCTGTTCTACCAACTCAAGTTGTCCAAGTCTTTTGTTTCAAGCTCAAATTTTTAATCTTTAAAGCCCAGTTAGATTTTCCCCTCTGAGCACATTAGGAGTTGTGCTAGTCTGGGCCATGAAACTTCACAGATTTTGTAGCACTGCTGCTAGATGTGCTGTGAGGTCTCCTGGAGATGCTCCCAGGCACAGGACATAGCCGTGTGATATTTTGAAGGCTGTTATCAATAATGTCCTGGAACTTGCTGTGAGCACAGCTGGCTCCTCATGCCTGTACATGAAGTCTATTTTCCCTCTGCGTTTCATTTGGACCGGTATAACAATATTTGCTCATTCTGGTGATTTTTATGTGTCAGACTGAAGGTGCTGGAACTTGGGTGTATTTCATGAATTTTTGAGACTCTTTTGCATTACAGATAGATCAACACTATCTCAGCAAAACCCCCAGGGATTCATATGTCTATGCAGAAGACAAGCACTTTCTTGAGCCAAGCTCACATACTGACAACTAGTGGAATTAATGTTTTTGCTTTGCACACCATTGCCACAGTAACTGATGCAGTGCACAACAGTGACCTATAACTTGCCCATTCATCAAAACCTGAATTGAACAGTTTCACGGGGCTTTCTATATGGCTGGATAAATGCCTTGATCCAAACACCACTGGAACCAGTGAGAAGATTGTGTTAGCTTTTCTGGGATTTAGGCTGAACTTGCAGAAGTTCGGGATTTGTGGAGGGCAGATAATTTTGTATGGCCTTTTGAAATCCACCCTTTTAGACAGATACTCTGCATAGAATGTGTGCTGAAGGATTAACAGTGCAAATCATCACAACTCATTAGGGCCATTCCTTGGAGATTCATAAGCTTTCATAAGCTCAGCAGAACTAGATATTTTATAGTGTTTAGACTCTTGTTGGGCAGTTTCTAATACCTGTACTGGATATTTAAAAATTCTGTGAAGTTTTCCTTTCAGTCCACGGCAATCTGCATCCTGCTGAGAATACAAATGGTTTGCAGTAGCGCCTGTGCCTCATGCTCACTGCTGTGTTGGGAAGTGAATGCTTATGGGCTCTCATTTGTTGACAACCAACAACAGGGTTTTGATATAAATTGCCGTTATAACACCAATTTCCTTTTATATAGCACTCTGAAGTCATTGAATATTCACACAAGGCCAAATTCATCTCAAGGGCAGTGCTGAACTAAATTTAGCAAAGGTACAAAGAAAACAGGGGTGAGGATACTCCACTCTTTTTTTTTTTTTTTGATTTTTTTTTAATGGTGTGAAGTCTGCAGACCATTTCATATCTTCATATAAGATACAGCATCTTCTTCAGAACTTTTGAAATCCCAGACATGGTCCTAGCAAAAGTTTTTCTCTCTTTTTGTAGTCCTGTCTCATTACTAGAATTGTTTAGAGGGAAAAAAAAAAAACCTCATTGGGGGTGACCAAGGATCACTGCTTCCCTGGGCAGCAGGAGCACCCCAGAAACCTTGAAAGCGTGGATTGCTGAGAGCCAGAGTCAGGGAAATCACTGAAGTTTCTTGAAAACAACCAGGCAGATGGCCAAGGAGCTGGGGCAAGGAGTCAGGAAACAGGTCTGCAAAGCTACAGGGCAGGCAAAGCTCAGCTGGCAATCAACCTATGATCTGTTGGAGCATCTTCAAAACTAATACATCCATGAAGAAATTTCCCATTCCAGCAAACTGATAAGGTCAAATATCTATTAATATGCTGATCTCTGTCTGATCAGGTATCAGTTTTCTTCTTTTCACAGTTAACCTGTGTCTCAGAGTAAGGTAAATTTTTTATCTCTTTCTAGTACAGGACTCGTATTCTTCCAGGAGCAGAGTTTCAGACTGATGGAAATGGTCTTCTTTCAAAAATCCCCAAAGAATTATATTTTTATTCCACCATTGTTTGACTATTTATTCTTCCAGCCTCCATTACTGCATTTGGTAATTTTTTCAACCTCATGCTTTTTTCTAATATGTAATGACTTCTTCCTCGTGTGCATGACTTACAGCAAGACTGATGTATTCTTATTTTAAACCGTAGGGATAGGTAGACAAAAGCATAGTGAGAAGAAGACAGAAGTGTCTGGTTCACCTTAGAAGCATTTAAAAAAATCCTGAAACAATCCTGATTCATTTTTGAAAGTGAATTACACACTTTGAAATTGGAAGACAACAATGCCATTGAACAGGACCTATCTCTCTAGGCTCCCAGCAGTTTTAAATCCTGTAGTACCAAAAGGAAGGAAAGAAGGACCATTCTTAAACCTTTCTTAACAAATAATAGAGTAGAAAAATATTTTGCACTTTAAATTGGTTGCTTCCAGTTTGGGAACTGAACAGAGATGTATAGGGTTAGTTAAGCAGCATTTTCTTTATACAAATGACTAGACTATGTGTACATTTCCCCAGGAAAAAAAATGAAAAGCTTTCTTCTCTCCTTTTTGTCTTTTCTCCTCCTGTTCCACAGCAAGAGAAAAGCTGCATGTGTATGTTGTAAGAAACTTGTTGCCTGTGAGTATAACAGAGGTGAAAATAGAAGTTAAGAGAAAGAACTGTTTCAGCCAAAGGTGAGAATTGGAACAGCACAAAATTGCTGTGAATTTTCCATGAATAAATTTAGACTGGATTGCTCCAATCAACAAAACTGCTTTTCAGACTGTTTAATAAGGGCAAACCAACTTGTCAGCTCTTCAAGCAAAGCTGGGTAAGCTGACAAGATAAACCACATAACATGATAACTGCAGTGGGAGCTCTGCAGCAGTGCCTGCAGTCGCTGGCATCTGCAGAGGTCCCATTGGGAAGGACCTTCTTCCTGGCAGAGGGCAGCCTGCACCATGATGTGACTGCTGGAAATGGATGGCCAAAGTCCTTTCCCTGGGCACACTTGTGGTCCCAAGCTGTTGCTGCTGTCATTGCCACCATGAAAGGTGGTGCAGAGACCTGGCTTGTCTGAAACTGTCATTGATTTTCTTTTCCTGCACTTGGTATGGGTCAGTTCAGTTGCAAACACTCCTGGGACGAGTTGAGATGTCCAAGACTGTCCCACCCAGTGTCACTGAAGTAGACAAAGTCTTCTTTTGATCCTCAGTCTTTGCCAGACTCATGTCCCAGATACCCAAGGGCATTTTGCATAGCAAATACACTTATGTTTAGAAAACTAATTAAGTCCCCACACGGAGGTTTGTCTGAATAAATCCAGATATCTACAATGCAGACATCTGTATGAGCTAGTCAATATGTCCATTGACTACACCATGACTAAATCAATTGAGATTCAGTCAGTGTAATTCACTGGTATCTGTGATGCAATTTATCTCATTCTGAAGCAGACCTCTAAAGGTGATCAAATGGCTCTCACCCTAGTGGTGCCAATTTCTCTCCATTGACTATAACTAAGCCTGATGTGAGATGGTCTGATTTAATCCTTTGTTTTTTTTTTCTGATGTTAAAAGTCAACTGAGCTCAATTTCTCTCTTGTTATAGTGGTCCTGTGTGAACCCTGGTGAAGTTCCCCAAATCCAAGAGTGTCTGGCTGGAAGAAGGAGATGTAAAGGTTTAATAACTTAAGAACCAACATTTTGTCTGAATGACAGGGTCAGCTCAGTCAATGACTCACAGTGTCTCACTTAGTTCAGGCCAAGTGACCAAGTGTGACCAGCAACACAGCTCCTGTGACTGCCCACCTGAACCACTGTGGGTCGGGTGACATTGTCCAGCTTGGAAATCAGAGTGAAAAAGAAGGATTTACTAAGTTGTGTGCATTCATTTTTTTGTCTGTTATTAACATTTGTGGTGTTTGCAGTATTTAAACACTAAGCACTTTTTTTCCTGTAGGCCATCAATACTTGCTTGCAGCCCAGAGCAGAACAGCTCTGTAGACAGGGCTGTTGCATGTTTCCCCCAATATGTCTGAAGACAGAATTAACTGATATAAGCAATTGTAAAACTACAAGACTCATAATCGACCTCCTTTGAAGTGACTGTATAAGACAAATGGATGTGATGTCACTAAACTGCTCTCTGATTATCCTTTAAAATTACAAATACTCTTGCAGGTAACACTTGGGATGTTATGTAGAAATACAAACACAAAATTAATTGATGGCATATTGATTTTATACTGTGACTCAGAGAATTTATCTTAGCTCTACTTGTTACTTATCATAACTCCAAGGATGGCAGCAGAATCAGCTTCTCACTAATGGAAAACGTTGTTCAAGTTTCTCTGAAGAGAGATACAAATTGTTTGGTATTAGTATTTTGCATAATCACCTGTTTAAATAATTATCAACATCCTCCTCCTGCTGATGTTCTATAATAAACCCAATGATTTCTGAAAACATTGTATAGCCTTCTCTGTGGTGCAGATATGTCAAGGTTTTCTGGTCTAGCAGTCAGCTAGGAGAAGAAAATCGTGCTTAGCATGTGTAGGACTTTTTCCTCCTGTGCCAAAGCCAAATGTTTTGCCAAACAGCTTGTGCAGTGTTTTTTGCACATATCCAGCTGTATCACAGAGCATTTTGACTGCTTCTTGGATCAGAAAGAGAGCAAAATACTTTGTTTTTAGGATTAGTTTAGCAATTAATCATTTGAGTTTCTTTTTTTTTTCCCCCCAGATATAGTAAATATGGTTACATGATGCCACTGTTTGAATTTATATTTGTATAGTCTTTTCATTTGGGCAATTGGGAAATTGAGTCCTCAATAACGTTGAAAGTATGCTTAAATAAACAACAGTATGCAATGCAAAGCATGTTGTTATTTTGTTATGGAAGCCAGGAAGTTTCTACAATGATACACTGAATGCTTAGAGTAGGCAAGGATGGTGGCTTGCCAAAACACCCAGAGATGTGCAGATGTCTTGCTGATTCCAAGTATGTGAATGAGGTGAGCTCCTTAGGTGCAGAGAGTCAATACATGCCTTTGAAACAATGAGACTGTCAGAATGTGAGAAGTCCTCAGGGAAAGCAATCTGGAAAGAGTGGGTCTTAGCTTAGAATGAGGGCTAAGATTTGTTTCATGCTTCAATCAACCCAGAAGGAACCTCCCAGAAAAGAGGGGCACTGGAATAACTTGAGGAGTTCCCAGCCTTCTGAGGACAGGAGTTGTGCTACTACTTCTGCCCTGGAGCACACCTCCTTCAGCTATACCTGCCAAGCTATACAAAGATCAAACAACACATCTGGATAAAAAATATCCCTACTTTTTTTTTTCTTTTTTTCTGTAGTTTTTAGCCTGACTCAAGGCTCTATCAACATTTGTGACACCAGCACTGAGAAAGTTGTGTTTTATAGCAGGGTAATAGAAACCAGCACTGCAATGCCATGACCTTGTGGTTTCAATAGCATCAAACCATGGCTCCAGCCTTGACATCCTGTAGTGGCAGTGGCATATCCCTTACTGACTCTGCTTGCATGTGTTTCACTTTACTGGTACTTGCCTTTTAAATTAAACAAAGAGGAGATGGCTTAATTATCTGTCTCAGTTTAGTGGAAATGAGGTCATTATTTAACTGTTTAATATTTCCTGTGTCAGCATCATTATTTTTTCCAATAACGTCCTTATCTTCTGTTGTGCTTTCAAATTCCTGAGGAGATCACAGGTCCCTTGTAGCATGAAAATTTAAATATATTGACATTAAAAGCCACAGATACAGATGAGCCAGGATTAATGCTTAAATCTCAAGGGCTTTCAAATGTCAATGGCAACACAGGAGTTGTGCATGGAACCAAACTGAAAATTCCCATGAAGGCTCCCTGTCAACAAACGCTGATTTTCACATATTCCAGGCAGTTCACTTGAAATTCTTGTTCTCCGAAATTAATATTTAAAAAGTTAGACATTACTTCAGTTTCTGGGAGGATTTGTTACACCACTGTGTGCAATTATCATTCCCAACCTGTTGTGAAACAAAGTACTTAATGCTAAGAGCAGCAGGGATGCTGAGTGTCTGGGTCTCCCTGTTAAAAGCACATCGGTGTGTGTGCACTGGAGTTAATGCAGCCTGTTTTCCTCCAGGTTATATCTTGCGGTTGGCTGTCTAGTGTCTAATGAAGTGTGTGTTCGTGTTACATCTTTTAGTACTTTACAAGCTCTCTTTGTCAGCCAATTTTCATGAAACATCTCTGAGACTCCTACGCTTGTGTTGAATTTGGTTTTATTATAGCCGGACCATCACACAGTTTCTCTTGCACACACACACATATACAATAAGCTGCTTAATTTCACTAACCTTAGAAAAAGAGTTTAAGGAGTCTTGGCTGCAAGTAGTTAAGCTAATTCTGAATTTATTTGCTGGGTTTGCTTTGCACTGTTACAACGATCAGCTTCTGTATCACTGGCTGTTGCATGAGTCCGTGCCTCAATCTTTGAGTGACATTCTTGCAGAAGAAAGGTGCCTTGGTATTGTTTGTATCAGGAACACGTTATGGCCATGAATGCTATTGAAAAGAATGTGCTGGTTTGGAGGGTTTTCTTTTGTCAAATGAATGCTAGGGGGTAACATTTTGTGGTTTATAACCTAGACTGGTAATTGCAGTGATATTACAGCTTGTGGCAGAAACAGATGATGGTTGTGTCTGTGATGTGGAGTCAGAACATTTGAGTGAGGTTTTAATGAGGCAAAATATTGTTACCAAACCTTAGATCCAATAGCTTGTCATCCAGTTGTGAGCAGAATAATTACTAACGATGGGGATTCATTAGAAAGGTAACTCACTTTTAAAAGGAGCTGCTGTCTGAAGCTCAGCCTTTGGGCTGTCAAACCTCTGAGTGAGATACGGGGGAAGGCAAGGGGATGGCAGTCAGTGTGAGGCTCAGAGGGCTGGGATGGAGCAGAATGCTTTGTAATATCACCCTCCATTTACTGAAAAAGCACATTGGACAGAAGCAAGAGGAATGTCCACTTGCAAGAAATGTAATAGGACTTACGACTTCCAACTCTATTAACAATAGAAAATATGAGGAGCTCAGTAATATCTGTGTTCATAGATGAGCACAGACTACATAGCAGCAAATTGAGTCTAAAATGAATCAGAGAGGAAAGCCTTTAGAACAACAATGACTCCAGGAGCTTTAGAGATGAAGAAGCTTTCAGGCAGATAGGAACAAAAAGGAAATCTTTTGTCCCTTTTAGGGAGAATGTCTTCCCATCTTTTTTGCCCTTTGGGTTTTTGGAGGAGTGATTTGTCTGAGTGGCAGAATAGACAGAGCTGTAGAAGTTCGCTGGCCTCTGTATGCTTAGGACAAGAATCAATATCATTTTTTGCTCTTCCATTCAGCTATTTGGAGAGAGATTCTGTGTGGTAAGATACACACAAGATACTCCCAAAAATGCCAAGGCAGTGGAAAGAATCCAAAAGGTTTATTCTAAAGTTGTGAATGGTAAAAACTTAGAAAGAGAACCTGCACCACCAGCAAAGTGCTGGACCTTCTAAGGTCAGCACAGTTATGTTATTTCCTTCTCTATGTATCTGGAAGGGCTTTCAATGTACCTCACTTTGGGAGGAAGAAAATGGCTCACTCCCACACCCTCTGCTCTGGGGGCTTTCCTGCATCTCACAGGGGTCACAGGGACTCTTCTGCTCTCTCTGTTTACCATTTTTACAGCCCTTTTTACACTCTCCCAGGATATGTGCTGCAAGCTGGAGACCCCCGGAAACAAGGATGTCAGAACTTCATTTACATTTCCTTGGGTGCTGGACTGTCCTACCTGAGACTGCTCAGTGCATTTCAGTTCTGTTACTTCAGCAACTATTTTGTGGCTAAGGTTGAGCAGTAAAGTTGAAATCCCACTCCTTCTCCCTCTTCACTCTTGTGGCATTGCAAAGCACATTTCAAAGAACATTTTTGTGTTCTGCTTTAACAATGCAGCCCTGACCAGGGGCAAATGGTCCCTGTAGTTCTATTGACATTAAATGAGGCTTTTCATAAATCATGACTGAATTTCCTATGTTAAATTATGCCAGAAATTCTTTTCTAAGTGTTCAGTGAAATTAGAGTAGCAAACAAGGATTGATGTTTAGATTGTGTATCTACCTAAAAATATTTTATACACTCCATTAAAAAGTTGAAGTCTATTTAGGCATAGTAGTTCATATGAATGCCAATAGGTAGAAATGCAGTATATTTTCAATGCTGGAAAATGTTTATCTGGCAGCTTAATTAAATATTAGAGCAAACAGAAACAGATGAGTTTAATTTTCAACTGTTACTTGGTCATATTTAGAAAAGGGTAAATATACCTGCATCTGTCTGCCTTTCCAAAGAAAAAGGTTGCTAGCTACAGGACATCACTAGAAGATTCATATGTCTTTTTTTGTCTTTCATCTACCTAAAACAAATAAAATTCATGCTGCACCTGTAATGACAGAAGTAATTAGGGAAGTGGTAATCAAGCAGAATGAAACACTCTGAAATGGTCTAGAAATGAATTACTTCAAACGATCATTTAACTGTGCAATAATTTTACATGGAGATTAGAAAATCTCATTGGGGCCTGCAGATAGACAGATGGAGAGCTAAGGGTCATCCTTTCCCATGAGTTCAGCCCTTGCTGATGAAAATGATCCTTCCACTGGTTGTTGTGACTTGTATCCCTCATTCTGCAGGGGTAAATCTCTGTTTAAATCTTTACACTTGAAGCCTTACCATGTTCATAGCACTTTGGGACTGATCCTCTGCACAGTGTTTCCCTCACTTCAAACATTGGGTTTAGAAGAATTGTTGCAATTGACGAGCTCCTGTCCTTCTCTGTCCCACTCCACGTGTAGATGCTGGTTCTTCTGTGAAGGGAAGGCAGCACACAGATGAGTTCTGGAGAATTCACAGGTTTTATTTTCTTGGTCTCAGTTGAAAACATCTCCTAGAGGCAAGGCTGATACTTGTAGGGGTGAATGACCCAGAACCATCGGATCGAGTGGGAGAAAGCAGTGCCTTGATTCTCCTGTGCTCTTTACAGTCATTTGCACACTCATCAGTCAGTGTGGGAGTATTTCATACCTGTTCAGCATGATGAAAATCACAGCAGAATGTACTGGAGAATCCCATCTTGGGGCCGTTAGTGTCTTCAGACTACAAATAGGGTGGAAGTATGTCTTGGTTAAACCTCCTTTGGTCACTTTGGCTTCTGTCAGTCTGGTACAAGACAAGGCTTAATGTGAGATGAATAGAGATCTTCTGCAAAAAAGTGAATCTCTCTGTCCTCCCTGCTGTAACTCCCACTGTAGGAACTCTTTTTACTGAAGGAGAGTAATGGGACCTCAGAAGAAAATCAGTTATTGCTAGTGGCAATCAACAAAGGTGGTTTCAGTACTGAGTGTTGGTGGTGTTTTCAGCTGGCTCAAGCTGACACATGGCTGAAGAGCTTTTCTCCTCTCCTTTCTTCTTGGTGTCCTTTTTTGAGAGCAGTGAAGAGTCTTCCCTGATAGAAAAGTGCTCAGAAAAACATGGCTGATTTTGGTAGCTCTTTCCTCAAGGTAGCTACAAATATGGCTAAGGAAAAGCGCTAATTGGCAATATCCAATTCCTGCTGTATCCATGTGGATTCACAAGACACAGCTTGCAACAGAGGCAGGGCTGCTCTGAGTAGTGGCTGATCCTGAGAGGGTACCTGTTGTTATCTGAGACACCTTGGCCCATTTAAGCCACCTGCCTGAGGCTGACAGATACTTAGTAAGCCAGAAGCAGGACCTCGTTGTTCCAGACAACAGCCTTCACATATGAACAGGCTCTAATAAAACATCTGGTAATATTTTTTCAGGAGTGTTGTCTCCAAAAGAAATTTTTATCCATATTCCAGAACCCACAGACTACGACAATGCACCTGCTCCCATAGCAGCATCCCTGGCTGTGCACTGGGGGTGTGTTTCTCTGTTTCAAAGCAGTAGATTACTGTTTGAAAAAGTTCAATGGCCTTAGAAAGAAATGTTTCAACTGAGTGAAATCTCTCTGGCCCTCTGTTATTTTTGTGCTCACCAGCTTTCCCTATGGGTGAGTTTTTCCTACCCTCATTCAGAGGCTTAACAAAAGTCATTAAAATTGCCACAAAGCTGTCTGTAAGCAATTCCTGTGTGTGAAAGAAAACAGACAGGAGAATGTTAGAAGAGCTGTTTCATTTTGAAATACTCTTTTCATTCTGCTGATCTCCTTGTCCTCTTCAATCACGTGAAACAGAAGTAAGCATTTAAATAATAAGACATTTGTGTAAAATTACTTTTTTTCTTGTCCTTGTTTTATATTACATGAATCTATCCACTTTCCCTGCATAAACAAATAAGATTAATAATTCTTGGGTATGTGAGAATATCTCTGCCTCTTATCATCAAGACCATTCAAATGATTAAAAGGAATAATAAAAGCAGTATTTTATGTTGACTGAAATGTCTCTTATTTGATCATTAGTGCACTATGGACCTTATGTACTAACACTCTAAGCAATTAAATTCTCATGAGTTGAGTTAGATTAGCCTTTGAGGGCTACTCAGAAACCCAACAGAAGTACATTTGAAAGGGCACATATTTTAGAAACTGGCTGAAGGATGGATGTTAAGAGGTAGTTTTGAATGCAGGCTGTTCATAGCAGAAAATGATTTGTGTCATCAGAAGTGAGTGTGAAACCATTTTCCTGACTCATGAAAAATGTTGAAGCTTCATGGAGTTCTTTGTGCCAAACCCATGTGCATTGGAGGACTATCAAAGTATTTGTGTTTACTTATTTATTTCTCCTGCAAAATGAGGAAGGGAGGTTGTGGAACAGAGTAGACTTGGGAGAGCAAACCTCTTGGTAGTCGAGTCCCTCTCCTGCACCCCCTGTGGATGCCCGGCTTTATAGGAGAGAAGGAACTCCTTCGATCACCCCTCCGTGTCTGATACCACTCTGAGAAACAACCATGCAAGAATACATATGTGAATAGGATGGTTTGTGACTCCTTCCTCTACTCAGATACTGATTGGGGATTTTGATTTCTCATCTTATCCTACAAAAATAAACTGGTCTTGAGGGGGAAATTAAAAAAAAAAAAGAGAGCAAAGGCTCTTGTTGATTCATCATTTCTTAACAAGGAATATCTTGCTGAACATTTTCGAATCAATTAGCTCTGCTGTTTTATGTGTTCAGCTCAGCGCCTAACTATTCTGTGTGCCAGAAGTGATGACTCTGCTGCGGTACAGAGGATAAAAGTACTGCTTTGATTCTTGAGACACAGCAAGGAGAGATTGAGGGACGAGAAGCAGCACATTGTTAACTTGGGATGAGTCTTGAGCACTCGGTGTCTCGAGAGAGTGACAGCACAGGGAGGCAGAGGACACACCCTTCAAGTCTTCCAGAGCTGGACCCAGAGAGCTCAGCCTGTATCAGCACCATTCCTACTTATGTGAAATACTCAGGACAACCTCCCTGTCCACATCAGGAAGAAAGGGAGGTAGAGTCCCTCTCCCTCCCAGATCATCCCTTGGCTTCACAGCTTGTAGGTTTGGGTCTCTATCCAGAGAGCAAAACTTCCTGGCAGCAAAGCATCCTTTTGAGTCAGATCAGCTCTGAGAGAAGGTACAAACAAGTTGACACATGGCTGAAAAGGACCACAGTGACCATTTGGGGAGTGCACCATTAAATGGGGAAATTTCTACTGTTGCGTGAGCATTCAATGGATGTCCATCATCCCAGTCAGGCAGACACAAAAATATGGTAGCATTTTTTTATTTCCAGTTCTCTTTTTAATTCCATCTTACACTCCCATGTTCAGTGTTTTAGTACTTCTGGAAACCTGAACTGAAGAACTCAGCAGTGGCTGCTGTTGACCCAGTAGAAACCATCAGTGTCCCAATGGCATTCTACAGCTCGCTCTCATATATTCAGAACTCAAAAAGTCTTTGTCTTCTGTCATATTCCTACTGGACCTGGTCTAAGTCACAAAGTTGATGTCTTTGTCTTTCTTTTCCTTTTCATTATTTTCTCTTCCTGTTTTGGCCTAAGGTTACAGGGAAAGTTTTATGTTGGATTCATCTTGAGTTCAACCTTCATCAATAAATACAACACAAATCATAAATTTACCAAAGAAAACTTATTCTGCCAGTAGAAGCACTGACTCCAGTCAGACCTGCTTGGACAGGTGGATGAGGGGAGTGTTACGTGACTGACTTCAGAAGGGTTGCTCTGGCAAGTGTCACGGCTGCTTGAATATAAAATGTCAGACACTTGCTCCCGTTATAGCTCCTGCTGGGCACCAAAGACTGTTGAAAAACCCTAAAAGACAGCTGGAAAGGGAGTATTGTAGCAAATGTCACTGTGTTTTAATTGACTGGTCTGAGCAAGGAAATCCACAAAATACTGAGAGGCCAAATCCTTGCCCTCGGATAGTTGGCTTCAGGAGAACTTGCAGGTGCCTTCAAAGTGTACGTCATGCATCCCTGTTGTCTAAGAAGATAAGAGCCTAATGCAGCTGGTGAAGTTCAGCTTTGAGTTTGAAAGGTGTAGATCTGTGTTCAGCTCCACAGGTCAGGGGTTCAAACCTTGCTAACGACTCTTGAAGAAGCAAATCTCACATGTCTATGTCAGAAATCAGCCCCAGAAATTTAACACTGGCGAGTTCTCAGTAATCTATTGAAAAGTAATGATACAAAGAAGGGGAGCTTTCTGCTTTTGAAAATGCAACCTTCACAGCCCACTGTACCTGAAAATGGTCTTTAACAGGGGTAAAAATGTCACTTTGCCACCAACATGCATTGGACAGACCTGCTCACAGCAAATTGGGACCATTTGACAGAATTTAGCAATGGGTTCAGTGCATTTCAGGACTTTGGCTGAGTTAGACTCGAGCCAATCCATCAGAGAGGGCTGCTCTTATTTTCCTTAGTCATCTGTCTCTTCACACTTGTTCATGTCTTTCTCCTAAGGAAAGTAGAGTATCATGAGGTGACTGCAGGAGAAGGCAGGAGAGAAAATACATATCTCAGGTGAGAAGATGTGCTGTTAGGGAGCTAAAGCTATAGGTGTGGGCAGGTGGAACAGGTCAAAACATCTTAACTTCCCTTTCAATCAAAGAGCTATGAAAACTTCTGGAAAAAAAATTCCCCAAGTATCACCTGATCTGAGGCTACAATGTTTTTTGTATATGATTAAACAAAAATATGGCCATACTTATTGCTCTCATGCCGAGTTTTTGGACAATTACACACACAGGGAAAGAAAAGGACATTTGAGCTTTATTTCTACTAATTACCTTGCAAACTACTTTCTAATATCTTTCAGGGTACCAGTGGCTGCTAGAGGTTAAGGAACATCAGCAGAGATGTACCTGCCCATGTGCAGCTCATAGTGAAGTTCATCGGCAAAGACAGAAAATATGGAAAAGGGCAGCGCCAGCCAAAGGAGGTTGGGAGCAGGTTGAAGGCACTTAAACAATATAGTAAGAAGACAAGAAAACCTATTCCTTGTGAGAGTGGGAAAAATCTACTCTACTGTAAATCCTCTGGCATGATGCAGAAAGAAATGAGTGCTGTACCTCAGGGCAGAGCCATTTAAAGAACGAAAAAGATGCTCTTGCTTCCCTGAGGTTTACTTCAAATAAAGTTCCACTTTGGGCTTGTGAAGAAGCCAGCCACCTTTCTCCTTTGCAGCCCTGATCCCACCTGTGTACACACTGCATGCTGAGCAGAAAGCTCACACTCCCAGGTGTGCATCTGCTCATGACAGCTCTCAGGCCAGAGAGAATAGCTCAGCTTTCATGTGCGGGTGGAGGATTAAAGGCGAAACAGAACCTGAGGGGGTTGGTATATTTTTTGTGTTGTGAGAAGGATCAGGCAAAAAAAAATGATATGAAAGAAAAATCCACTTCTTTCCCCAGAGATCCAGCAGTCTAAAGAGACAAGGCAGGAGAGGAAAGGGAGGCCTGGAGAGGAGAAAGACTGGCACAAGGTCATAGAGTCAGGGCAGGGTTAGACGAGGAGTCAAGCCTTTCCCAGTTGCAGCCTATAGTTTGTCAATTTGTTAGATGATTTTGACTTAAGATGTCATTTTCAAAGCTGAGTTAGCAACTGTAATTGCACTCCAGTCATCTTTATTGCATTCTCATAGTTTACTCAGACAGCCTTTTAGGCACAGCACTTTATGGACCTCTGAAACGCCAGGTGTGTGTTGTGAGGAGCTCAGTTTAGGCTGCGCTTAGCACTGCAAGGTAATGGCAGACAATAAACCAAAGCAGACAGGTGGGAGGGCTGTAACACTGAATGTGCTGATATATCAAAGAAAAGGTAATGAAATCTTACGTGATTAGATCATCCTTCATCCGTAAAACAGGACAGTTCTCAGAAAGAGAGGATTACATTTAAATGCAGCTCTGCCTTACTAAGGTTTTTTGGACACTGTCTCTGCTCTGTTTGTGTTATGCTAACCACCAGACTTCCCCTTTGATCTCAAGCTTAGTGTGGACAAGAAAAGAAGGTTTTAGTTATTTTTAAGGATAAACAAAGTATAGATCAAAACCTAATTGTTTGCCAGACATCAGTTTTGAAAAAACTGAAGTAGGCTGGACCTGGAAGTAAAGGTGTGCTGGCCAGTGAGAACACATGGATGGAAAATACAGTGCTAAGTGTGGGAAAGAGTGAGCACAATGAGATTAATGTGCTCCTCTTGGACAGACTGGAGCATCACTGTCCCGCAATATCAAAAGCCAGAAGGGTGAAATTCCATTCACAGCAGTAATTCTATAAATGTATTCTACAACTGTTGGAGAATAGTGCTGTCATTAAGAAAAAAAAAAACACAACAACAGGGAAAGTGAAGGAAAAAACCAAACATTAATAATCTGATTGTAATTCTACAAAATGTCTTTGAATCAGTGTGAAAGCAAGGAACAATCAAAGACATGGAAGTGAGCAGAAAGCAGAAAGCATGGTGTGCTGCTTGATATATTTCTCTGATAAAGAGATTATATCTATGGGATTTACCTTGTATAAATAATCAAAACCCACTTAAGACAGTGCCATGTGGGGAAACTACAAGTAAAATCAGAAGACATGAGGACCAGTGAAAAAACTGTACAGTGAATAAGTGACTGAAAAGGAGGCTTTAGTAGTTGAGAGGAAGTATATGAGTCTCGGGGAAGTTACAGACAATCTTTTTTAATGATCCTTGCATGATCACTGGATAGACAAATAAAGCAGAAATGGTAAGGAAAGATAAATATCTTCCTTCACAAGGCGACTGTGAGCCACAGATATGGCATGGCTAGGAAGAGGCAAATACCTCAGTAGGCTGCACTGGCACAAGCACATCCACTGCAGGTAGGTAAGTAATGACATCACTGTGTAAGGCACTGGTCAGGCATCACAAATTGTAATATTTTCCCATATAAAATGTATATGTAAAATTCTGGCCATCTATGTTTAAGTGAGATGAATCAAAAACCAACAGAGGCAGGAAAGTAGAGTGGATAGGAGCAAGGAAGTGTCCTTTATGAGAAGAGAGATGAGGATTATAACTTTAATAGTCTAGTAAAGGAAGCACAAGCAAGTGTACAGCAACAGCCAAGGAATCTGTGAGGATGAGCAAACGCACAGGTTGGGTACTCAGCACCAGAGAAGGGAAGAGTAAAGCAGGTGAAAGAATAGACACAAACAGACCAGCTAGGGATACTCATACTCTTTAGTTAGAAATTTCTAACCATCAGAGGAGTGAGGGTCCGGAACAGTTTCTGGATGGGGTCAGGATACAAAACTAAACTATTTTGAAGATGGCATGTAATTTGTCTGCCTGCAACAGCAGGGTCAAGGCACAATGATCTGGAAAATCCCTTCTTGTCCCTTCATTAAAGAGGAATGGGTGATGTCATGGGTGCATGTAGGAAACTAATTTCCACATGAATTGTTAGTCACTATCCTCAGCTGAGGACATTTTTTGGGCTCTTGTAGCAGTGTTTGAACACTGTCTGGCTTCGTTTTGGATTATGATATGTTTCGGAGTAATCTACACACCTTTCTCCCCAGCCCTGAAATCATGTCATCCAGCAAGGAGTGTAACCCTGAGCATCCCACCCTCCAAGGCTACATCCAGAAGATCTGTGTTCACTGGGAGAAAACAATGAATCACTGAGGCATAAAGGCAGGTATGCAGTTGCAAGAGATGCTCTGGTTTATGTGTCTGCTGTGGGAGGAGTGCTGTGCAAAGTACAGAAAATAAACTGTGGGTCGAGCACTGCTTCTATGGTTACTAAAAACTCTCACATTCCATCAATTCTAAGACCTCTGGTCTTTAATCCAACAGCTGAGCCTTACAAATAACTTGTGACCATATCTCACTAAATATGCATGATTCCATGGATCAGATATCCAACGCTGGTCGTTGGAATTCAGTAGGTCTCCACCTGTTTATACCACAATTGGGTCTGGCCACACAGTCATTCTGGTGGCCTTTGGCTTAGACTGTGTGTTAATTTAGGTACAGCATTTATGTCTGCAGTTCAATGAAGTTATCAGTTATCCGAATAATGCAATATGAAAGGGAATAAAATTTCATTTAGAGATCTACAGGGATAACAGTGTTCCAAATAGCCCCTTGGTAGATCTGCAAATTAAAGGTTAGTCTCTTCCTCAATTTAAAAACAAAGCTCTCCTTGATGTTCATAAAAAAAATAAAAATAAAAAAACATTCAAAGTCTGATTTAGCAACTGCCCACATAGTGCTGAGATATTTATAAGCAAGGAATATCTGAATTATTTCAGCCTTCAGTAAATCTATAAATATGAGTTACAGAAGCAGACACAGACTTTTCCTTCTGTGAGCTGGAATCAGTGGGCTACTATTCAAATCTATCCCAAACACCTCCTAGCAGCTGGGCTTCAGAGATCTCCCTACACAGTGAGCTACTAAAGATGGTCAAAGTCAGGTTCATGATTTTTGTTTATATTAGTTGTATGCTGTGTTTCAGAGCATATTTATAGATATATCTCAAGATTTTCCTAGTTAAAAAAGATCATCTTCTGGAAGCAGGTCTGTCCCTCCTGTGACACGCAGAGAAGAGCTACCAAGTCTTTCTGAACCCCACTCCAGCTACCTTGAACCTTAATTGGGATCTTTGGATGGTCTCATAGCTGGAAAAATAGTGGGAAAGATTTAATTTTGTAAGGCAATGATGCTAATTGTACAGAGAGTAAATAAGCCAAACCTTATTTCCAGTGATTCTTTTAAATTGTGCTGCCAACAGTGACACAAGTTTCATTTGGAAGGATATGAGCATGTCTTTGTGCTTATCTGGACACAGCACTTAGAGAGAGGAGCAACCAACGTGGCTTTAGACCCTTCCAGTGATGGGGAAATCCGCAGCTTCTCCAGTGTTCATTGACATTTAGGCTTCTACACCACAAATTTTTGCCAAACAATGTGATGAGGGTAATTTCCTCTTGAACTTGGTGTCCAGACAAAAAGCCCTAGTTAGCCATCAGTTACACTGCTGTTCTAGTGATAAAGGTTGTTTGAAGATGATTGAACTGCTGGAGGATATGAAATTAGACTCACATTCTTAAAGGGTGTCACAACTTCTCCTCACTGTCTTACTGATGATATCCATTTGTTCACTTTCTAAGTTTGAGCAAAACAGCTTTGCAGGAGCAGCATATAGAGCCCAGACAACATGCATCTCCTGATCAGTTATCAGGGTTTGCATTGTGTCCCTTCCCATCATGCCTGTGACTTCCCATACCTCTGAAAATCACTTGCTGCAGTGGCCCTCTGTATTGTGCTGAGTGAAGATCTTCGGTTTGTGCTGGTCTCTTGCATCCTCTCTGGCCCAGCTGCAGGGGATGGCAAGCCAAGGCAACAAAGAACGATCTTGTATCCTGAGCTTAGAGCACCTTTAAAATAACCCAACCCACTGTTAGAGTCTGAATGGAAGGTCACAGACATCTCCATCTCGACTAGATACTTGCTCTTCTCACAATATAACCAATATGCTTAAATAACAATTTGTGATTTTGTTTCATAAGACTGTTATTCATCATAAAAAGAAAAAATAACCTATTCTGTATTACTCAGTTTCCTGCAATATTTGTTGTTGTGACATAGTTGCATTTTTAATCCATTATTGACAGAAAAAGGAATCATTTGCTTTTCGTTCAAAAGAGTACTGCAGTATTAAGTGGTACTACACAGTAATAAACCCCTAAAACTAAACCCCTAAAACTCAATTAGCTATTGCTTTCACGCTTTCTCTCTCCCTTTTTTTGGTTGGTTTTCTTTTTTCTCTCAGTTTTTTTTTTTTTTTTTAATTTAGACCATATTTCTGTGTGTTTCAGGCATATGATATTTTTTTACCACCTTTGCTTGAAAATTTGGATTGGTTAGACTGCCTCAAAACACACGTACTCAAAGACATTTTCATTATCCTAAATTAATGGCATGCTAGTTTATTATGGGACACAGCTCTCTGCATTCAGGAAAATGAGGATGGAAACACAGAGCTGCTTCCTGCCTGTGGCATTTCCTTCCCTGCCTGAGATGTAAACGCCTCTGGGTCGCTATGAAATAATATTTCTGCAGTCTTTTGGTTCTCTGCTTAAAACTGAGATTCAGGCCAGATCCCAGGAAACACAGAACATCTTAAATTCCTGTTGAAAAGGACATGCATGGTGAGAGTCTTAACACCTACTCAGGTCAGGTACTTTGATTCTGCTACAAAAGAAGGAAGCTGTGAGCTTCAGTTCCCACAGAGTTATTCAGTGTTTATCTCCAAAGGGGTATGACATTTGAAGCATGATAACGAGCATCTATCCTCCTAAGCAGACAAAGCTAGATGCAAATTTCATGGCAATGAAAATACAGAATTTCCATTTCATGCTTCGAAGAAGAGGCAGGCTTTGTATGACCTGATCCAATTTCAGAGTCTTCCTGAACTGATAGATCTGACCTGATCCAAACTAGCAGCTGCTGCCCTTGAGCATCTGCAATCCTTGCTGTCTTCTTGCTATTTCTGTATTTCTTTCCTGAAATCTCATCCTCTGCCCTTCCCTGTCCCCCAGCACTGACTCCATTTCAGTGCTTTGTGAAATTTCCTGTTCTCTCCCATGGGGATGCATTTAGAAACCCACATTACCAATTTAAACTGCTATCTTTGGCAACACCAACCTCTCCAAATTCTCATGTCTCCCTGTCTACAGCATTAACACCTCAGTTGACCATCCCATGTCAAAACACTTCAAGTAGGGGACAGTGCTGCTGGCTGGTAGTGGTTACCTGGATAACAGGTTGCAGGAAAGATAGCAGCCATTTAAGCTGACCGATGTGTTTCTTTTTTTATTGTGGTACCACTTCCCTGTGTTCAGCAGAAGCTGAACACCTATATATGGCATGAGCAGGACCATTTTCACTTGAGAACTACCAGCAGCTTCGTACACTGAGGCAGCTGTTACGTGTCACCATCAGGGCTGATCTGTGCAGGGGCAGGGAAAAGTGGTGCTTTTGTCTAACCCTTTCCCTTTCCCTTTCCCTTTCCCTTTCCCTTTCCCTTTCCCTTTCCCTTTCCCTTTCCCTTTCCCTTTCCCTTTCTTTCTGCCAGCAGGTACTCACATACAGTATCTGATGGCTGGAGCAGGTTCCAGATGGTATAGGGCATCTACCCAAGTGCACATAGGAAGTCTGTGGTAGAGTAGGAAATCAACTCTCCACCAAAATGCCAAATTGTCATCTTCAAAGATTAAGACAATGACATTTTTTCTCATTCTTTTAACTCGGAGCACAGGCAAAATGCCAGGCCCCATGACTGCTGCTGAGAGAAGCTGAAGTGACTCTTTGCTGACTTCATGTAAGTGTTGATGTTCTTAGAACAAAGACAAAGCTTGGGGCTGTCACACAGGGATGCAAGTGACCCTCCAAATCTGCAGCTGTAGGGTCTTGGGGCTCCTTCATCCCCTAACATGGACGTAAGCCTGCTGCCCTTCATAGAGCCACTGTATGGAGCAGCCAAGAGCTTACTGTCAATGACGTGCACCAAAACGTGGGAGTGAAGTTTCCCAGCCCGAGTACTAATCATGAAGCAAAAGAAAGCAACTCCGACTTGATTTTCCACATTTTCAGGAAAGGCTGTGGTGTGGAAACCTCCTCTAAGGCTGCACCTTATTCTCCAAACCATGGGCTAGTGATAAGGGAGAGCAGAGAAAGGGTCTTTCCTGCCCAGAGGGGCTCATGAAAAGCAGCATGAAACAACCCCCCTACACCAGTCTTCTAAACTTCTGCTTTCCCTTCAGCCAGGCCTTTAATCAAATACCTCCCTGAGCAGCCTTGTGTGCAGTTTGGTCCTCTCACTGCAGTGCATCTGTTCCCAGTAACTGCGTGGAGCTTTCATGAGTCTTGCTAACTATTCCTCTCTTAATAAATTATTGATGAAGCTTCCCCTTGACAGATTGCAAAGCCAGGGAGCCTTGGGCAATTCTGCTCCTCCCCTAAAATGTTCTATCGCTTGTATTTATCTGAAGAACATATGCCTGCTGTTCCTGATGACTTTGCAGCTTTTTGAATCGTTGTCTTCTTCAGGAACACAAATTTGTTTGCTTCCTGCAGACAAGAAAATCACCTTCCACTCCTCTACACTCAACTTTTCATAGTGTTTTTGGATTTAACAGGGAAATACTTTACTTGGGATGTGACAAAACTGCTTACTGATGAATTATGAAGTTTTAACTTTAGGTTGACAATTGGCTTTGATATAAATGCTCAATAAAGGAGCAAGTTAACACAAACCCACTATTTGACAATTGTAGGTGACTTGTGCTGAACATTGCCCTGTGATCTTGTTGTTAAGGAATGAGAGCATTACCGTTTTTGAGAGGTTATTAAGGAAAGTCCTGTTGGACAATGTAGATTAGCAGAATGCAATGGAATGACTGGAAAACATTTAAACTCCTTGGTTCTGATGCTGTTTTCTTGCTGTTTGCATACACTGGCCATGTACATACTCAATTATCCATTCTTAGATCTGTATACCATCTTCTAGCAAACCACAGAAATGATCCATTGGCTGTGATAAAAGTCTGGAAGTTGAGATTATCAGGTTTTTTTCAGGAATCTATCCTCATGCACTACATTACAGAATCCTCACTGAATACTTGCTTGACTCCGCTAACCCATCTAAACCAGCAAATTATTTCCAATGCGTTTTAACTCTTAAAAGCACTATATATAATTAACATATGTGTGCAGAATGTGTGGAAATTCTCAAAGAAGAGGCCAGTTCCAGCAACACTGACATTGTTACTGGTTTTAATACTATGCCTGGTTCCCACTGGGGAAAACACAGTTTTTCACTAGGTTTGGGGCAATATTTAATGAGTTGTGTTTCCATATAGCTGCACATTTGAGGAACCAAAGATCTTGGGATTGTTCAGTCTTTAGAAGCACAGGAGGTTCTCAGGACAGTAGGAAAACATCATTTTTATACAGTTTTACGAAATACAGCCTCAAATTGACCACCTGGGAGTCATCATGGCAGAGCTTCTGGAACTGTGCCTGGGGGGGTGTCAGACCCAAGTCATCCTTGTGTGTCTTAGAGCGCTGAGTTCCCCAGGCATGCTCTGACTACAGTAAGTTGCCTTGGAGGTATGTTTGCAGCCAAAACGTGACTTATCACTAGAAGCAGACAGAGTAGCCTTCAGATGGAAACGGAGAATACATTTTACTGATGGTAAAGCCACATGCAGCCACTGCTGTCCCAGCCACAACCAGTGCTGACCTGGGTTCAGGGTACTTTTTGCAGTGCTTGAACCAAACAGGCAGGCTCAGGGCAGGCAGGTCTGCTGGGACCATGCCCATGCACGGGTCAGGTCATGTTTGCAGGTCTTTACTGATTGCTGGAATTTGGACTGCAGTTTTGAGAAAGTGGGGTAACCATCGAACTTCATATTCTTCCCAATTTCCCTCAAGTTATCTTCCTAAAACTCTGCATCCACGTACTGTGCCAAAAATATTCTTAAATATTCCCTTTTAAGTCAGCAGATTCTCCTGTATTTCCATATTTAACTTCACCATTATTTTTATCTGCTCTGTTTTGCACTTCTAGAGTCAGGTGGAAGTTTTTGTTGTCTTTGAAAGCTGCAGATTCTCTGTTGCCAGTCTGCTTTTGTCTTGGCTCTAAAGACTGGCTTCATGGAGAGGGCTCCTTCAAATTCCCCAAGGAAGAGGATGGAGAAAGGAAGAGAGATGGTAAAACACAGCAAGAGGTTGGAAGGCGGTCAACACTTGTCAGCTCTGTTTCTGTGAGTGGTTACATATGTTCTCACTAGAAGCATCCAGAGCTGTCACTGTCAGTCCCTGCATGGTAAGAGCTTGCACTGTTAGGGTATTTATTTTTAAAGTTGGTATTACTTTTATCTCCATGAGTCATCAGATATCATACCCCAATGGCATTGTTTCCTTGCACCAGAGGAAAATAAGCTAGTTTTCCTTTGGTACCTTTGTCCCTGTGTTCCAATCCTTGTTTCAGAATATGAAGGATCATAAAGTTGATGCAAGACTGTTGTTTTATCCATCTATTTTTCACTATTACCAATACAGAATTTCAAGCAAAAGACACATACACAAAAAACCTCATTTTTTCTACTTCTTCTGTCTGACCTGGTAGTCTGGCTCAATTCTTGATTTATGGGTAGCAATCTATTAACCTCATTTTGTTTTCACATATCTCCTTTATTGCCTGAGATCTGCATTTAAAACTTTCATCTGGATGAACAGGTAGGAAAAGCATTGACTGTTGCCTAGAATGGATGTTTGTAGTCCATCTTCATCAAAGTTATGCCCAGGTCAACCTCCTTAATTCTAAATTACGTCAGTTTCCCACACATTTGGAAAATATGATTAATACTGAAAAGAAAATACCTGTAGTGCTCCAGGGCAACACCTGTTCTAACAACTACCTTCCTGGTGAGGTAATATCTCTATTCAGCTCTTAAAGGTTATAGTTTTCAGTGACAGGATCTTTTAAAGTCTTCTGTCATGAGCATGTGCTGAACAAACAACAATTTGAATACAAGCAAACACTGAATGACAGTCATGGTCAAGATTCTGCAACCTGAAACACAGGTACCTTATCCCAGGGATTTCTTCAAAACTGGAAGAGTTATTTCACTGCCAGGTTTGTGCCTCAACATACTCAGTTTTGGCAAGTCAAACTGTGGGACAAGATGGAAGTCAAGGGCCAGCAGTGACCCACACTGGCACCACACACACCACAGGGCAGCACTGTGAGAAGATGCCAGCTGTGGTCTGGCAGCTGTAAAGCTGCTTAGGCTGTGGTCTAGCTGACCTGTCTTGCACTCCCACAGGATGTATTAACTCAGATGCAAACAGATCTACACCATTTCTGTTTCTGGTATTATCTTGGTAAGGGCTTGAGAGGTCACTTGGTTGGGCAGCATTTCAGGAACTTTTGGGAATGATGTCCTTGATGCTCACACTCCTGTCTGGTAGGTATGGAGTGTTATTTTGCAAGGATGACATAAAAAATTTCTAGAAATTTCTTAATTCAAACAAGAACTGTGTGCCACTGTGTGTTTCATTTCTACCCTAAGCTCTGGAACAACTAGTTAGAAAACAATTTCAGTGTGTGGGACATAGATAAAGATCTCAATGGGCAAGAATAGACTTCACCTGAAGAGCCCAAAAATAAAAAGAAAATTTCTTACATAATTTATACATTAGAAGGGCATATGCAAAGCAGAAAGACCAGGTTTTGAATTTTCTTAAGGACTGATCGTGGGGCAAAGTCATGTCTAATACCTGCATTACCAACCCGCCCACAGGAAATCACATTGTTTTGGTGGTATAACAGTACACCAGAACTTCTCATTACCAGAGGTATGACAATTACAGAATCATAGAATGGTTTGGGTTATCTGGGCTGAAAGGGACCTTTAAAGACCACCTAGTTCCTCTCTGGACAAGCTGTGCCAGTGTCTCACTACTTGTGTGACAATACAGGAGTCTGTGAATCTATCTGCCCGCGTGTTTCAACAACACAACTGGGTTCAGGCATCTGTAATATAGACCTGAGTTTATTCATCTAGTCTACTGCCCCTTCTGTTTCTTGTGCCTTTAAACTCACAGAGGCAATGAAACCTATAGCTAAAGGAGGCCTTGGCTGGGAACCTTTTCACTGATCATGTAGCTTTCAAAGGTATCTGAATGACTGCGTTACTCCTGAAGGGTGACCAAGGCAGTTTGCAGATTTGGACACGAATAAGGGACAGAGGAGCGGCTCATTCTGGGTCATCAAGTCCAGACACCTTTCACCTTTGTGAACACTGTAAATCCTCTTCATAATCTGGCAAACTCTGTTTTGAGATTATCTAGGTTTCCTTTCCTCCACAACTAGCAAGTCGTTTAAAATCCTTACTCTTCTAACATAATTTGCCATATGACTCTCGGCCCAAATTTACTGACAGATAAGTCCTTGTGTCAGCACTTCTAAGAGTTCTCCCTCTATGATTTATACTGTATCCATCATCTCCCATTATCCAGAATATTATCTCTCTTCCATTTGTTAAAACAAGAAAGCTAAACATAAAATAAATGACTATGGGGTGAGAGATCAGGCTTGTCTGACAGAATTGCACAGCAAATCTTTAGGACTTCTTCTGAACCATCTTTGTTCTAGAGCACTGGGGTCTGAAGTTCTACAGTGAAGTATTAAAGACAGGGATCTGTTTATTCCTATGGGAAATATCACATCTGAAAAGTCCCTGGCTCACAGTGATTATTTTCATACTGAATTCTCTCTTCCCCGCAGCCATGTTATTTTCCTTCTGGGACTATTCCCAATCCAGCAAGCTTTTTATAGTTCTTGCTGTCGGGGTTGGATTTTATGTGTTGTTTTTTTCCAGCATTCTGAAGGATTTTTCAGTGCCCTGGGTGTACTAAGAACTTTGGACTTTGCTTTTACCTGGGATATGACTGTACTCTTCTATATGTGCTTCATTATTCTTATTGCCTGGGCTTTACAAGCAATTCTGCATCTTCCTCCTTATTAAAACAAGAAACATAATACTTATTTCATATTTTTTCTAGGACTTCATCCCCCTTCTAATCTATACTGGCCCTGTCTCTTCTTCCTTTTAATCGGCACCTTTCACCAGAACTAACAGTTTGACTGTTGAGGTTTCTTATGCTGTTGATGGCATTAACAGATTGAATATTTTACTAATGCTTCTGAAAGGATGGTCCCAATTTACTTTTCTTGTTCAGGTTGGATTATAGGAGTGTAAAATTGAATAAATGAGAACACTCTACTTGTAAACAGAACTTGATTGGAAATGGAATAATTTAGAGATAACATCACAGTGCCCTTCTGGCATGGGATGCACTATCACTTTCTTGCTCATTGATCCTATTTAATCCCCATGGCATTCTGCCTACAGGTCCTGCCAGACATCCAGAGCCCACCACGAACAGGTCACTATATTTGACACATGCATTTCATTTAACATCCCTCACAAGTGATTGCCCCTTGATTTCCCCTTTCCCTGACTCCCACCTTATGTGATATGCACAACAACCATTCAGTGGCTGGACAGCATCCAGCCCAGGAGGAGTGCACCTTTGCCGCTGTGTTCTTAGATGTCACCAGAGTAAAAAAAAAAAAAAGGTGGTGCTTTGATCCAGTTTAATCACGTGTCTCAATTTTAAGAGCATTAAAACCAACCAAAGTATTTTCATGTAAGTCTAACTTACATCTCTTTTTTTTTTTTTTTTTTGGTGAATAATGAAAAGAAGTAGGGTGAAATTAAATACCTCTAAAATGTTTTGTCAGTTTTCCTCCTATGTTCCCACCCTGCTTTGCACTGACTGACAAATAAGATGCATATGAAATTAAAATCACCAATGAATAACACATTTTTCCAAGAGAGCGTGCAAAGCCAGGAAGATTGTCTTTCCCATTTATGAATTTAAAGCATGAATAATTTAACAACATACTGGCACACTAAATATTTATTTGTGGTGCTGCTCTGAGCAGAAAAGATTTAAAAAGGCACAGAAAACAAACTTTACTTTGACCGTGAAGATATAAATAGGAGATTTACAAGCTGACTTAAGAGGTTTAGGAACATGTACTTCAGTTGCAATAGGATTTATGCTACTGAATTCTCAGATTTCTTCTGGAAATGTCCTCTAATATCCTCTGTGGTTCCTAGATACTACATTGGTTTGTCTTGATGTGTCTTCTACTTCTGGCACTTTTTGAAGACAGTATGTGCTAATACTCTGGAATCAGCACTTCAGCTGCATTGGTTTCAATTATAAATACACTTCATGCAATTAAAAATTAAATCCCCCATCCCTGACTAGCTTTTCTGAAACTGGGCTAACAATCAGAGCACTTGTTTTGCTGTGTGCAAAGCAAATCATTATCAGTCCTCTCTGGAATCAACCTCTGCAGGGAAGATGGGGTGGAGAAAGAGTATAGTGGAATGTATTTGTTGCAAATAGAGAGGAAGGAACCTGGGGATATATTTACCACCGTCTGGTTTCCAAAGATGAAAATGAAACAACACCTAAAACTCCTCAGGCCGCTCAGTGTCTCTGTTTTCTCTCTCAATTCTCAGCTGTCATCATTTGAAATGGTTTTTAGGGTCCTACCTCTCAGAGTTACTTTTGTGTATCAGTTTACGGCAGGGCATGACTTTTCACTACTTGTCTTTGTAGTTCACACACCAGGATTTTAAGATGGAACTGACTGCACGTATTTTTAGCTACAGACAAACAGCACAGGTAAAGCTGTAAAGAGAGACGATATCTTAAACAGGGAAGCACAAGATGCCAGAACTATGACTGAGCACCCCAGTCTTTGTTTTAAATGATGCCTAAGAATTTTATTTATTTTTATGTATTTTTGGTGTGTATTTTATGGATCTTTATAGCTTTAGAAGTAAGGGATTTCTAAGGGATCCTTGC
>JAWWEW010000078.1:6446615-6519198 GCA_035583185.1 Anabacerthia variegaticeps
AATATGCTAATGGTTTGTAAGGGTATAAAAACTGTAACTTTACGGGGCTCTGGGTCCTTCGGTCGACGTGCCGGAGGACCAGGGGATCCGGACCTAAGCTGGAATAAAGGTATTTCTCTATCCCATCTCCAGGTTGTTTGTTTTGCAGGGTTCCAGGCATCATCTAAGTCATATTAGGAGTAACTTCTCAGGAGCATTTCTTCATGTTTTTCATTTTTGCAGCTCCCTTTTTTAAAAGAAGCTCATCGTACTGTTTTCCTCCGCAAAGTGGTAAGATGAACATCACATTTTCAAGCTAGTAAATGAACTGCAATGCTGCATTTAAAACTACTTTCTGCCAAATCTCCCACACTGGAGATGTACCTCATGAACCTAACAGTCTGCCCAGAGCAGAACCTGGAAAAATTGGGCTTCAAATACAGCTAGTCCCTAGGAAAGGTGCAAAAAATGTAAAGGGTCATTGGCTTTCTGAAAGAAGAGTCTTAGCTAAAGATTAGTGTGTGCATGCAGAAGGCATTGTCTGGAATTCTTGGCCTGTGTTACAATAGATGGTTGCAGTCAGACCAGATAATAACAATGGCTGGTTGAGGTTGTGTAAGCTGCAAGTGGCACGAAGATAGGAATGTATATTTATGTGAAACCTGTAAAAACTACTCAAGACCATCACTAAGATCACAAAATCAGGCACACAGGGTCTAGGGAAAGTCAGAATTAAGGGAAGACTGATGATTCATGCTCAGCCACTATAGTTGCCTTTTAATATGGAATTAGTTATATGCACTGTTTGGTGAACTGAGGGCCCAGGAGGAAAGAGAACTCTTTTCTGACCTCTCCTGACCAAGCCAGCGTGAGACCTGTGTTACAGAGATGCTGGGAACACCCGGCTTTGGGTTTGGCAACCCTGGGAGCAAAGACCTGGGCACAGGGCTCCTCTCTCACAGTGAGGTACAGGGACAAACACCCACAGTGTCAAAGCAACCTGACTTAGGCTTTCTTCTTGAATTAGTAGTTCATCCGGTAATACTCTGAATTTCACCCCTGCAGACAGGCTTATGGTGACCTTCAACCCTGCAGTGCCCCACTCCATGAGTGAACTAGACCTTAATCCTCAGGTCCCAGCTGGAAAACAGAAGTGGGAGTGTTTCCATGTTGTACAGGAATGCTGTGAGGGCAGAGAAGTCCATTACTGACAAATTGCAACTTGCTCAGAGAGTAACAGTTAAATAAATGGAAAATACCTCATACCAGCCTGTCAGCTCCTCCACTGATCTTCTCCAGATCAAAGGCTGGCAATTAGAGCCTCATACATTAAATTAAATGGTGCGTTTGTCCAACAAAGTGTGAGTTAATTAATATTTACTTATTCTCTATAAGATTTGACCTGAACTCATTTGTGTTCAAAGGACAATGCCTTATCCCACTGTCTTAAGTGTTTTCTAGTCTCACTGTCTTGGTTTAATGACAGCTAAAACCACCTCACTCTGAAGCTTGTACCATTCACTGGCCAAATGTGTAAAAACTGTTTTTTGACCTCTCTTTGACTGGTGGTAGGTGGCTGCATATCTGAAATTAAAATCATGGCCTCTGTTTAGTAGTCTGAGTATAAATTTTTCCTGCTTGAATTCCCACTTTATTCTTGACGTGATTTCAGGCTCTTTAATCATTCGACACAATGATTATTTTCATCTCCACTTCATAACTCGGTGTATTTTAATTTCTTTTCCCATTCCAAAAAAGGGAAATGATGATTTGTTTTGCCATTTGAAACAAGCAGACTCCTGGGAACTTGAGAGAGAGCACTCATCTTTCACCTTTCATCTGTAGCTAAAAACAAGAGTCTGCCATGACCTACTCAGCGCCACCGTTTAATGCCAGCAAAGTTCACAGAGGGACAGTTTTCCATCCCCCACCTCTGAACCCTCGTTACTTCCTGCACAGTCATCTCTTCAGCCGGATGAGCTAAAGGCGCTTTCCTCAGCACAGCACTGCATTAGCTGGATGTTGTTTATGGATTTTCCTGGCAAGGGATAGTGTGGCACACAGCAGTGTGGGAGGATGGTCACGGGCCATGCGCTTCCACACGTACAAATGGTTTGGGCAGCCAGGCTTGTGGCAGCTTCTGAAGAAAGGGTATTATTATGACAACCACCACTGAGAGGAAGAAGTATTGTCCTCCTCCACTGTGAGCAGCACGCTGGTCTCCCCAGGACCCACCTCCTCCCACTTTTGGCTGTGACTTTTCTCTGTCACGTTCCCATGGCAGCAAGTCTGGCCCAAGTGATGTCTGTGTGAGTTGGGTAGAAAAGGCACCTGACTCTGTGTTCCCCTCCCACCTGCTCAGCCTGGCACTGTCTTTTGTGCTATAGACATTACTGAAAGCTCCAGCCCCAAGCTGCTGGAGATTTTACTTATTTATCTGTTTTTCAAACTCCAGGTCTCACAGGTAGGCTCAGAAATGACCCTTTTGAGGCAGGGTATTCTAGTTTGCCAAACTCTGGATCTGGCTCTGGAATGCCTACTCAGTAACAAAGGAAAACTGGGATACTTATTACTTAAGTACACATTTAGAAGTCAGACTCTATGATGCATTGCTCCTGGTGAAAAATAATTTCCAGTGAGAAAGACTCACCTTTCTGCATTTTGGATATTTAATCTTTCTTAAGGGCAACTTGGATTTTGCAGAATGGATGACTGCAAAGATAGAAAATTAATACATACAGTGCTGATTGAAGATCCAAGTAAAGTGAATTCAAAATTGAACTTAAACAACAGGAAATCGACTCCTTAGGCAAAGGAGTCAATTATATATAGAGTTCAATATATAGAGTTCAAATATATAGAGTTCAAGGAATATATAGGTACTCCTGCCTATCCAGGTAAATATATTCTGCCATATTTTACTGTTAAAAAATGTATTACAAATGGTTCATCTACATCAGAGTGATAACACTTTCTTTTTCTGTGGAGGAAGAGGAGTGGTAAATGTGCAGCTTTTTATGGCTTTCTGGGAATAAAAGATGAGGACAATGCTCCAAACTTTCTAGTGAAAGATGAACCAATGACAAAGATGTAAGAGAAACCCACAGCCCACAAGTGCCTTTCATCAAATACTGCCCAATCAATACAATGCTAAACAAAATTTAGACAGCTGGGGTAAAAATAACACATTCAAGATCACTTTGGAAACTGAACTAAAAAAAAATGATTACGTTTTGCCTTGGGATTAAATGATTCAATCCTTCATTTTCCACCTTTAATAAAATTGCAGGTGGTTTGTTTGTTTTTAGTTGCAGGTTGTTTGTGGCTCTCTGAAGGACTGATACGTTAAAAAACTAGAGTGTTAATAGCAGGGGACCACAGAGGGACAATGAGAAAATGCAAGCTGCTTTTACTTTTGCAGAGGCAGTTCCCAGTCCTGCAGTCCTTTCCAACCTACGTACAGCAAGCCTTGCTCAAGGCAACTGGATCATCATGCTTTTGGAAAGAGTTGGAGACTTGGGCCTTCCAGATGTGATGGTTTTTCACATGTTTTGAAAAAAGTTATAATTTTTGGAAGTGTCCAAAAAGCTAAAATAAATCTGGTAGCTTAGTCACCAGCTAAATCAGTTGTTGGGCAAGGTGAGTGGGAAAAAGGGGGTGGATGAAGCTGACTCATTACTTCCTCTTCCACATACATGGAGGCTGTCTCCTGCTGGATTAGCTCATCAAAAGGAATTAGAGCAGAAAAAGTGCACTGGTTCTGGCACTTTTCAGTCACCCCTCTTTTGTTACTTCCCAAAATGGATGCCTTAGCTAACTCTGATTCTCTTCCACTCCTGTAAACAGATTCTGAGAGTTGCAATGGATTGGCATGCTTTAAAGAGAGAAGAATTCTATCCTTTGTATGGCTCACTACCTTTCTACGGGTAAATGCTAAAGAAAGTCAGCTCTTCCCCTAAAGACTCATATCCTTCCAACCCACATCCACTAATTGATTCCTCTCTATAAATTGTTGTAATGTTTGAGATAGTTTTACTGTCTGCTGAGGTTTCTGATTCACTGCTTTATTTGAAGTGGCACTTTCTATTTAAAGGCACTCTGATTCAAGCACTCCTGAGCTTATATTTAAAAGGTTATTTTGATCATCATTGCTTTCATGGAAGTCACAACGCCAAGAAGATGCTGCACAATGTTGGGTTTATGCTGCTGCTTTCATTACCTTAGCCATGTTCAAACATTCCTACTTGATTAATATCTCAGAAACCCAGAGCATCCAAATGGCCTCATGTTCCCTGCTGTTTCTGGAAGAAAAATTGTCTTTGTTTACATGCAGAGATGGAGAGAGGTTTTCAGCAGCTTCTGGCTTCTACCTTTAGAATGGAAATGAAGCTCCTTGTCTGGAAATACAGACAAGTATTCTGTGTGAGCAGTGGAAGATAATGGGCCAGCTGGAGGGAGAAATGACATCTCTCTGGTTAAATGTAGTCAACAGCTAAGCAGAGGATAGACACTGAAGAAGATGGAAAGACAGTGAAGAGGCTTGTATGTGATGAGGAGAAAAGTACTTGAAAAATACACAGAGTCAAGAGAAAGAAATGGACTTGCAAATATATTGTCAAAATCATGCAGATCATGCAGACTATGATTGGGCAGAATTACATTTGCCAAGGCCAGAGCAAAGGGTGTTAGAAGGACCACGTGAGGGGAGGCAGATATCTGCCACTCCCTGTAAGAGGTCCTTGGTTCTGTTTGATTATTTTTTCAGAAACTTTACAACGAAATGCTTCTTGGAGCTAAACTCCTCATTCTCTGATGATAAATTAGAATAGAGTGGTTGTGACATGATTGCAAAACAAGGTATTACTGAGCAGAAAAAAGAAGAGGTGAATTGTTCTTAGAGTGGCATCAGTGTGGTGACTGAGGTTTCTCAGCATTAGTGATGTTTAAGACACTGTGTGAATTGTGTGCTGCACTTTTAGTGTGTCCACAGAGTGAAAGAAAGACTTACAAGTTACAATTTCCTGCAAGGAAATTGAGTGGTAAGGTCTGTGCTAAACTCTCAGGAGGACTCAGTGAGAGAAGTAATTTGATTTCTCAAATTCATAGAATTGTAGTATTGGAAGAGACCTCCAAAGGTCAGGCAGTACAGTCACTGCCCAAGGCAGAACCATCTTCAGCTATGATATTCCTGTCAAACCTGTTCTTGAAGATGCCCAGTTTTAAACATTCATATACTCTGCAGACTGCCCATTCTCTTGCTTATAAAGCATCTAGAAAGCTTTTTTCCTGGTTTACAGCCGGTTGGTTATTAATAAAATATTCCAGTCTCCTGTTTTGAAAGTCACTTTGTAGACTCAGTGAGATTACCTCTAACAGGAATGCAAGGCAGAACTCTAACTCCTGCAGCAATACAGTGTTAACAGGGGCTCTGCTGGTTTAGTGGCCAGGGTATAACAGATGTAGCCATGGTGGAGTCCAACACCTGCATCTGCCATCGTGCTGTAACATGTGATGTTATATCGAAACTCCAAACGACATCTGTCCCCTGAAAAAGTGATTTATTTTTTTTTCCTGGGGAAGGCAATGCTGGAGGTTCTACCCCTGCTTTTTTAATCCAGAAAATAGAGAATCAAATGTGGGAAATTTTATTTGGGCTGCTCTTGGGTACCCTGAACCTGCTGCACTCCTGAAATAGTCACAGAGCCAAAATCTAGAAGAAAACTCTGCAATTTGAGTCATCTAAACAGTGAGAAGAGTTGTTTTAAATATTGTGGTGTATCCTTGTGAGATTAGAGTTGATCCAGTCCTCATGCTTCTTTCTTTTTGTTACATAAGTACTACTGCAACGTTTCTGAAATCTTGAATGATTTTGCTATTTATGCAGAAACAATGCATTAATTTCAGTAGATTCAATAAATTGCTCCAAAACACCATTCCCAGCATAGAAAGAATTTGGAAAATTAATCCTTTTGGATTTGTGCAGATATATGAAGAAATTACTTATGTGGTTCAGGAAAAAAAGTAAAAAAACAGCAGAGGATAAATATTGAGCTGAAGTTTTCATGCAAGGTGTGAGCTCCTTGCATCAAGAACACTGAGTAACTGCTTGTCTTTACAGTGTCTCATGCAGCATACCATTGCTGTAGATGTATTCTCCTGACTATCATATTAATAGTATCTAATAGGAACAATAAAACTGACTTGGTATCCCTCCTCCATGATCCAGTGCAGGCACACAAAAGGCAAAGTACCAGCATTATATACACATTTAATAGGCAGTTACTGTTTGTAACCATTGAAGGTCTTTCTAAAGCATGAAGAACTCAGTGTATGCTTCAAACACAACTGACCCCACATCTGTGGAGGACATCTGGTCCTTACACACTTGCCTTGAAAATCTGAGATCAGTGGAAAAGCTAAAATAGCAACAACTCCAAGATTGCACTTTAGGTGAATTTTGAGTCAAGAAATGACACAGGGATCCAAGGTAAGAGGCTAAGACACTTGTGAATGGGAGGATGTGGAGCTCTCTGAATCTGGCTGAATGGAGCTGTGTGTCTTGTGCTCTCCTCATGCAGCTGACTTCTGTCTGCTGTCTGTGGCTGGGACAGAATTCCTGTTTCAAATGGCCACTGAGCGCTACCAGGATATTTCAGAAGTGTATTGAGACAGTTCATCCTGGAAAATGTGATTTCACAGCTAGTAAAACATTAGACATGGTGATAAAAAGGCGTAATATGTGTTGTTTGTTTTGCTGGCAACAGTGATTTTTTTTATTTTTTTTATTGCACTTTTGAAGCTGAGCAGAATGAACTCTCTACAGGATTTCCTGAAAAACTTGGTTTGGATTTTCATCTGGAAGGTTATTGTTTCCTTGCAGACAATAACAAAAAGACCCACAAAAATAACTACTTCTCTGGGTTTTTGACAATAACAAGTGCAAACCCCAGATGCTCCAGTCTTGGAGCTTGTCTGAATTACACCCCCCGGGAAAACAGCCTCTTCAGGCAAAAAGTAGTGCCTTGGTGTCTCTTTGTATTGGCTTGTAAAACTATCAAATAAAGAATGTAGTTTAACAGCTGGTCTAAGATAGACTAAGCCTTCACTGCTCTCTGCCCCAGCAGCCTGCCATGCCCCAAAAGTAGAGCCAGAGGACCTTGATGCAGCCAAACAAATTAAGCTCCATGCAGAGTGACTCCCATGGAACTCACAGCCCTGGACAGGGGAAGGGATGGGACCACTTTCCACAGTGATATCAAACTACACAACCATGTTTTCAGGTTTGAAGGCAATTAAGTTGGGACTGCTGAAGCCCAGGGCATTAATATAAACTGTAGCTGTTGGTAATTCACATTAATCCTGGGGCTGTGAGTTGTGGCAGTTCAGTGGTAGCTCTAAACTCAGTTTGCATATCTCTGTGAGGAGAGAGACAGAGAGTCTAAACATCATCCATCCTTAAATGGACTGTGAAATGTGAGCCAGAGCCTTGATTTAACTCTTCATTATGGTGAAGAAGTTCAAAGTGATGCGTTAAATTTTACCTCGGAGCTCTCAGCAGTGAAAGCAACAGGTTGGTAACAGCAAAAGCCAAGCACAGGGCAGGGGGATTAGAATGTGTGCTCCAAGTTTAAAATGAAACGTTTTGCTCACCTGCATGGTGCCAGTTATCTTCTATGGTGCTTCCATTGTTTTCCAGGGTCTTGTTGTTTTCCCTGAAAATAGGGGTCCAGAACTAAGAAGGGTTTTATGCACTGAAACTGTTACTACCATATCTGTGCAAAGGCAGGATTGGGGCAGTGGGAGTGACTGCAGACAGAAAGGGGCTCTCAGGAGCTGCATATCACCCCTGTTTTAATGTGTAATATTTGGCATAAAATCAATGTCATCTGAAATGGGGTGGACCAAAAAGAAAAACAACAACTGAGGAATAAACTGGCCAGAGAAGAAAAACAGGGCTCACAACCTGCTACTTCAAAAGCATCCCTGGACAGGTAGACACCCTTTGTGAAGCTCCAAGAACGTCCCAAAATTAAGAAGGTAGCAAACCCCTTCGAGTCACTGGGAACCAAAAGTATCAGAGAAAGGAAAGGCATCAAAGACAGAGGGCATGTCTGAAGGAATGGGAACAGATGTGTGACCGCAATCCATCACAGAGAAGATGCTGTGATCTGTGACTCTTGGAAATGCCACTGTCTGAGAGCAAACTGAAGTCTCACCTGTCTAGCAAATTTCAGGAAATAACAAGAGGCTCTAGAACTGCACAGGATTGAATCCTTTAATCTTAAACATATTTTAACCTTTGTGTTTAATAGCCGTCAGTAGACCTGCCACCCATTAATACAGCTTATGACTAATTTGTTTCTTAATCCATTTATTCTTCTGGCTTGTATGATAAATCACAGCAATGAGTTACACAATTGAAGTGTGGTGTGGTGTTTGGCAGACTGCTTATCCTTGCGGCCTATTTGTCTTATTGTAAGACACAGTCAACAGCTCACTCTCTAAGTGCAATAAGCCTTCCTAGCTCTTCTTTTACTTGTCACCTCAGAGAACTTCTGCAGGGTAGGAATTGTGGGGCAGTATGGATCTTTCACCTGAATTTACTATTTCTTTGAGATCTTTCTGTCCTTCACTGCCCTTTTATGTCTTTTGCTCTATGCACTGCCTTCAGAATATAATAATCACATTTCATTTATGTTTCTAATGGCTTCAACACATTTTAGTACTTCAGACTCTTCTTTAGAGTTTTGGTTTTGTTCTCCTGTTCTTCATTAGGTTTTCCAGCCATGGATGCTCACAAATTAATTCAGGCTGATCACAATTTTTTGACAGCTCCAGCTTGCTTAGTGCACAGTCACTGAAAAGTCCCAAAGCCAGACATAATTTTTAGTGACCATGACAAAATGTGAATGATTTCACTCTTTAGCTGCTGTAACTTTGTCACTGCATTTATCTTTCCAATTACTGCATATAGACGTGTCTCTTTGTGCCACCCCTGCAGAAGATCCTTATCTGTACCTTTGCAGATGTCTTTCTCTGGCATCTCATTCTTTAAACCAAAGTGAATCAGTAGATTCTTGAGTCTCATGAGAAACATGCCAGCAATATACGTAAGGAGTACATGGAGCTGTTGGAAGGAGTGTAGAGGAGGGTCATGAAAATGCTCAGAGGGCTGGAGCACCTCTGCTATGAAGACAGACTGAAAAAGTTGAGGTTGTTCAGCCTGGAGATGAGGAGGTGCAAGGGAGACCATATAGCACCTTCCAGTACTCAAAAAGGCTAAAAGGGAGCTGGAGAGTGACTTTTGGCAAGGACATGGAGTGATGAGACAAGGTGAAACGGGTTTAAACTGGAAGAGGATAGATGTAAATTCAAGCACTATCCAGATGAAATTATTGGTTATGAACACAACAGACTGTACCTCTTCTCTTGTGTGACAGAAAATTCCCTCCTTATGTATTGATATAAAAGCTGGCAGATTATTTAGAAAGCATGCAATGAAAGAATAAGTGGCTGTATGCTGATCAAGGCTCAGGCCTGTTGATTTCTAACAGTTATAAAAATTGAAATGTTAGATACTGTTCACAAACATGCATCTGAACAAGCAGTACTGTAAATTATAATAAAATGTGCATTTCCTAATCAGATATACTTCTCATGTCTATACTTCTTATGTAGCATCATACTTCTTATGTGGCTTACACTCCTCTAAACATCCAAGAAAATGCAGTAACTGAGCTGAAATGAGCCGAGTTATTACTTCTTGTGTCCTGACTTGGGAAGGCCAAAAAGGCAAGGATGAAAAATGAATCAGACCTATGCAGCTTCTTGCATGTGTACCCTCATTGTGTGCACAGAAGGCTAAAGCAGCAGGTCTCTGACAGTGCTGCCGTGCGCACCATCGTGGGAGCTGCCAGTACAAGCTAAAGTTGCAGATCTGAATGTATTCGTGCTTTAACTCACAGATCTGTTCTGCTTCTAATAGACCCTGTCACAGCCACGAAGTGGGGAAACTGAACTAGGCTAACACTTTTATGAAGAAGTCTTGGCTCAGTGTCTGTTGAAGTCAATAGAAGTTGAATGCTTTAACTTATTTTCTTTAGTTGTTACCGTGTAACTATGGAAACTTGAAATTAGCCATTCACTCAAATAGTCAGTGTTCTGTAGCCTTGCAGCCTTTTCAGTCCTGGTATCAAATAGGAGTGAAAAACATCTCACAACAGAAATTTAGTTCTTTGTGAAAATGGTGACGATGAAATGGAACATGCTTAGAACACCATTTTGGGAAAATGCTTGAAGTTATTGTAGGGCAAAATAGTTTAGTCTTGCCCACTGGTACATTAATTACAGTGTGATAGCTCTGATGTTCCTGTCCTTCCAAACGTTTAGCAATGGAAAGGTTTGGACACACGAAGGCACTTCTGGGGACCACCAAGTCATTCTGTGTCAGCTGCTCCATGGTGGTTTCCCAGGTACATGCACACCTCTCAGGGGACCTGACAGTAAATGTGAGGGGCTTGGCGCTAACACACAATGAAAAAGGGACTTTTAAACTTACATTCACTGAGGACTGAAAGCATGAACAGAGGCCAGTTGTTGTAAAGTAACTGGTTTTGATTTGCAAGACGATGAAAATGAATTATATTTCTCTATCAGTGCTTTTAAAACTGGTTTCTGAAAATCAGTGTCCCCTCTGTCTAAGAGCAACAGTACTCCACAGTATAAAATAATGCACATCTCCATTCTATGAATACATAGATATTTTTCCTTAGTGACCAAAAGAAGTCTCATTTTGTTCCTGATGCCTGGCTGAAGTTTCAGAAGAGGAATTGCCAGTCTTTGCTTTGAAGTGTTTATGGGTTTGTTCTGTGGCTGGCTTTATGGTTACCATGTCAAAGGTATTTGGTGATTACTATTGGATTGCCCAGCTGTAAAAGCTTCACAGGTACCTCATCTGCATGGCTTCTTGGAAAACAGTCTGGTGAAAAATTTGGGGCTGATTGCCAAAGTTGTTAAAAACCCAGCAATCTCTGTTTGTAGTGAACATAATTTCAGAAAGTTGATAACAGAAGTGTGAAAATGTCTGGGAAAATTGTGACTAAATTAGACACGTAGAGCTGTCAAGTGCTCAGATGCCAATTTCTTGCCAGTGTCAAGGGGATATCAGAGCAGATGTTTTACACCCAGAGTGGAGGAAGGACTCTGCATCCCCCTCACATCCATCCTTTCTGGCCGGGGAATGGACCATCAATGGGGAAAAGGAGAAAGCAGCAGTACTGAGATAGCTCATGCTGTCCAAACCCTGTTAGAAGGAGGTGTCTCAGGGGAAGTGGTTGCAGTAAATCGGGTTTGTTCTGGGAATGGCAGGCAGTTAATCAGGTCTCTCCTTACTAAATGTGTTCACTGTGATTTCCAATAGAGAAGAGAAGGCTTTTAGTACCGCTTTGTGCAAAGTGCTTGTTTCTGCCGCAGGGTAAGGGAAGCAGGCACCAAATGGAAAAGTTTGTCAGTCTTTCCTCCCTTCATGTTACATCTGCACTCTGTTTTCTCAAAACTACGTTTTTACCACTAGCCTTTTTCTGCCTTTTTCTGCCTTTCCTTATGCCTAGGCTGATCATTTACTTCCCAACATAATATAAGCCTTAAATGTGAAAACCTTTAAATACAAAAAAGTCACAAGCTGGATGTTAGATCTAACTGCTCTGCCTATGCTTTGTGTCACTCTTTTCTCTGTATCTCGAGGCTGAAGTGTTTGCATTAAGGGCATAATGTCTGCTCTGTTTGAATGTAGGCATCAAATTAATTAACAACACCTTCAACTGTGGTTAAAGGACTTGGATCACAAAGTCTTGATCCAAAGAACACATGGGAAATCCAACTCTTCACTTATTCTATCTTCCTAGTTACACAGTGAAAGGAACAAGGAAAACGCAAGGCAGATGTGCTGAAATGTGATGAGACTAAGAATGTATTGAAACTTTTTCCTTTGGAGATACGAATTCAGAGCATGGAAGGGGTTGAACCCCTCAAAGGCTCCAGACACTCAGAAGCTTTTCCTTTTCTGCTTGCAATAGACTTCTTTTGAAAATATTGCCCCATTTAGAGTTTCTGAACATTGAGCTCAGTGGAAATGAAGACAAAACATCCCAGAGTTTTGTGCTTACAAGGAGGCAAACTGCCAAGCAGATCCCATTGCCAGATGCTGCCTACTTAGCTTTTTATCAGCCATCACCTGCTTTTATACACTCAGTGATTAATGTAGGCCATCCCCAATCCTCAGGCAGAAGTTGTTGCAACTAGATTAATATTAAATACTTTTGGCTTATTAAAATAATAATTTTGCTTTTGCATAATTAAGATCTTTAAGGGATTATCTATAGTTTTTTTCTCTCTGTATGACAGCCCTAAGAGCTCAGTAGTTATTGATCACCAAAAATCCTAATGGAACCACAAGAGCATGTGATCCAGCTCTGATCTGTCTCTGCATTGCTAATGAATGCACTTCAAGCAAGTGAGATTAGCTTCAGCTTTATGTAGCCAATATAGAAGCTTTGAAAATATATGAAATAAGAGTCCTCCTGGTAATTTAGACATTATTAGAGATAAGAGTATTATTATGACCTGAAGTAGTATCCTAGTTGGTTTTGGTTTTTTTTTTTAAAGCTGTAAATGTAAATTTGTGAGTCTCTTCTGAGTCAGCACACATTTGTTGTGTTCTGCAGATAGGAGGGATCAGCAAGAGATAAAGGACCATGATACCACCACAGCCCCAGACCACGGGGCAACAAAAATAACAACAAATTATTATCAAATATTTGTGTTCAAGATCAGTCCTGGGAAAGTCTGCGTTGTCTGTTCAGTTTCTTCCTTTGGAAAATAAAGCACCATCCACTTCGAAAATGGATTTTTACTCAGAAAAGTATCACAATGTTCTGCTTCTGGGTGGAACAAGATTGTAAATAGTGGCTGGACATTTACTAACAGAAAAGGAAAAGGAAAGGGAAAGGGGAGCTTTGCAGCTAGACTTTCCAGGTCGCTGTGGAGGGACTTCTGGAGTTGTAGGCACTCAAAAGGAGACTTTAATTACATTTCCTATTTGACTATGATGAGATCAAGCCCAGCTACTCTCCCGAGAGTATGGGAGGCCAAAGAAACAAAGTGTGTCTCTAGGTGGTGCAAGGAGACTTCCTGGGATCAAATCCTCTTGCAACTAAACCAACCCTCTCCTGCCCCAGATTGGGATATTGAAGTTGGATAAACATCTCTGACAACGAGGGCTGAGTTATGACCTCTAGTGTGGTGGCAGTTCATGATCTTCTTGATACTCTACATGACCTCAGAGCCTATGTTAGGAGCTTGCACTGTCCATGCACATTTTCTCCAACCACCAATGACTGAAGTCTTTATATTTTGCACTACCACATCTCTAGGGTGCTACAAGGCCAAAAAATTATCAGCAATTATCAGGCCCTTGGCCACTGTAGTAATAAAGCCATAGTAGTTGCCAGAAAGTATCAGTAATTGAGTGGGGTGATGCAGCATGCATCGGACGATAGTTTATTTTAAGGTAAGATGTTTTTATCCATTTTAGCAACATTTCACACTAGTTGTCTGAACCCTGAAACTCTAACGAGGACCATTTTAGAAATTAAAAATGTATGGCATAAGGCTATTTGATGTTACCATTAAGGCACTTCACTGCTGCATTCCTGGATCATCAGGGGAGGAGGAGGAGGGGTGTCCTTCAAATTAGCACAGGCTGCACATTCCACAGCTGCATGGAGGGAGCCTGAGTGCATTTTACTCAGGGAAAAAGAAGTAGTTGTGGCCAGCAAGAATTGCCTTACATAATAGAAATGGCAAACATCTTTTGCGTGTGCAGTCATAAGGGAGAGAAGCCTCTGGAGATGACACGTCAAAACACTTAGGCTATTTTGCCACTGTATCCCAGTGATTCAGAGAGCACACTGGCAGCAAAGACATCCCACTACATGAATTTAATTTGATTTACATGTTCATCCACTCTTTGACTTTGCCTTTTCATCCACATCAGTTTGGCTGTGTTCTGATACTGTATAACCTCTGATTGCCTGAGCAGATAGCTTTTCTCTGACTTTTGTGCCATGCATGAAGAACAGTGTTGGAAAAGGCAAGGGCTGGGCTAATAATACACTGCTGCTTGTAGGTGGGCTCAGCACTTGCTTTAAATTCCCCTGGCTAAGGGATTCAAAGCCAGCTGGCTGAAACTAGGCTGGGAACTCTGTCTTTAAACACCTAAATGTAAATGGCCTGACTTGTGAGAGATGACGGACACCCAGAGAAACTCCCTGTCCTTCTCTGGACACATTTGGGGAATTCTCATAAAAACTCCTGCAGTATTAATTCCCACATCTTCCAGCTGGTTAAGCCTGAGTGCTTGACTAATGCTAAAGGACTGAGCTCTGTGCCCTCTCTGTTGGGTACAATGATCAGCAAAGGTGAGCTGAAACAGAGGACAAGAGGAGGTCGAGACATAATTCATGCCCTGAATCACTAACAAAACTAGAAACTAAGCACAGCTGTAATAACTTTTTTTTCTTGCTCTAACTCTCCTTGGGGTAAAGCATGATCTGTTATGGGTTGTTGGTGCTCCTTATTGCCATTATTTTACTCCCTCTACTTCTGCAAAAACTGACACATTCATTCTTAGCCTGGTTGTCTAAAGGAGGAGAGGTCAGAGACCCAGTATAAGACAAGGTAAATAACCTTTATTTTTCTACAGGTGCTGGAGCACCTCGTGGAGGAATGTGCAGCTTAGAGCCTATGTCCCAGCTGATAGCAATGGACCAGCTTCTCTCAGAGTTTTGTTCCTCAAGACTGCACCATTGAATATTAAGCTCCTGCAAGTACTTGTTACTGTTAACATGAAATTTTAGTATCAGGGATATTGCCAAATTAGTATCCTGGGTTTTGACTGAAACTCTCTGCATGTTTGGCCATTTCCAAGAAAAGCATTAGATGAAAGGAGATTAAGTTTATCTGGTTAAAGAGAGACATTTTCTAGTCAAGAAAAATGTCTCTGCTGTAGATGTCAGTAGGTTCTGATTTCTAGAAGATAAAAAAGTTATAAGAACTGACTTACATCCATGTTTAAGTGAGGGATAACTCACTATGGTATTTCACAAAGACCATCTCTTCCCAACTCAGTGTTGCACTATGATGTTTCATCCAAAACTCCCTAAAGAATCTCAGTGATACCAATTGGTGTCCATATTTGCACTCTGTGCTTGGGCTGGCTTAACTCCACAAGAAACTCTTTGCATGTTTTAATTTGGCCCTGAGATTTGTAGCTGAAATAGCTTTAGTGTTTCTCTCTGCAATGGCAGGACACAGAAGCTACATTTGCTATGAAACTTGTGATATGCTACTTCTTAGTCTAGACATAGAATGATAGAATGGTTTGTGTGGGAAGAGACCTTAAAAATCACCTAGTTCCAACACCCCTGCCATGAACAGGGACACCTCTCACCAGGCCAGGTTGATCAAATCCCTATTTAAGCTGGTCTTGAACACTTCCAGGGATGGGCCATCCACAGCATCTCTGGGCAACCTGTGCCACTGCCTCACCACCCTCACAGTAAAGGAGTTCTTCCTAATATCTAATTTAAACCTCTTTCAGCTTAAAGCCATTGCTCCTTGTTCTAGTCCTCATAAAAAAGTCTCATGAAGCACTAAATGATGAAAAGGCAGGAAGGTGACTGCAGAGCTGATAGCACTGCTGTGACAAGTCAGTCATACTTAGTTAAGCAACCTGTTCATTTTCACTTTGTCTGAACAAGAGATCAAGAGAAGTTCACTCTAATTAACAGTAGAGAGATACATGGGATGGAAAAGTGTGAGGCAGTGTTTATTTTAAGAGCTATAAACCTGGTGAAAAAAATAATTTTCCTACCAGAGAGGGAGCTATTAGAAACAACTTTCGTTAGGAATGTTTCTGCAATAAAGCCTTGTGACTCCATAAAAGAGTATAAAACTGTCTGAATAAAACCCAAGGAACAGATTTCTAAAGCCCAGGAGCCACAGGGGACAGGAGCATCAAGAATTGTTCATAGCTCCCTGAGCACGTGGGAAGCTGCATTCCTGCAAATGCCCAGTGCACAATGTTCCAGCGTTGTCCAGTGACTGAAATGGAAATTTAGGAGTCCCAGGAGGGAGGTACCCCTCCTGCAGGGCTTGTGTGAGAAATGCTGGAGCACCTTTGTAGTGCATATAATGTAGCTTGGCACATTTCTCTTCAGCATTTTGTTCTGGCCACAGTTGTAACCCCTGGTAATAATGTTAATAACTGTAATGCCTTGACTGATAATGGTCCTTGACATGGGTTTCCCAAGGTGTAAGGATTTTTTGTACAGTGTGGCTGTCCACTGCTATGGGCTGTTCCTTCCCCTCTTCTCCTAGGGGAAGTTTGGTGGGAGAGGAATGAGAAGAGTCAGAGCCACAAAGATCAGAGAAGTTGTGTTGGGGCCCAAAATGGGTGTAAGGGGGGATGCACAGAGCCTCGGGGCATGTGGAGGTGCTGTCAGTGCTTTCCCCCTGGATTTGTCGAGTAGGGCAGCAAGTATATTAGAAAGGACAGCACAGGACACTGACCCCCAAACTACACTAATAGTACAATTCCAGCAACAGAACAGCTGTACTTGGCTAGTTTGGGACTTATATTTAAATGCAGGGCCAAAATCAATGCTTGAACAAAGGTGGTGTTGTTTTTGAGGGATGGTCTTAAACACCTCTCATGAGCTCTCTCAAAATGCTGATGTTTACCAGTGAGCACAACTCTGTTATTATTGTTGGGTTTTGGTTCAAGGGTCTCACCTTTAAACTCTTTCTCATCCCTCCCATACATTATGAATCACTTCCTAAAGTAGCTTTCCTACTTTAAAGCACTAGAAATCTGAAAAAAATGCTGAACTGAAATAATGATTGAAGTAATGTGTTAGGTTTGCATGGCTTCTGTGAGAAGCTGCCAGAATCTTCCTCTATGTCTCACAGAACCAATGGCAGCTGGCTCCAAGGCCAAGCACATCAGTGACAATCGTAGCACCTCTGTGGTAATTTATTTAAGAGGGGGGAAAAAAAGCTGTGCAATTGCAGCTGGAGGGAGGAGTGAGAACGTGCAGGAGAAACAACTCTGTAGACCTCAAGGTCAGTGCAAATGGAAGGGAGGAGATTCTTCAGGTGTCAGAGTAGAGATTCCCCTGCAGCCTGTGGTGCAGACCATGGTGAGGCAGAATGTGCCTCTGTGATCTATGAAGATTCATGCTGTAGCTGATATCCACCTGCAGCCTGTACAGAAGACCACACTAGAGCAGCTGGATGCCCAAAGGAGGCTGTGGCGTCACAGGAATCCTGTGCTGGAGCAGAGTCCAGGCAGGACCTCTGACCCTGTGGAGAAGAGGAGCCCCATCGGAGCAGATTTGCTGGCAGGACTTGTGACCCCACAGAGGACCCACCCTGGAGCACTTTGTGAAGAACTGCAGCCTGTGGGGAAGACCCATTGTTGCAGAAGTTCATGGACAACTGCCTGTTGTGGGAGGAACCCCACACTGGAGCAGGGGAGAGTATGGGGATTCCTCATCTGGTAAGGAAGGAGCAGCAGAGACAGCATGTGATGGACAACCCCCATTCCCTGTGAGGTAGAGAAAACTGAGAGTCAAGTTGAGCCCAGGGAGAAGAGAGGGGTGGGGAGAAGATGGTAATTGTTTGCAAAAATTATTGGCGATAAGTTATTACCAATCAAATTATAGTAGGATAATGAGAAAAAAACCCAACTATTTAAAGCCACCCCTGTAGTTCCTCCACTGTCAAAACCTTTCCATGCAAACCTAACACAATAATCATATTACAAACATAACTCAGATTGAAAAATGGTCTGCAATCATATAAGGTGGACTTTAACTTCTATCCATGGAGCAAATGCTCTTTCTAGTTCAAGAATTTGCCCTGCTTTTGCTCCTTTGAAAGCGCTTCCCATACATTTTGGTCCTGCAAAAATAATAATTATAACCATACTAATCAAATGTCACCCAAATGCAGGAAATAGAAGTTCTATCTGAAAAAGGACTTTTTAAAACTGTAGATTTTGGCTTGCTGCCAAGAAACATTTTGTATTTCATGTCACTATATGAGCTTTTGGATTTGTGAGGAGAGTGCAGATTCTGAAATAGACCCCTTCCTCTCTAGAAGCTTAGATTTCACACACTGTGCTTTACCATTATTGCTTAGTAGGATAAATTTCTAGTTAAAGTTTACACAGCATTTTATAAACCTCATAAGATATTTTCTATGTCCCAAAGTCCCCTGATCTTAGGAATAGAAAGGCAAATCCCATAGCTCAGGGAATATAGGAACCTTGTCACCTGAAAACAGATCCAAAACCCACCTTGTCTTAAAGATCATCTAGTTCCAGCCCCCCTGCTGTTGTCAGGGACACCTTCCACTAAAACAGGGTGCTCAAAGCCCCATCCAACCTGGTCTTGAACACTTCCAAGGATGGGGCATCCACAGCTTCTCTGGGCAAGCTGTGCCAGTGTCCCACCCACAGTTCTCACTGCAGAGTAAATGCTGAGTAATTTGAAGTACTCTGCTCTAGAGGGGAGCTCCCCCTCAGACATATGAGCACACTGCAGGCAGGGAGGTGGGCAGAACACACCAGGTACAGGTGCAATGAGTGCATGGTGCTGCAGGGCTTGGTGTCAGCCTGGTACCCTCCATGCTTGGTGCAGGAGGGAAACAGGATGATTTTTCTGAAGGTTGTAAAGTTCTAATTGGGATTGATCCACAGCAACCAGAGAAAGATCTGACAGTGCAAGAAATATTAAAAGGCTGAAGAGAGTCCTGCAGTGGGGCCCTAAGGTGGTCAGAGACAGAAGCATGAAGACTAACTCTCCAAGAGGCCAAGAACTGGAGCTGGGGCTCAGAGAGGTTGCAGACTCTCCATTTTTGGAAATATTAAAAACATTCCTGGACATGCCCTAAGTAATCCCACCCAACTTTGACGGAGACACTCTTTGTGGAGGGGATTGGGCCAGGTGAGCCTGCAGAGACCCCTGTCAAATCTGAAATTTTCTATAGACTTCTGCTCTGGACCCTAACAGAGAAACTAAGGGCATCTTGAATACTGCCAGAAGAAGTAGAAAGAGTCACAGGGGATTTGGATCTATTCAGTAAAGTCTAAAGCACCCAAAACACTGCAAATTCCTCATACTTCCAAGAGGAGATTGCCAAGGGGAAATAACTGCATGGAAAACCCATGAATCCTTTAGCTGATAAATTTCAGATCACCAATTTGGAAAGCAATTGAAGCCCAGCACAGCTTTAGACTTTGCTTTTCTAGGTGCTCAGCAGTTGGTCCTGCTCTCAGAATCACTTCAGCCTAAGCCTCGGTCAGAGAGTGCAATTACTGAAATAATTTCATACTTGAAATAATAGGTTGCTTATGTGCCTTGACAGATGAGAGTGACAGTGCTCAACACCAGCCAGAAGTGAGACCTTGCATGAACTTACCTTTGTGGTAGGGATTTCTTAAGCTTAGAAGCCAAAGTCTCTTAGATACAGAGATATTTAGTTTTTTTTACATTGTGGAAATATTGCAGTGGTTTTGCCATGGGGAATCATATTTTCCTGATTTTTCTGTGTGCTTGTGCCTTGTATCTTCTTACAAATAAAGAGAGGTTGACTTTAAAGATAACATTTGACACTGTTTACATCAAATTCTCCTTCCTTTGAAGTCCTGCATGAATGGTTGTCAGGAAGGGGTGCAAAGGATTTGACACAGGTGTGTAAAGAGGAAATGTCAAGTGAACTTTTCTTTTTGAGAGAAAAATGTTTTCCTGTATTTGTTTCTTCTGCTGGATTTTATCCTGAACGGCAATGACAAGAGCAAAAACTTTCCCTAGCCGAGTTCACATTTCCATTTGTAATTGCAAAAGCAGAGAAAGATAGAGCAGAAAAGCTTTAAGCCAGAACCACGTGGAGAACAGAATTGCCATGCTGAGGGACATGTCAATGGCTCCAAATTTGCTTGCACATCAGAATGAAACAAGCCAGTGTTTTAAAATTGCAGAAGTACTGTAAAAAGTAGATTAAAAAATTCTGGAAAGGATTTTTTTCACAGTTTCTGAGAAAATAAACATTCTCTTTGAAAGTGTCAATATTGCAAAATGTTGATTCACAAGGAGGCACCTAGTTCTGAAAGTCTCCATCAGAAAACATAATTTATTTTTATGTTCCCTGGGGAGAAGAACTCTTCTACCCAGTTGCTTCCTCTGGCAGCCTCCCCCATTCTCCTTTCCTCGTGGTGTTATTGAGGAAATAAAGTTAATTGAAAATTAGTGGCCAGCTCCACTTATTACCATGGCACACACCAAATCACTGCAACAAGGCCAATGAGCAAAGGTCCTGGGAGTTGTGTCCCCGAATGCAGCTGGGCTCCACAGACACCTCCATCCCAACAGTCCTGATAATGGCTTCATGGATGATAAATGCTTCAAGACTGAGCTCTTATTTACCTTTTATTTTGCTTCCAGTGAGTCAGTGGGAGTTTTACAATGGATGTAAGTGGGAGTATCTGCCACTTAACCAGAACTATATTACAGTGGCTCATTATTTCTTTCATTTTAAAATATATAAAAGGATATTTCCCCCACAATTAGGATATTGTTGCATGACCCTCCAATATGCCATATCTTCTGTGACTGTGTTTATAGCCGGAATAATTGATATTTATGTAGTTCTCAGAAGACTGTGCAGTTACTCCTCTGTGGCATAATGGACTCTATATTGGCCATTAAAAAGCACACTGGATTTGTGCTTCCTCCAGGAATCATAGGTGTTGTGGAATATCTGAATCACTGTTGTGGTGGTTGTATCACTGGTAACAACTGAAAATCTGAGAGAGTGATTGATCCAAAAACAGTTCATTAAAAATTCATTTGATGTGTTGCGTAATGTTGGCCCCAGTGCTGCTTTCTCTGAAGTCCTTCTTCCTTTGAAGTTTTGTCACTGTCTTCTTCAATATCAAGATCAGATATTTTTGCTGCACAAGTGTTACCATTCAGGGCAGTGCTGTGTGGCACCTGTTTCCTTGATCAAGATTTTCTGGTGACCTGTGCCATCAATCTGTGTCTGTCATGTGCTGAACATCTGTAGCTCAGCCACACAGTCTGGAAGACTTTCATGGGTTTCGGTGGTTGTGGTGGGATTTGTTTTGGTTTGGTTTAGGTTTGTTGTTGCTTTTATTTTTATTTTGGTTTGGGGTTTTGTTTGTTTCTTTTGCTTTGTTTTCCATTTTGACAGTTTGGTATTTTTTATTCTTTTTGCACAACATGAAATGGTCAGAAAAGTTGGAGTTGATAATCTGAATGCAGTTAGAATGGATTTTGTGCTTCACGTCCTTTATTCTTCTTCTATGTCATCATGACCTCCCAAGAAAGTCCCTAAGTGTCTTGATGGCAGTTGACAAAATATACATCACTTTTATTTCTTCTTGGATGTGTCCATATGGAATAAGAATTAGAAACCTGATTTTCTTCATAGCCTTTTCTTCTAGTCACAGAGAGCAAGCTCACGTTTATCAGAAACCTTCTTAGCCACCCTTGTTGCTCTGCTGTTTTGCAATTTCATCAGTTTATGACAGAATACTTACCTTAAAGTGATTGTTTCCATTTTCAGATTTTCTTCAAAGTATTTCTTCCTTGGATACTTCTGACTCTTGCTGTTATTATTCTGCTTGTCTCTGTTCAATCACCTGCTCTGATAGTAGATATGACAAACTCGGGATAGATCTGTAGGTGGTAGTAGGAATAAGAAGAATAAATGTGACAATTCTGGAAATTGTTCAAGTCTAGGAACTTAGATTCTCTAATTTTTGTTGATGCATTTTTGAAAAGAATGTAGGTATCCTCACATATTTAAGGACATTGAGGATCTGAATGTTGTAAAATTTATTCCCAGGTACTTTCTCCAAGGTCACATGTAAAGAGCTTGCGTAAGAGCTGTAACCAAATAGCTCGAGACCTGATTAGCCACAGGACTATGAGCCTTTTTGTTTATTCCCTCTCCTGTGGTCAGAGCAGCATCACACTCTCCCCGCAGTTATATTCAGCTAATGGAAAAATTGTCATCTAATACACTGAGGATATTGCTTTGTCTCTCATATTTCAAACATCCCAAACTACAAAGCTAAAGATGTCTTCAGATCCTCATTTATCATTTCTGCTCTTGCAGGTTCTGTTGCTGCAGAATTTGTTTCCAAAGTGAGCTAAGGGAAAAATCCGTCTTAATTGCTAAACTTTTCTGTTCCTCTCTTATTAGATGCAATTAAACATATTACCTAGATGTCTGTTGTTCATCAAAGATCATCATAAAGTGCCTTTTTAAAGCACTTCAATTTCTAGGGATACTTTCTCCATTTTAGGGATGATATCATGACAACATAAGAAGAACTTGCCAAAAATGCTTTCTGGGTGGGGTAATAAATCGCTGTAGTAAACAGCAGCTCAAGTAATATTGAAGGCAAAAGGCTTTATGGAGATTTGCCATAAGTAGGTGTGTTCTCCTCCTTGTGGATGCTTTGTTTCTACAGGTCTCATATTTCACTGCCAGCACGTTATAATCTGAATCCTTTTGAGACAATAAAACCAACAGTCACAGTCACTGCTTCCAAATACTTCACAAATTGTTCAATCCATTTTGCTATTTCCTTGAAAAATCAATCTCATGTCTCTATTTTAGCTCTGGTGAGCACAAAGACAACGGTTTGGAAAAGTGCTGGTGTGCCAGGACATTCTGTGGCCAAGTGGAATCAGCACCTGTCAAAACCACAGTGTCTTTCCAGCCTTATGCTTTATATATGAACACACCCAGCTAAGAAATGCAAGTAAGTCGTTGTCTTTGAGAAGAACGGCATTATGAAAACAAAATGTGGTTGTTATCTTGCAGGTCTGTGATTAAACCAGAAACTAACAAATTCACCTTCGTAGTGTTTTTTGGGAGGGTAGCTGTGTTTTGTGGTTTTATTTTTTTGTTTTCTTCGGTTTAGTTTGGTTGGTTGGCTTTGTTTTTTTTGAGGGGGTTGGTTTTGTTTGTTTAGTTTGATTTGGGTTTGTTTTTTTGTTGTTTTTGGTTTTTGTTGTTGTTGTTTGTTTGTTGTGTGTGTGTGTTTGGGGCTTTTATTATTTTTTTGCTTGTTTCCTTAATAACAAGAAGCAATTTCCTCTGTGTTAGCACAGGATGACTCCTGCCAGCTCCTGCAGCAATGGCACACAGTAAATTACACAACTAACACTTGACATTTTTTGTCACCTGAAGAGCCAGCTTACAATTTGTAAGATCTGCCAAGATAGTCTTGGCATAATTCTTTACAAATATGCAGTCTCTTTAGCTTCCACAAAACACTGACATTTTTTGTCTCAGCCTTAAAGCAAATAAAGAAGCTAAAGGGCATTTTCAGAAATTATTTTTGCATACTTTAGATCCTTTGCAAATGTTAGGCAGGTTTTGAAACTATACACAACACCTTAGGTATGAATTGGTTCTTGTTAGGCTTGTGCAGTGTAGCTCCTGTGCTCTCATGCTGAGAACCTTCTGTGTCCAAGCAGAGATCCTGCCAGGCTTTTTAACCAATGAAAGAGTAATTTTATTCCGATCAACTAAACTGTGGTATCAGCTTCCTTTTTATTTAAATAATTGGTCTATACAAAGCAAGGAGTAAGACCCACCTGCCAGATCAAATACTCCAGTTAACAAGCAGTGACCTGCTCCAGCCATACCTTGAGGTGTGACCAGAACTCAAAACAGTAAACTATGATCCACAGTTAAATTCCAGCCACAATAGAAACAACATTTTCTTTGTGGACTTGGAGTTGAAAAAATGAAATATTTGGGCAGAGGACTTTGAGTTTCCCAGCAGATTGTCTATACTTCTGTCCAGGAGAGGACAGCAGCTCCCAGTGCTGCAGAATACCTGGCTGTGTTGAGTAATGTGTGACAAGATCACAGGCACAGGACCATCCTCATGGCTCTGTTCCCCTGGGCATCACCTCAGACACACAGCAAAGGCCGTCAGACTTGTCAGACCTCCTTCTCCAGCCCCTTCTTCTGTTGTGAGGGAGTCTCATTTTGTGAGCTTCTATTTACACTGTATTCATAATACTTGTTTTGAAATGTTTAGTTTCATTTGGGTGGGCTGTAAAAGCCTTGTTTTTCCTCTGCTTTTGAACTGAAAATGTGACTTCAGAGTGACAAACTCAAGAGCTTCCTTTTGGAAGCTGTTAAAATGAAATGTTCCATCACGTTAGAAAGCATTTATTTGTGAAACTTGACAACAAAACTTCAATATTTCTAAAATACTTTTTTTTTTCCAGCAGAAACAAAAACCAAAACCCCCAAAACATAACCTGTTAGATATGAATCTGTAGGAAGATTCACTTGCCTAAAGCTCCATTCCATTGCTTTCTTCATTCAATTTGGTGGTTTAAAGGAAAAAAAAATAGTCCTCTCCCTGTTTAAGGAAATAAGCAGAATGGAATGAGAGCAGTGTCACTTGAAGGCTGGGCCAGGGACTCAGGAAGTGCCAGCACTACCAGTCTTTTTCCATTTCTCACGGGACTTTGCTGGTGGGATTTTAGCCAGTGGGTTGAGGGTGCCAGAGATATCCTTGAAATAAAGCAGCCTGATTTTCAAAAATAACCCAGTGCCTGCTACTTTTACTGACTCCAGCAAAACTTGACTAAACTGAAAGAAGGGACATTTTAGTGTAGGTGTTCAGCCATCTAACACTCAGGTTACTTTATCTATGAGGCACAATTTCTGTTACTAATATCCAGTATATTATCTATAAAAAGTCATGTGAGCGTATTTTGGAAAAGTGGATAGTCTTTCAGAAAAAAATACGGTATTTTCTCACATACTAAAAAAAATAACATGTACTGCATATGTGCAGCTCCTGTTGGACTCAGGACTACCAAAGCAAACACTTGCAAAAATTTGACACTATGGCAGTTGTGTTAGAATGTTCTTTTTACAGCCAGATTTAAGAGTTATCTCTTGTTTTCCTTAATTTGTATTAGTTATTTGCTTTGCAAATCAAAATTAATAGAGGCAGGGCTCCTCTGGGACTCTGGGAATGTGCTGGGAGCATGTTGTGTTACATCTGCTCACTTCACTTTGGATTGCATTGGATTTTGGAGTGTAACAGACTGTTAATGGGTGCTGTCACACACAGTTTGATGCAATCATATCGGTTCATTCTGAATCTGCAGCCCTGAACTTGTCCCCACTGGAGCCATGAGAAGAGTTTCCTATCAGGGGTTTCTTTTATATCTATGCCTATGCAGTTTGAAAGAGCTTTCTGAGAATACACTATTGCATAGGGTTTATTGGACAACTTTTTTTCAGCATCATAGGCCTGTCCCAAAGAGCCAAAGTCAACCGTATATGAATCCACTCATTTGCAACTCTAGATCCCCAAGCAGTAGTGAAAGACTCAATTTGCATCCCTGAATTCAAAGACAGTATCTCTAAGAAACAGCATAATCATATATGTCAGAACAACCAAAAGAATTAATGAGTCACAAGAGACTTTAGAAGAAATCTCAGTGAAGAAAAAGGCTAGAACAGGGAGTGTGGAATAAAACTGAGAGGGAGAAACAGGAAAAGCTTGGCACATAGGGCTGGAATGAAGATCCAAGTGAAATGAGGTGAAGTTCAGTCTATTCCAAAGGAAAAGAGACAAAGCAAATGGTTCACAGCTCTTGCAGCTACTGCAACTGCTCCCACAAGCGGCAAAGCTGCCTCCAAGATCTCAGGTAAGGGGCATTGCAAAGAGGAGGAGGAGGGCAGGAAAGGATCACAGATTCTTTAGGTCCCCAGGCAGGGAAAGGTTTCCTCTGCCTTTAAGCCTGTTAATCATCTCACTGGCACCCCTGGCCAGTGCCCTGAGAAGTCTTTGCTCTCTGAAGATGTGCTAGGGTTCAAGAGAATCCAGGATGGAAGACAGACTCCTACACTCCATTTAAAAAGTGAGTTATCTACTTTAGGGAAGTGAAAGTTATCACTGGATCAATTTGTTCTGGAGAACATTGACCTAGGCATGTATTTCTCCAGGGTGAGGTATTTGGGTTCAGCAGAGAGATGATTGTTCACCCTGAGATCCCTGTTAGAAATGTGTAAAGTGTTAAACTTGCATCTGATGCTTATGTAGTGTACCAAGTTCTTGCCATCAGCAACACTAATTTCAGACTGGAGTCAGCCAGTGGCGTTGCTCTGAACTACAGCTAATGGAAATGAGAGGCACATCTAATCTAGAATCTCATGTGGAAACAGGCAATATAGATTGAGACATAATTTAGAAATATTTCATAGTCAATACCATGACTTCAAAGCTCAATGTCATCTCCAGTCTCCTGGCATGGATACATGACGTTTATTAATAGAGGTGCTGAAGGACTGGCATCCAGTTGATGTCATCAGACAAATTACTTCTCCATTACTTATTGATTACTGTTCTGCCTGGCAAAAGTACGTGCTTACTTTTTGTACCAATGGGAAATGGAAAAATTCAATAACTGGCCACTTTAGGTAATTATCCAGTTCTTGAAATGCTTCATCTATGGACAAATAGAAAATGCAGCTTTTCCAGCACCCAGAAATCTGTCTTCTCAGCAGAAGAATCCCAGAGAACATATTGGTCTCCAGTTCCTCATAGTTCCCTGATTCTTTTCCATTAGAAATAGAAGTTAAGTTTAATTCTTGCTCCAGTCCTTATTTTCTACAGGTGGGGCACCTGTACATCAAAAGATGTATTTATTTTATCTAAACCACAAGATAAGAGATTAGTAGAGTTTATTAAAAAGTTTGGATCCAACAGGTTTCCACAAAAAAACCTCCAAAAACCCCCCACAATTATTTAAATAGAAATGTATATAAAAATGTGTCAGTTTTCACAAAATGTGGCAGGAAAAAAGCAGAGTGACTTTTTTCCCTCATTTTGTTTTAATATGAAAATATTGTCTTGTTCTGACTATAACATGCAGATTCATTTTGCCTAGACTGCTTTATCACATGCCAATTTATATTTTACAGTGTTGCAAAGTCATCACATAAATTGATATATTATTTCCTTATCTCTGCAAAATATTTTGGCACTGCTGAAATGAAATGGTTTCTGTAGTCTCAAAATCAAACCCTAGATTGCTCTGTATGAAAAGACTTCTTGTTTCATTTTGTTTTCCCCCTTTTCATGAAACCACATAATATGTCCACAGATGTTACGATGTCTTCTGATGACAGATTAGTACAATCTATTTCCTAGTCACAGTTGAGAGTGTAGTTAGAACATCCAGATTGGTTCTTGTTCTCAAAGAGCTGATCCTTTCATACAGAAAAAAAAACCACCACAGCACTCTCTCCCATGAAATAATCCTGCTGTTGTTGTGTCTCTGCAGAGGTGATGTGGAGGTGACTGCTTATAGGCCTTCTAATAGTACTTGAGATAGGATAGGCACAGCACTGAGATTGGAGAGCTAAAGGGGAATTCATCAGGATGGGAATGTGATGGATAAGCCCATTGAAGAAAGGATGGAGAATGGCCAAGTGCCCTTAGAATGGTGATGAACGAAATGTTGTTTCTCTACTATCATCAAGTTAGAAAGATATTTGTCCTGTCCAGAGTTTCCTGAGTCACTGCTAAAGATGCAAGAAAACTCACCAGCCAACTGTGGCTAAATTCAGACATTTCCATCACGCTGTGAAGCCCAGGGAGGGTAAATTGGGATGGGCACTGGCACTGGCACTGGGGTGGAAAGTGGAAATTGAAACTGAAGTCCTGGCCCTTTCCCTTTGCACAGTGAGCCCTAATGCCCCGCCTGCATTCATGTACGATCATCAGTAATAAGGAATAATATATGTATTTTTCTATATCTGTGCTTGGGAGTTACTCATACCTCCCAGTGCTGGGTGAGCTGGCACTCAGGCCATCTTTCAGAAGATAAATAAATGAGGAGACATTAGCTTTTTATTACTTCTATGATATATGTAAGTGCTTTTGGTAAGTGACTACTTCAGTTTTAACAGCTGAAAGTTAAGCAGCCTTAAAAGAGAGTACAGTTTTGTGTTCACTGAAGTAGAAAGGATAACTTTTCTGGCATGATGGAAGTTTTTGAATGTTATTACATGCCCCCTGAGCAAGTGGGGTTTTAAGATTACCGTTCCAGAACCGAAACCTATTGAGTGATACATCAGGGACTCGAGAATGAAACATAAGACGTTGGCAGGTCTGTTATCAAGGATGAGTCATGTATGGCATATAACCAGCATCCAAAACATGCAAGCATGTCTCTGGAAAGGAAGTTTGCTGCAAGTTTTAGTAGTGGTGGAGATTTGTTAGTATGTGCCCTTGCAACAAAGAAAGTCAACAGACTCCTGAGCTGCACGAGGAGGAATGTTGTCAGCCAGTGGAGTGAGACTGCCAGCTGGGACTGCTCTGCCTGGAGGAGACCCAAGGGGATTTTATCAGTATTTATAAATACCTGAAGGGTGGGAAGCAGGAGCATGTTGGTTGTGTCACTACAATGCCATGCCCAGATGAGGGAGCTTACTGGCACAAAGCTGCTGGCTGACTAAGACAAATATCCTCTCTTCAGTTTTTGGAGAAGGACACACAACATATTGACAGACTTCCTCTTTATTGTTCAGAGTCCAAAGAAGAAATAACATATAGGTTTCCAATGGGCTGATAAGCAGACAAACCAACCTAGCTGTCCTGGTTTCAGCTGGGATAGTTACTTTTTTCTCAGTAGCTGTTTCAGTTTTGTGTTTTGGATTCAGAATGAGAATGATGTTGATAACATACTGATGTTTTGGTTTTTGCTAAGTCCTGTTTATCCTAAGTCAGAGATTTTTTTCTTTTGTGTCTCATGCTCTGCATGTGAGAAGGTACATAAAAGAAGCTGGTGGGGGAGCAGGGAGCATAGTTGGTACAGGTGACCCAAACTGACCAAAGGGATGTTCCACACCATAGTATATCATGCTGAGGATATAAACTGAGTCACCTGGAAGGGGGCTGATCTGAGTCCAGGAAAGGGCGTCTGGCATCAGTCAGTGGGGGATGATCTGTTGTATGGTGCATCACTTGTTTGTTTGGGTTTTTTTTTCCTTTTTATTATGTGTTATCATTATTTACCATTATCATTGTATTTTATTTCCTCCCTCCCCTACCCCCCCCCAATTATTAAACTGTTTTTACCTCAATCTACAAGTTTTACTTTTGATTCTCCTCTGCATTGCACTAGAGTGGGGGTTGAAGAGTGGGGGGGAGGTTGAGTGAGGGGCTGCATGATGCTTAACCACAATACTAGTGCATGACTTCCCAGTGCTGTTGGCTTTGTCAGTGTGATGATATCCACAGGCTGATGATTACCAGTTTTTACTGTTCCTCTTTGGATAGGCTGCATTGCACAGACATTCCCGCTCTTGTTTAATAGCACTTTCTGCAGATTGCTTCCTTGGATTAACATCTTGCCTTTGTTCAGCTGTCAAAAATAATTCATGCAACAGTGCAAAACATATTTGAGGCAAATAATAGCACAATAATGAATATAAACCATGTAGAAGTGCACTGCAGATGAAACAAGTGGGGAAGGAGATGAAAGAATTAATAACTACAAATACTGGAAACAGATTCTTTTTTAAAGGTAAACACAGAGTGATAAACATCAGCCTAAAAAGCAAAAGTGTGTGCAGTCTGGAAACAAGGTGTAGACAAGCAGAACACAGTCACCCTTAAAGCAGCAGAAAAATAATCAGAAAGTGTCTGGCAAGAGAAACTAAGCCGTCTTTAAAGACTGCCAACAAGTAATACATAATGCATTTGACTGCAAGCTTCGCTCTTTGCGTACCCAGAGCTTTTGGTGGTGTCAGAGGGAGATCTGGCAAAGACAAAGAGGGAAAGTGAAGCCCTGAACAGGAATGCAACACACATTCTGCTTCTCCAACATCCCTCCCTGCCCTACACAGGCTTATAGGATTTTGTCCCATTGTAAATTACCCCATTGCAAATTACTCCATTGCTCACCACTGTAACACCTGAAAGCTGATCTCAGCCGAACTGATCTGCATAATGTTCCATCTGAGCTTATTTATCTGAAACAGCACTACAAGTTTGGTTGAGTCTTGGGGGATTTTTGCATGTTTGTTTGCTATGGGTTTTTTAAAACATATTATTACATAAAATTTATATAGTGTTCACTTTGCAAAAGAGAAAAGCTGAAGATTTGTAAAACTCCATGAAAAATAATTTCATAAGATGAAGTCCTGACTTAAGCACATTTATGCAAGTCCTTAAATCCATCATTGTTTAAATCACCACTTAAACATATGCATAAAGCAAAGGATGTCCTTCCAGCCCATTGACCACAAGATGTGGTAAATGTATTTGTCCAGGAATTTTCCCTGGTGGTACAAAATTACATTTTATTTTACAAGGCTTCTACTTAAAATAATGTCCATTTTTTCTGAATAAGATGACCCTTCACAGTGAGCTGTTCTCCAAATACATACAAGGGAGAGATCTTCCAGGTTGTAACCATAATCCAGAGCAACAACATGCCCTTGTCCACACCAGTCAAAGACTGAGGAGAAGGGAGATAGGACAGACCATGTTAAATTACTTTCTGGCAATAAAGAGGTATCCTGGCCTTTGCAGTCACATTGACCATTGGTGGTGGTGGTTAGGGTGAGCATGAGAAGGACAGATCTCACCAGGCTGCTGAAAATCAAGCCTTTTTTTCTTAACAATTTTAGTAGTGCAAAAGATTCAATTCACTGAAGAAAGTGGTTCATTTTGTTTTCAGAGGAATTTGTAATCATTACCTTTTAGATGAAGAGAAGTAGTTTTCATCCAAGAGCTTCAGTTAGAAAATTAAACCAAACCCCTTATTTATTTGCTGTCCATGAACATTATGTTTATGTCACATTAACCCCTTGCTTTGGGACTCCTCCTGGTTATCTCAAGGGACAGAAAAGATTGATTTTCCCCATTTTTAAGCTATAGTTTGGCTGCTGGGAGGGAAAACCAGTGGAGAATAGTCGTGGTTAGAGGCACATGATGGGAAGGATGCACTGGATGCTTCTGGTGATGTCAGTCTTTTTACCGCCTATTATTGTGTTTTGTCTTTATTGAGGTTCCAGAAGGGATTTTTCTCCTAGTTTTGTTTGTGTGAGGGTAGAAAAGTGGATAGGTTTTCTCTGTAGCATGGGCTGCAGTTGTTTTCCTGTGGTACCTGGGACAAAGTATATAGCAAAGGAGAAAAGGTACTTAACGAGTCCTCTGCTAGAGGAAACATTTAAAGCAGGGAGGCAGCAACCACACTCCACTGCACATCACTGATGTGGTACATTACCTGTGTGGGTGTGGGTTTCCCCCTCCATGTCCTTGGTCAGCACAGAGTGTTTGGAGGAAGGTCTTCAGGACGAGGACAGATGTTCCATGAGCCAGCTAAAGCAAAAATCAGAATATGTCATACAGAGGATGTGGTTTGACTCTTCTTCCGCCACCTTTTGTCTTTTGTCAAATTTGACCTGAATTCACAGATTTGGGTGGCAAAAGGGGAAGTGCTGTACACCAGTTCTTTTGTCTCCTCCGGACCTACAGAGCTATTCAGAAAAAAGAGGCTCTGTTTGTTTTTAGAAACACGGGAAATAATTTTCCACAAAGCTGTGCCTTTCTCATTTAAAATAATTACATATATTTTGCCTATGTCTAAGACAATATGCAGGCTAGATATAAAATAACATTTTTGCATTTTGTTATTGAATGAGCTTTGCAAAGACCTTGATGGCTATTTTTCTTTCATTTCAGTGAGTTCCAGATGATTTAGAGAATGCTGATAAGTACCTCTCTTACCTTTCTATAAATATTTTTAGTCTTTGACCTGGATGACCCAGATAAAAGCAGACAACACAGTTGCAATTTGAATGCTTTGTGGATGGTAAATGATCCCCACTGATCACACTAGAGTGTCTCCTTCCATGGTGGGCATGAGAAGGACAGGACTTCATGAAGTTAATTCAAGTCATATGCATGAGTAAGAGAGTGGAACTGCTCAAAGGGAGAGGACAGCCTTTTCTGACAACCAGAATGAGCCTCCTAATATTATACATGTAACTTTGGGAAATGTGACCGTGGGGCACAGATCTTGATATCACCTGAGTAACTTAAACCAGGAATGGAAATAAGCTTGGCCAACCTAAAATTTTCTGGAAGAAAAAACACTGTGGGAGGAGCTGTTTTACCCAGCCTGCCCTATTCTTGCCTCAGACACACTGCTGAAATTCAGATCATTATTTGCATATGGGTTTGCCAAGGTGCCAAATAGTTCGTAATGCATCATTTGAAGATACTCAGATAATCTAGAGACTGTCACCATGATAGGATCACATCCTGCTACAGAGGGATAGGCTTTTTCCATGTCCATTTCTGGTCCACTTTTTGAGACTTTCGTAGAAAATAAAAGTTTAGGAGTCCTTGGACATTGAAGTTTTTGAGAGCTCAGATTAAAAAATGCTCATTGAATTCTTTAAGCCTGGGGGCCTCTTTCCTTTGTTATTAGATGTTTTTGGCAAGAGAGATAGAAAATATCATTTGTCTCTCAAAAGATAGGAAATATCCTGTGGAGGACTGAAAGGGAAGTTGCTTTTAGAAAATATTTTGAGAGGCACCCATCTTCAGTGAAGAGGCTTCATTTAATGCCAGTTGAAAAAAAAAAAAATCCATCTCTCTCAAACTCTTGCTCCTTTTTATCTTTTTACCAAACTACTACACTTAGCCACTGCCAGCTGCTGTGTCAGAAGGTTGGTGTCAGGCATTATCAACATTTACATGCCCTTGAAGCTGTCAGGGAGTGTTTCCTTGATATTGCAGGGTTTTTTTTCTTGTTTGATGTTCTACTTTGTAAGACTGGTGAGAGCAGTCTGGAAGAGAGTGAGTGCTTTGCTTTCTTTTAAAATCCTGTCACCTGTTTTTGTCAGAAGCCATAATGTCATAAGTGAAATGCCTCAGTACAAAAGTGGAGATATTTTGCTCCTACAAGCAATTTTTATGCTTCTGCACTGCCAGCTCATGAGTTGGTCTTTGATAGTTTTTCCCTTCAGCACAACTTTTCACAGATCCTCTTGAGATTAAAACTTTTCAAAGAACACCACTAGACTTTCACTGAACATGCACATAGCACTACATCGATACAAAATTGTTCCTACCATTCTAGCTGTTTTGGAGACAAAAACTGGAAAAGAAAAAGAGAAAAAAAAAATAAAAAAGATTGTTCATAACTCCTGGCAAATCTTTCAGAGATCTCTTGGCTTTCTGTCCTTGGATGTTCCCATGTACAAGTTAGGAGTACTAATTGTGACTTGTACATATCAGCATAGGAACAGTGAAGAAAAAGAGAAGTAAATCAGAGAATTAAAGAGCTGAGTGGAAAAGTGAACCATAGATGTGGCTCAAGATGTTGAATTCAATAAAATTCTGGCCATGCCTTTCTGAAAGGAGACTGCCAATGAGGTCTCTAGGTGGAACCAATGAGCACAGAGAATAGAGCAGTCCTTCCTAAGTCAGACTTGAGAATTGCTCCTTCCCAGAAATGGCTCAAGGCTCCCCAGCTGTGGAAGACATGTTATTTGGCAACAGCACAGGAACACGATGAGCATCTTACTCTTTCACCCAGGGGACAACCAGTTCTTCTGCATGTGACTTCTTGGATGACTCTGCATTGACTTGGGATAGTGATAGAATTCAACAGGGCTTTTATTTTAATGCTGTAATAAAATATCAGCAATAAACTCTTATGTAATTATCAGTGTTCTGTTTCCATCACAAACTCTAATTATACCTGACTTCAAAAGATAAGATTCTTTACCAGGTAGACTAGGTCAGTTATGTCTTGCCAGAGAATACTGCACCTAAGAGCACATCTACTTTTACTGAAGTTAAAATGATTATTTTAATGCATTATTAGTTGGTATTTTTCACCTGAATGTGTCACATTAAAGTAAATCATTTAGCATCCAAACAAAGATATGAAGAAGCACAATGTCACCTGCAAAAATCAGAACAAATGCACTGAGCCAGGCATTTGCTCATTGCCTCACAGGCAATGTCACAGCAAAGGGCCACATCCTGTCCTTTGTGCCACCAGTGTAACTTGCAACAAGAGCACTGGCAATGAACATTTCCATTGTGCTCTGGTTGTAAAGTGGGAGAGGGCATATGATAATCTGGGAAGAACCATGTGCTTGAGCACAGGAAAGCAGTGTGTGGAACAAAATGAATTGGTGAGAAAAGTGGATGGCAAAGGTATAATGTGGTTTCTCAGTTGGCTTAAACAAAGGCTACAATTGAAAAGGAGAATCACTCCTCTTTCTGCTGTCCTCACCTGCCTTGTTCTTCTTTTCTTCATGGTTCAACAATTTCACTGAGTCAGTGAAATTTTCAGCAAGCTCAGTGGGGATGGCTTGTGATGTTTAATTTGACATTACCAGTCCAAAAGAACAGAGGAACTTACCATCTTCCAGGTTCAGATACACACCTTCATTACACCATGATGCAGGACTAGGAGAGGACACAGAGACTGGCCCCTTCTGCCTCACAGAAACCTAGGTCTGCATGCCAGAAGGGACCACAACACGGAGTGGTAGATCCCCATCTGGACATCAGGGGTGGTCAAAGCCTTTGGCCCTCTACTGGAGACACAGAAAAGGAATGGACGGATTTGTAAAAGCCATATGTGAACTCTGCTGCAGTGCTGGAGATAATTCTCCTAAAAACTAGTCAATAGTCTCAGTCACAGGGTCTTAAGGTGTCTTTAGCATTTACCTCTGCATAGAGCTCTGCCTAAACCTGGCAGGATTGGTGTGGCTGTGATGACTTCTACACCAGTGAGCCAGCCAGCACGGCTGGAGATCGAACTAGCCAAAGGAATACCACTGTCAACAAGTTATGGTTTCCAGATGCCAATGCCTTTTAACATTTCTACCACAAAAGTGCTACTGGGATGTGCTTTCTATTATCTATTTTGGTGAAGTCCATCCTTATTTAACATTATTTCAAAGTTTAATATAGTTTGTCTTTTTTTAGGTCACAGGACCCACAAATCAATATATATTGAGTTAAGCAGCCACAATGAGATAGTTAATTCTCATCCACCATGCTTTGAGCACTACTTGCGTCGACTAGAGAAGGCAGAACTGGACTCTTACACTGAAAAAGAAGGCTAAAAAAACCCCACTAATGACATTGTCAAGTACTACCCCTAAGTTATTTAAGTTGGAATTTTTGCTGACTTAAACTATCAATTCTTCCACATTGAGCAATGACTTTTCCAAGTAAGCCCAGCATGCATTTGGTTTTTATCTGCACTGTATGTTTTATACTCTGCGGTTGATTTCAAATGCATTAAAGGTAAGAATGCTACAATATGACTTAGACTGACACACAGGATCTTTCTCTGTTGTATCAATTAAACTTTTTTTGCATTTCACTTATAAGTTTCTATACAAACCTTAGTGCAGTGAAAGTAACTTTATTGCAGGGTGTTTGACAAATAAACTTCTATGCAGCTAATTTTTACACATAGGCTTTACCAGCTGGTACCTGTAACAGTATGAAAGGGTTTAGTTCTACAAAGCACCAGCTGTCAATGCCAATTTTTTTCACAAAGTTGAAAATACTCAGCATTTTCCTTCAAATGTTAGTGTTTACAGCTCTTCTCTACCTCTGATTAAATGTAAACACATTAATGGCTTTATGATTAATGAGAAGAGCCTGGAAATGTCATTATTCACAACTTAAAGCTCAGTAGATAAACAGTAATAATCCCAAAGCATTTGGTTTAAAATTAGCAGAGTAATAAGTAAATAATTATAAGTTGAAAAAAAAAGAAACAAAACACAAGCAAAAATTTCAGAGTGGCAGTTATGAATGGCCTGGAAAGGCAATTTATGGTTCACTAAGGGAGCGGTGGAGGGGAAGTGTTCTTCTCAGGGCCACAACGGTAGGATCCTGAACCCAGGCAATACTGCTCAACATTACTAGGATACAATAGATAACTAACTTCTCTAAGAGCAGTGTTCAGAGTCTCAGCACTGTTTAGTAATGCTGATTAGAAGATGATGCCTCAAGCAGCTTTCAGTCTCTAGGGGATTAAATGGACTATCGCCCAAAGCTTTATCAAATCATTACTTTGGGGATACCTACCAGGTAGTGAGAGACTGGAAAGAAACCATGTCCAACCTTGGTGTAACACCCCACAACACCACAGGCAGAGCAGTGCCAAGGTGTGACTTGTGTAGTGATGGAGGCTCCCAAACCATGGCATGGTCATTCTTGACCTGGCATGAGTTCAGGAGCTGTATTTCTTGCTTGTGGAACCAGCTCCCACAACCACCACTGGTGGAGGCATCTGACAAAAGAAGTGTGTGGGCTTTGGTTTCAGCAGAGCTGGGAGTGCAGCCATTTAAAAGCTTTGTTCCTTCGTCAGGTTTTAATAACCTTTTTGATGCAAATTTTCCATGGTCATTTTTGCATTAAGCTGCATTTGTGGAATGTTTTCGGTTAAAGTAGTTCTGCTCTTCCAGAAAAGAGAGATGGGGAATTATTTCAGCTAGCTTCTGTTGAGACATCTTAATATTTTTAAGCACTTTGCAATCTGAATATTTTTTGTTTGTTTTCTTTGTAGTTTTATTTTTGTTTTGGGTTTTTTTTTGTTGTTTTTGTTTTATTTGCTGAGGGGTTTGTTGTTGTTGTTGCTGCTGTTCTTTTTCTTTTGCTGTTTTTTTTTTAAGCTGCAGTTAAACATAATTTAAAGGCACCAGCAAACTCCAAGGTTTAGCGTTTTGTACATATGTCATTTCCTGAATGTATGAGCCCCCCTCTCATAATATTTGTACAATTTTGTAATAAATCCACAAAGTTTAAAGTTGAGATTATAGAAGGTTGGTCTTGCATTTCTTCTCCTTTAAACAGAAAGTTAAATGCATCTGTTTCTTGTTTTAGTCCTGATAAGATTGTAAACTTTGCTTAAAAGTGCTAAAGACCCTTGCAGAGCTTTTTGTCACTCTACATCTTCAGAATTTTGACAAGAATAGGTCTTTGGTAATGGCTCTCTTTTGTTATGCACTGTTTTCTTCAGTGCCAACTATGTACCCTTCCAGGGAGACTTAAAAAGGGAGGGCCCTTTCATCGTCCTTGTTCATAAAGAGCAGCTGAAGTGGAAGAAAAATTAACATTAAAGAATTCTCCTGGAGGTTTTCCAGGGAAAGCCTCAAGACTGAGCAAATGAGAAAGGCAATCTCCATCAGTTACACCTGACTGTTCGGAGAATTGAGCTTGGGACAGGAATAATAACAAATGCATTTTCTGTCATTGGGAGGTTTGCTGGCAAGGCTAGAGCCAGAGGAGGAACTTTGGGCTGTGCCAAAATTGCCCCCTGCTAATTTTAGTGATGTTACACTTCATATCTGCTGCAGCTGATTTTGAGCTGCCATTCATGTCTCCTGGCTGGTGCTGGCAGTGGTGCTGGGCACTCCCCTCCACCTACCAATCCAGGGAGTGGCATTTCCAAGATCCAGGCTCATCCAAGCCCATCTAGCAGTTCTGGTTATGTCACTGATCAACTAAATAATGCAACCCAAGACCTTTGGCCTAGATGGGGCAAAAGCCATTTAGAGACAGTCTTGCCACACTGGGCAGAAGAGAGGGCCAGCCGTGTTGTGTGAGTGGCTATAAAAATAGATAGAAAAGTGGATTTGTACCTGAATAGAATAAAATGATCACAGCCCCTAGTGCTGCTGTAATACGGCTGAAACACAAAAATATCTGAGCATGGCTAATTTTAACCTTCATGGTTATTATTCCTGGTTTGATAAACAACCATAGTCAAAGGCAGACAGCAACCTTTTGTTCCTACGTCCCTTGTCTGTTTCTATGAATCCTGCTATAGTTTGCATCCAAATACAGGTGCAAAAATAGTTGCACACTGGGATCAGGTAGCAGAGCTATGGTGCACTACAGTGTTCCACTGACCAGTGACTGAAGAGATGTTTGGACTGATTCAAATTGAGGTCTGTAATAACCAGAATTTCCTCTGATAAGGTCCTAACTCTGTGATGTTAGGAATGGGAGAGGAAGCCAAAAGAAGGGAGGCTGACCCTTAGTAGAACTTCTGATCTTGTTACCACTTCTATAGGCAAACCATCCAAACTCTAAAGGGAAGAAATCAGAAAGAAGATCACCAGAAATGGAATTTTTTACAATTTTTGGTACTTCCCACAAGTCTTTGCAATCCTGTTTATGTCTTTTCTCTCCCTGCTATGTCGGTCACAGCCAGACTTGCTTGCTCCTAAAAAGTCTTTTATCTGCCACCAGCACCAGTCATGTCGCTTCAGGTCTACCTGCCCCATATCCTGCTCTGGCTCATGACTGTTCTTCCAACTCATAAGATGTGCCAGAAACTATTTTCCTACAAAGCTGCATTGCTATTCCAGACATAAAAGAACTAGAGAGTAGGCTTTGGAAGCTGCACATGGATGGGCAGAAGTAGGTTGTGTCTCATTTTGCCATCTCAGTAATTGCTCTGTTTCCTCTAAGGGCAGCTCTCCTAAGCGTGCCTCCCTCTGCCTGGAGCAGGGTTGTACCTCTCCCAGGCAGCATCAGCCCAGGTCTGGTCATCTGCTTTCCTCCCCCTGGGAACATTGTTTTGGATTTCTTTTCTAATCATCTACTACAAGGAAAGAGAGAGTGTGGGGACCACACTTCTTAGGGCATGGGCACCGCAAAAGTAGGGGCATGGGTGCTTCCAAATTGTGTGCAGATCACAGCAAGGACCAAGGCTATTGGAAATGCTTGGGATACTGCTTATTAAATTATTAAATCAGTGCAGCATTTTAAAATACTTTAATGTGCTTGGAGGAGGAAGATGCTTAATTTGCACATTAGCTAGAACAAAGGATTTTGTTCTGTGAGTTGATTAGATGTGTTGAAATTGCTCCCACATCTTTCTCCAGGCAAGCACCCAGCATTTATTTACTGTAACACATCAACGGTGGCCAGTTGATGACTGTGCGCTAGAGGATGGGAATAGGGAACATTTTGCTGCCTGTCTGTCTGGTTCTTTTGCAGAAGCTGATTCCTATGTTCAGTCTGGTTCCCTCCAAGCAGTGGAGAGTGCTGGCTAAAGACTTGTGCATTGACCTCCAATTGGTCTAGATCAGAACCCAGAGAAGTTTGCTGAGAAAGAAAGGGAAGGACATTGCAGCCTTTCAAAAGTCGTTCCTGCCTGCAGGGCTGATCAAAATGTCTGAGAAGTTGCTCTGGCATGTCATTAACAAGCAGGCATCCAGTCAATCATGTTGCATTTGGTATCCTTTGCCTAAAAAGGGAGAAAGAGCTGCGAGAAAAATGAGTTGGCAGAACACATCCCTGTGTGCCAACTCAGCCATTCCTGCCCTTGGTGCATCAGCAGTCTGTCCTGTCTGCTGGAGGTCAGAGCTGCAAGATATTCACACTCCGCATGATCTGCTACATCCTGCAGCTGAACTCCTTGTCATTAGTAACTATTAGTAGCTAACATCTACCCAAAAGCATGGATCTGACAATGATAAGCCAGGTGAGAGAACAACAGCCTCAGCTGATCCCTTCTGCGCCCAACAATCTCCATGGCAATGTGGGTTTAAAGAACAATTTCAGTTGAAGCTCCACACTTCGTACTTCTCTTTTTATTCCTGCCATCTTTTGAGCACAGCCTGTCAATGTCCTCAGGAGCTGTGCTGAACCTTTTCTGTAGATATCAAACTTTTTTTATAGTGCTGTTCTCGTATTTCTTTCAGTTTGTACAGTCAGTAGACATATCTGAACATGCAGGGTATTTTCTGAAAATTAAAAAGAAAAATACTGTGTTTATCTAGAGAGAACAAAGAAGGCAGCCCACATTTTGAACAGGGACAAGGCGGCTGTTTAAAATATTGATAGCATTACAGAAGGCCTGGTGACAGAATGATAGTTCAGCTTGGTGTGTGTTTGTCTTTCCCTTTGTTTCTGATGAGACAAGCCTGTTTATTTATGCTGGGGGCAGCTTGCACTGTGCAGATGAAGGGACTCAGAATGAGCAATGAACACACTGGACAAGCGAGGAGCCCTTCTCAGCCCGATACTGCTGACTTTAATTCAGCTTGGTGCGCGGGGATCACGCACTGCTCAGGGTGGGAGGGAAGAGCTGCTTCCTGAGCTCTGCCATGCTCAGCTGCTTGGGTTTAATAAATCAGCTGGATTTATTGTCCCAGAGCTTTAGACGTCTATAGTATCATCCTGGGCTTCCTTTCCAATCAGTAAGAGAAATGGGCGCCTACAGCAGTGTTACAGATGCCTGTTTTCAGAGGAGGAGCCCACCCCCAGACTCTGCTCACTCTCTTGCCTGGATATTCAGTAACTCTGATGAGATCGGTGTGGGACCAGTGTAGAACAGAATATTTAAGTACAGGAAGCTACGTATAGCCAACTGAATGCATCCTTAGTGGGTAACAGGCTTTTTGCCTTCTATTTACTAGAAACTTTCTATACTCTAAATGTATATTTTCCAACTTTTTCTCTGAAACCATTCCCTGGTGGGAGGATAAACATGTAGCAAATTCAAACCTATTGAAAATAATATTGTTTTTCTTATTCACCTTTCTCTGACTCTGTAGAAATAGTCCCCTCTCTTGCCAGGCTCCATGGATGACAGAGTAGAGAACACTGAGGTTTATAAAGTATACTGTGAATGAAGCCATGGAAACAACCTTAGTGACACTGCTGGTGGCTTGTGGTTTATGAACTAGGGAGGTACCTCCAGAGAAGGTAAAAACAAATTACTCAGGAATAAGGAATAAAATTCTGCTCTCCCTATACTGATAGAAGTGTGGAAAACACATGGCACATGGAAAATACTCTTGGTGAGTTTCATTAAAGCAGTTGCTGCTGGCCTAATTGTCCTCCCCAATAAGTCAGTTTTTGACCTTTGTGATGGCAGAGTTAAGGCAGCCTAAATGTCTACTATTGTTCTCCATCATGGAGATGAGTCTCTCTGGAACTGACAGCATTGCAGGGGTCTCAGACCTTGTGAACAGTTTTGCTGTCCTCAGACAAAACTTGACTCTGTGTTTGGGAATTATTTTGTCTCCAGTTATAGTCTCTAATAGTGGAGAAAAGACATCACAGGTATTTTTCATAAGGCCTTTCCTTATGTCTGGTACCTACAGTGTAAAGAAAGACTGCTTTGACTGAAAAGTCCACATTCTTTCTGGGAAACTGAAATCCCTCTACTGCCTGATGGAGATGAGGAAGAGCTGTCCATGTGTTTTGCTAAGAGACAGAAGCATTCTGCTTTTCCCTTTAAAAATAATGACTGACATAAAGGAAAGGTTTTGGGAAATTAAGCAGGGTGAGTGAGAGCCCATGTGAGTGTGTTTGAATGATGCATAACAGTCTGAGTGAGGATTAATATTATATTAGAAATTCAACAACTCTGAATCACTGCTGTTTTCATTTAATGTTTCACCAAATGCCTGTAACCTTAAAAGTCAAATACATGACAGATACACTTAATTACCTCACTGTAAGAAAAATAATGATCAGGACTATTAAACAGAAGAAATGAAACATGACTAAGTTGGCATTTGTCACAGCGCCTAGTTTTAGACTTTTCCAAGCCGTTTGGTGGTGAGGTAAGTCTTTAAGCAGTAGCTAGTTACTAATGTCTTTTCATGGTCAAAGTATTGCTTTTTGTGCCACTCTCCATGCTGGGCTTCGGGTGGGCTACCAGCAAACATAACATGTAGTTTCAGTGAAACAGACATAGCTGGGTGTCTCATGTGGAGCATCACTTAGAGGGAGAAATGATTTTTGACAAAACTTGCTTTCATATTTAACTGTTCATAATTACTGTAAAAAAAACCCCAAAACCAAAAAACTTAACATTAGTGGTAAATCTAGACACAGGCTTCAAATATATACCTTTTGAATGTCCTTGGCTATTCCATCAGTACAAAAAGCTTCTGACTAGAGTACTTTTTAATGTAGTTTTTCTTTCTTCTTCTCCTTCCTCTTCTTCTTTGCTCAAAATTTTTTTCATTACCAAGTCAAAAGCTGTTGAACTGAAAAATTATCATGTTTAAATTTATTTCATGTTAAACATGTCTGTGAAGAAGCAAGTGCTTTTTGGATTTCCCCATTGCCCAAGGCATTTCTTAGAGTCTTTTCTCATGAGCTACTTCTACTCAAATGCCTGGGAAAAAAATCCTCTGGATGAATTGATTTATGAACACACTGATTGGTTTTTAGCACACTTTTCACTTTTTGTCTTTCTCTCCTGGATGAAAGATATTTAGATTATGAATATTTTTGGTTCTAAAACCCCCATCTCTCATATCTCATGTAATCACAGAGATTAGAGATAGAGAAGACTTACTGGATCATTTAATTCATCTCCTTATTATTACGGGACTGTCGTCCAAAGTATATCCAGTACTTTGCTTTGTCCAACTCAAAATAATTTGGTAGATGTGGGCTTTAAAAATGCCTACAAAACAATTCCAGTCGCACCAGTCCTACACTGACCAGGATCAGTTGGGATAGCCCCAGCATGGTCACAGTGCAGCTGTTTTTGTGAGCAATTGCAAAGATCCACAGAGGCAGCTGCCACCACATGTGGCTGCTTCCCCAGCCCATCCATTCCTCCCGGGCTCAAGTTGGGGTAGCATTTGATATGAGCCTACAAGAACGTTCATACTTGCATCTTTGCACCCTTGCATCTCTTGGGGACAGGTGCAAGTGTCGTAAAACTTTCTTGTCCTAATTTCTTAGGGCTCTCTGCACACCAGCTTCCTCCAACAATGGTGCTTAGAAATTTCAGATATACCTTTCTGGGTGGTGCTTTTAGGTATGTAACTACTGAGATTTTAGTTTCTGGAGACTTGCACCTTTGAATCCCATGGAGCAGAGTATGGCAGTAGCTTGCTTGTAGTAAATGGAGGAATGCACACCAAGTACTCTCTGTGTATCAGGGAGTTTGCCTTAGTGTCTTGCTATTGCTCAGAATGTCCTAGGTTAAAACTGCTCTTTGCTGCTTGTATCCTGACTACAACTGGGTATTGGCATCCTACTGTCCGTGAGCTGGTTTTGAGGGCAGCTGAGATCTGAGTTGAAGCACATAATTGCTCTATTGTATGTGAGTGCCTTCGGCATACTCATATACATCTATTTTTTTATTCAGAAATGAGTATAACATCCTGCAAGGGCCAGATAAGCAATTTTTATTTGGTTCTGACCAATTTTTTATATTTCTGAGCAGAAAACCTTGCATTACCCAAGCAACTTAATGCTGGCTAAGGTCAGTATTTTACAATAATACAAAATTCAAAGATAAGCATGGAATGTCCTATTTTCTTGAAGGTACTGGAGGCAGATCCAGTTGCAAAGTCCATCACCAGACTGTTTCCCATTATGCACAGGGCTGGGGTGCAGGTCCTCTGCAGTACTGCCACAGTTGTGTTTGCAGCTGAGGAGAGGGCTCCTGTGCTGCAAGGTGGGACACCACACAGTGACAACTTAAAATTCTGCTCCCTCATGCAGCTGCTCATCAGTGGAGCACAGGACTCCAAAACCACATATATAATTCAGCCTTTTCAACTTGATTCTAAGGAGGATGCTGACAATATCTTGGTAATTGCAGATTACTTGCAGATAGTCTCTTGTTCCCAGTTTAAGGTCTCTCTCAACAGCAGAAACAACAATAAAATTGCATAGATTGTTACTTCAGTAACACTCAGAAATCACTGGCCTGCTTTCCATGATGTTCCCTTGAAGCACAACAGTACCATTACTGTGGGGAAGCACAGTGAAAGCCAACAGTAAATGTTGTGACATACATCTGTTGTGGAAAACTTTTGAAGGGGGCTATGGAACATGGGTAAGAAAAAGAGAGACAGAAAAGTGCTTTCTGTAGCTCTTTGTTACTGTTGTGAATAACATCACAATATCTCTTAATGAAGCAGATGTTCAGATAAAGAGTTTCAGGCTACAAGCACCAAAAAATAGAAGCTTCCACACAGCTTGAGTTCCAGCTCTCTTTGCCTTGCTAACCAGTTGCCATGCTCTGCTTGGCACAGCACAAGCACAAAAGGCATCTATTGGATGGAAAGTGTTATAGAAATAGTTCCATTATAGTTTCTCACATCTTGCTGCGGTCTCCTTCCTCATGTTAGATGGAAACTTTACTTTTCAGACTTGTGATAAAAATTGCTATTTCTCCTTTTATTCTCACATGGGACACCACAGCCCTAATACACTGCTGTTGTAAAATGGGAAATAAATTTACATAAAACAGATGAGTTTTGATTTAATTGCTTTTTTCTCTAGTTATGGGTCAGTACTTGCTAACTGGAATTGTGTCAAATAATCTCCAAAGTCTCATAAGAAAATGGTTATGCTAACATCCATATTTTGTAATACTCTAATACCTTTGGGACTCTTGATAATTTTTGGATGTATAAATGAGAAAATTGTAAGGTGAAGAGGAGATGTTTTGGAGGAGTGGTCTGCTTTGTACTTTAAGTATGGGGTAATAAAGTCACACTGGATAACTTATGGCCAAGAGACCTGGGTAACTTATGGGTCTTGCCATTCCTAAAGTGGAAAAGAAGAGATGGATTTGGAGACTACTTTGAAGTACACAGCAGCTGGTAAAAAGTCATGGTGAACTTAGCATTAGGTGCAGGGCAAAGACAATTAGACCACTGGGTCAAACCCAGCATTTGCACTGGGAACATCTGCTCTGGATTTGTGTCCAGACTCTCATTACCTCCTGAAAGCCAGAGGCTTGGGCATAAAGTCCAAGCAGCCACTTGAGGAGTGTCTATTATGGAATGCAGTCAGAGGCATGGGCAAAGGAACAAATCCACCCTGTGTACATTGCTTAACAGTATGCACTTATTTTTTAGCTGCCATGGTTGATGTTGAAGTGCCCTGCCTGGCTCGTTGACAAGCAGGAATTTGGCAACTGGAAGAATAAAGCTGGCTAATGGAAAAGGTGTACAAATTTCTGTGAGAAACAATAGCTGGCTCTGTGCAATCTGGAGGCAGAGCAAAAACCATCATGTGCACTGAGGTATAAAATGAACAAAATAAAAAGAAAAATAGGACCATAAAGGGCAACAGCAGTGACTACAGTGTAGTTGTGCTGCTTATGGCCTCCCGCAGCACAGATGCTGTAATCACTCTTCTCATGCCTTTGACTGGGGAAACAAGTATTTCCCTTGTGGTGTGGATGAGCTGTACGTGGTGAAGAAGACCATCTGCCAGCACCTGGGCAACTGCCTTCATCCAGCATACAGAGAGAGGCACGTCCTTGTTGTGGAAGCCATGCAGAAAGGCACAAGTCCCCCCTGTAACTCAACTCATATCATACAGTAATAAGGTCTTGTGTTACAAGAGCCCTGCAGTGGAGACGGCTGGAAACAAAGCGAGACAACTCCATCAAACAAGGGGTGGGAGCTGTTAATTGCCTTAAAACATTGCTACTATAGTGAGCTGTGCCAAGAAGCCAGGACAGTGAGGATAAAGCTGAGGGGAGAAGGACATGAAGTGTTAGATTTGTGGAGACCCAGGGGGTGATTCTCTGTGTGTGATTTTTCCCTAGGTGTGTGATGTCTGTCTAAAGAAGACCAGCAGCGCTGTGTGATGCTTTTCTCCTATAAGCCAGGCTGTATCAAAGGGGGCCTTTTGTGCACACCCCCATCATTGCCCAGGAGAATGCCTTGCTTTTAGCTATGGTACCTCCAAAGTGACCCCCACCCCCCAAAGCCTGAACGACTTTGCAAAAATCAGCACTTCAGCTTCTGCAAATTCATCATGGTTGTGCAAAAACAGGCCTTCCACTCCCCCACCACCACGGTGGTGGCAGGCACCAGGAGGGTTTCTGAGGGTATATAAGCCCATCGGATTTTATGTTTTATGGGCTTATTTCCCCCATGACTCCCTGACAAACCAAGACACCAGTGATGACAGTGACAACCAAGTCCTTTGGAGAACTCTGGGTGGTGACTACAAACTTTTATTCTTTTTCTTTTTTTTTTTTTTTTCTCTTTTAACTCATTCTCTTTCTGTCTTTTTGCTTACACATTTTCTTGGATGATACCTTTGTGCTTTTATATTGTCATATTACTATAGATAGTAACAACCTGAACAGCTACATACCTGCTTTCCTTTGCAATCAAATTGCTCTAAAATAAACTATATGTATGTATCTGCAAACATTGATCATCTATTAAAATTAAATCTTCTGAATTCATTTGCACAGACTGCATGAATATACATGTGCTTAACCCACCATGACCCAGACTCTGCAGCTGAGTGTGGATTTATGTTCACGATGTGAGTCCTGGCCAAGACAGGTGTGGAAATGGCATCTGTCCTACAGGACCTGGAGTGGCAAATGATAAGACAAACAAAGCTGAATTTAGCCCTCTACAAGACAGCAAGGAACCTGAATGTACAAGATTCTTGGGGGTCCTATGAAGATGGACTGATGTTGTTCTTATGGACAGGTTTCCTTTCTTAGCCTCAAGGACCTAGTTGTCTGGAGTCCACAAATGCAGGAAAGATGTTTGTCTGATCCGAAAGCAAAATTTTGCCATGTGGCTCCTGCATCTTCAAGCCTATGTTTCTAAAGATCATAGTCTGCTCCTGGGCTATGCTAAGATACCTCAGGGTATCAGCCTTTCTTATGGGAGTCTCTGTCAGGAACTGCAGCACCATATCCCCTTTGTTTATAATTTTAGTTAATGGCCTGAGATGGTTGCAGAAAAAAAAGAGGGTGTATGAGTAAAAAGGACTTTGTAAGACCTAAATATGATTGCAGAGGAATCAAAATAGCTTTCCCCCTCCAGATTCATCAGGAAGATCTGCCTCTATGGGACTTCTTGTTGTCAATGGAGATAAAAAGGTCGTTTAAGAGTGTAGGTCATCTGACCTATCTCAGATGTCTCTGTCAGTACCATGGTTTTCCCCCACCTCTGTCCCCATTCACTGGGCCTCCACTGACTATAAAGGCAGCCTGCAGTAATTGGCTCAGCTACAACCATTTCCATTTTTTCAGCTAAATCCACACGATGATACAGAGAATCTGGGTCAGAGATGTCAAGAGCAAAACCAATAAAGAAATGAATAGATACATTCATCAAACTCTTCTATTGGATGAAAAGCTGGTGCAGTGGCAGCTGTACACAGGTATTTCTTCTCATTCATTAAAACGTGCTTAACTTGGATTGCTATTCACTTAAAAGTTCTCCTTCACATTTCACCTTTTCCCTTAGAATTAGCCTTTGAGCTCACAGCATTTTCTCTGAACATCATGACCTGTACCTCAAGAGCTGGTTATTGTTTTTGCCAGAATGGCTCTTGCCTAAGTAAAGCTGTGTTACAATTAGAATTAGATCAAAACACTCATTCACTTTCCTTTTTATTTGGTGAGGGGAGGGCATTTGGACTATTTAAATAGTGTTACTATTCTAATTAAACAAGTCCAAAGCACTCTGAATTTTACCAATTGAGATTATTTACTGTGCTTCTCTCACTAATGCTGGTGGTCCTTCCAGTCACCGCTGCATTCTCTGGGAGGTGTGAGGCAGACTGAGCCATTTGCACAGGAAAATTAAAGGTACTCAGTGCTCGCACAAGTCTTCTAATTGACAATATGTTCAAAACAAAATATGTGGGCTTCTTTCTCTTCTTAGGTTGGGTGCTGGGTGCTGAGCACTGTCTGAATTCTACAGACAGTGATTTATCTGCACACCTCACTGCTGTTGTGGGAGGGATGGGAGGGAGTTGCCACTGTCTGAGTTGGAAGCACAGCAAGTGCATTGCTCCAGCACTAATAGCAGACTACTGTATTTCTGTCAGTGAAGGCTCTGTCTGGCAGTGCAGGTCAAGACCTTTTCCAGTAATTTATGAGAAGTTAGGAGGCAGAAATGTGAAAGAAGATGTCAGGGAAAATCCTTAATGGCATGAAATGCAATACTAAGACAACATCCAGCCCCAGAACAATATGACATGACTTCTTCATTTTTATCAAAGTGCTACAATTTCCTGAAGGCCATGAACAGCTTGAGAGGCCACGCTGGTCCCAGGGACAGCTAACTGCAGTCTGGGACTACATCTGCGAGGAGCAGATTAAGTCCCTCAGTGCCTGTGGATCTCTGATGACTGCTGATGCTCTGCAGACATGTGCTCCATCCCTCACGGAGGAGAGCATCTGAGAGACAACCTGTCTGCACTGAGAGATTTTGTAAATCTATTTGCAGCCTGGTCTCTGGATTTTTGGTGACAGGGTTCTGGCATGCAAGGCTGACTGCAGAAGAAATGGTTCCAAGAGTGCCTTAGTTTCCAGCCTGAATGCATTGTCTGTTATTTGTCTCATGTGAGACTTCACCACAATAGTTTTAATATAACCTGTAATCCCTATGAACATGCAGGGTTTCAGCATGTGCCCTCCCTGTTTTGTGACAGAAAGTGTTTTGGCTATCCCTGCCTGCTGTAAGTCCCTTGAGTCTCTCCACACCACTCACTCACCAGCAGCCAAGTGAACACAGTCCCTACAAGTGTAGCTCCTGCAGAAGGTCCTGCCATGGAACTGCCTGGATACAGGCATGGGGGAACCTGTGCATTTTCTGAGCTACTGACAGGATGTATTTGATGAGATAGCATCCCAATGTTAAGATTTGCTACTCTTTGGGTAATTAAAGCCCTGTAGTAGCTCTGTACAAGGTATAAGAACAGAAGTACTACTTACTTAAAAAATATACATTTGCAGTTTTCGAGCAAAGTTGCTCCAAAAGGGTTTTGGTCTGTGCAAGAAAGAAACGGACAAGTAACTTATCCAGCAGACCAGTGATTGTGTCAAACATGGATTTTATGGGGTATCCAGACCATAGTTTGCTGCACTGGAACACAATTTTCTCCCCAGTGGTCCTTCCAAGAAAGTCAGTACTGACTGACCTGCAAATTTACCAGACTTTTGCCTCTCCTGCTTGTCAGTTTAGGTTCCTTCTGCTGTGCCATAAATTGTAAAGTTGCCCTGAATGTTTGTACTGTGCATAACACTGGTGGAGCTGTGACCCATGGCTGAGGTCATTAAGGTCCTATAATGCCAGCAATAATAATTATAAGAAGAAGCTTGAAAGAAATCTGTGCCTTCCTAGAGGTGCAGGGAAAGATATCTGCTCTAAGCAGTTCTTTCATACAGGATGAAATGAGGCACTGTGAAAGCCACGCTTATGATTGTCACTGATTTCTGTGCCATCAGTACCCTTTCTCTAACCCAAATATTTGCATTTTCAGTTGTTCTCATATTGTTAATTCTTTTATTGCCATTGTTGTTTTCAAGGATACAATTTCTCCTCATAAGTGACTTTTCATTGGTACAAGCTTTGTTTCATTGCTGTATTGTGTTGTACAGCTGCTCTTTTTCCTAGAATTGCATTCTTTGACTGTAATTTCCTTCTAAGTACTTAGCACAAAAACCTATTGTCCTTTCCTATATATTTTGGTTATTTTTTCTCTCCCTAGTCCAGTTCTGCTGTTGTCTGTCCTTCAGCCTCCACAGACTTCTTTCACGTAGTGTCCTTTTCCCTCTATAATTTGTATCTTTTGCAATACTGTGTATTCCTTTTCTATTTCAAAGGAAAGTTGCAACACTGTTAATCAGATTCTGTTTTCCTACATGCTGTTCTATTCCAGGTTCAGCAATCCTTTGTTTTTCTTCTCGTTACTACTCTCATATTAATAGTGAACTTCTTCTTTAATACAATGCCCTCTTTTCTATGGTTTTATTCTATTAATTTTTGCCTATGCCTTTTTAAACTGGAGCATATTTCACTACTTCCAAGTTTCTGCTCTTTTTCCCATATTATACTCTTGATTTACTTATATTTTTTCCCAATCTCTAAAGCAAGTTCTGATACTGTAAATCTATTATAACTCCAGGCTCACTGTTTCTAAAATTGATTTTTTTTTCCCCTCTTTGGCTTTGTGTCCTGCTGGTCTTCTTTGCAATTCACCAGGTGCTGGTGACCATGTACTGACACCAGTGAATTCAGCTCTCAGGGCAGACTCTGAGCTCACATCTGTCAGTGGGTGAAACACCAGCAGCAGGACTGGGATTTTGATGCCCACCTGGATGCTTCAGAGCAGCTGTTGTTGAGCCCTGGGGGCTAATGGGGCTGGTGCAGGGGGATGATCTCATGTACGAAAGGGCTTTTCCTGCATGTGAGCAAGTGGTGCAAGAGAGCTCAGCCTTCCCCAGGGGCAGCTGGCCAAGCTGTGGAAGTTTGCGTGGGGAAGGACCTGTCAGTGTTTGCAAACCAGTGCTGTCCCAGCCCACTGTGTGCCATAGAACTCCCTGTGGGCACTGCATTTATTGATGGGCAGAATACACAAATCTGCACCACTCCATTCCTGCCAGAGCATCACCTGCATGAACCCCTTGCATTTCCCAAATACATCATTGAATCATAGAATCATTAAGGCTGGGAAAGACCTCTCAGATCACCAAGTCCCACAATTAACTAACACTGTCTGGTCCCTTTTAACCTCATCTACACATTTTTTGAACCCTTCCAGGGTTGGTGATTCCACTGCTTCCCAGTGCAGACAGTTCCAGTGCTTGAGCACCCTTTCAGTGAAGAATTTTTTTCTAATATTCAATCTAAACCTCCCTTTTCTTTCCCACAGGAACTGAGCACTTCTTCTCAGCTACCATTTTATTCCCCACATCAGCCTGTTTTTCCCGTTTCTGTCTTTGCCTCCCTTGCCTTCCCCTTGAGTCTCTCTCATTAAGCTACAATGCATCTACCCAAGCACTCTGAATAGGGGGCTGTAAATAATTATTTTGCTGTCAAATGTTCCATTTTCCTTTCCTTCTCTGGGCTATAATTCTTCCATGAATGGTGACTGCATAGTTAATCGCAATTCATTACGTGGCTGTCAGAAATCCAAGCCGTCACTGCTCGTGATATATTCAGTCAGTGTCCTTGGCTTCCATGCAGTAATGTGCAGTGGGTTTTAGATTAAACTGTTATTGTTTTTTAACAGCTTATACATCTTCCAGTGAAGTCATTGCAGGGTCTTGGGGGTGTTTGGATGGAGAGAGGGAGTGAGCAGCAGGAGAAACAATTGCTCTGGAGCGTGATCAGAGATGTAGCATCAGCAGTGACTGAACCAGGACTGGTGGGAGGAGGCCACTGCCTAGTAGTTTTCTCCTATATTGTGTGGCCAGGCAGGGCTCAGAGATCTTGGCCCAGGTTGCAGCCAAAGAAGATGGTACTGCTTTGAATAGTCATGGAAATTATTAGTAAGCTTTGAAGATTGATGAGTTGAGGCTGCAAGTGAAGCAAGTTTTGTGTGGGAGTTCTAGTGGGCTAATACTTCCTGTCTTAATTGGAATTGTACCAACCAACTTAGTTAATCTTTAAAATGTGTGTGCAGATTTGCATGAATAATTTCATCTCTGCATCAACATGGACAGTTTGCTAGAGCAACAAAGCCCTTTATTCCTATTATATTTATTTCTATATTTATTTTGTAGTGCATATTTAACTGCCTCAGTGCCTACATGTGAGATATCAGGCTTTTAAAGCAGTATGTCTGTGTTCAGTTGTAAGAGCCGTGTTTGTATATCACCTACTGCAAAGAGACTCTGATGCATGACTTGGTCCCCAAGGCTTCATCGCTGAGGAAGCTCCATGCAGGGCCTAATCTTACCATTCCCGTGGAGTGGTGTCTTGAACTTAAAATTGACAGGGTGTCAGGTGTGCTCCTTAGTGTGGGGAATGCAGGCAGGGCTGGGCAAGAGATCTTTCTCAAGCACGAGTACATCAGTCGCAGGGGTGCTGAGCTCCCCACAGTAGCTGATCATAGATGGAAAGCCTCCAAGTGATTTGCATAGTCTGATACGTTGTGGTGAGCTGCATCTTTGAAATTGGGAAGGTTTTGCCCTTTCTCCCATTGAGCACGGCATATGATGCAAGTGCAGAAACATTCCTGCTGCTCTTTAGGAAAGTGGTTTGATAGTAAAGTAGCCAAAAGGCATGAATACTTGAATTCAGGCACCTCATTTATGCTGCCTTTGAAATTTAAACTGGCTAAGTGACTCCTCCTGGATTACTCTTATCATTCCATATGATTCTATGATAACATTTTATCTGGTTTTTTGTTTTTTTTTTTTATCATGACTTGTATTCTTTCAGTCAGTAAAAACCCATCAGATTATAAATCACTTCTGTGCTCTTTGTGTCCCTAATAATGACATGTTATCTCCTAATCTCTGTGTACAGGAATGAAGGAGGGAAACTCTCAGGGGCTGAAATGCCAGGGAATCATTTCCCTAGGTGAAACAGGTGGAATGGTAATTTTTACTGAAGCATCTACCATGAGTAACTTTTCAGTTCTGGATAATATGTTCTCAGGCCTCTCTCAGGGTTAGGTGCAAACTACCTGCATTGCAAACCTGCCTAATAACACATTCAGCTTTCTTCAATATTAAATTAGTCCATGACAGACTTCATATGTGTGACCTTGTGGCAGAGTCAAAGTCACCTGCATACTCTCAAGTGTAGAAAACACCTAGGGGAAATTTAAGTTTTTAAAAATTCATAGTGCTTTGATTATTTCTAATGTCATTTTGGCATATAATAGCATCAGATACAGAAAACCCCTAAAAATTATGAATGCGTCTTTGTCAGTTGTTTATTGGTAGGATTTGTTCCTGTATAAGATACAAGGGGAAAGTTATTGGGGATTATACAAAAATTACAAAATTATTTATAAATTAATAAAAATATATTAGATGCAGTAGCTCAGTAAAGACAAGTGCCTGGTTCCAGTTGGGTGGAGACAATCAACTGCACAAAAACAATGGCTGGGGAGCGCTGAGGTGAGTTGTGGTGCTGCAGAAAATTTGGATATATGTGTAGGGGCTGCAGCAGATGGGTCAATGGGATCATGAATTTAGGAATCATGTGGGGATGCCTGAAAATGGTGACATGGGTGATCTTCCATTCCCTGCAGGAAAAGTACAGATTCAGCTCAACCACAGCATTCAGTTCAGAGCACACCACTAATAATGCAGACCACCTGTGGAAGTTTGGAGGTGTTAGCTGGAGTTCTTTAGTCAAAGATGAGGGACAGTAACAGCCTGCAGAGATGCAAAAAATATTATAAGCATCAAGGGATAAGCTGCTCACTCTGTTCCTTCTGGGTAGGAAGGAAAGAGCCAGCACTAAAGCAGGAGCAACAGAGACTTTTGTTAAGCATTAGGAAAAACCTGCTAAGGTTAGTAAAGCTCTAGGAGGGTCCAGCATTTTGACCTTTGTGGGTCGTTACAACAAAAGCTGTGCAGGCATCTTTCAGCAACGATGTGTTGATGGTTTTGAGCAGAGTTGACCCCCAAAAGTCTCATCTCCTATGAGTGGGAAGCCAGCAGCTGATGTAGTGCCCATACATAATTTAGGAAGCTCAAAGCTGATGCCTATAGGTTTCCAAAACCAGCAATGCTCAAAAGTCCTAGGCAGCACGTTGCTGCCTTTCTCAGTGGTACCCAGGGGTGTATGTGGGGGAATTTTCTTTTTTCTGTCTGAACATCAGAGTCCTCCGTTCACTTATCCTTGACAAACCCTCTGTGTTCGACAGTGAGATAAAAGGCAATGGGTACATTTTAGGAAGCTAGTTCACTTGCTTTGCCTCAAATACTGGCTCGGTAAAACTGAATTTTTTCTTTAAACATTGGTCAAACTTTAAAACAAATGCTCAAAAGTCATTAAACATCCAAATATTTAAAACAAAATTTCAGCAAACTGCCTTGACAGGTTTTCAAGAAGACACTTTATTTTATCCTGATCATCTTGGCTTTCTATCTTTTCCCCCCCAAGTTTTGTGTTTCCAAATAAAATATTTAGAGAACAAAAAAGAGTAATATCAGGTCATATTTCCTATTTATCCACAACAGCTTTTGAAGCTGGCTGGACAGAAACAAGCTCATGCCTTACTTTCACTTAGTTCCACTTCTGCCTTTTTAATGTGCAAGTAAACATCTGAAAATCCAATTCAGAGCCTTTTCTGCAAGCTCAAGTTTATGATTGTCTTAGAATGTTCATTTCTTGTTGATTTTCTCATAGAGAAACAAAGCAGAGTGCTTAGGCCAGGTCCTGAATCATTATTCCTGTGAATAAACTTAAGATTTAGATTTGATTAGATACATGCTTTACTCTGCTTTAATACTGTTTCTAGCAGTCTCATAATATCTTAATCAGTCTTTAACTTGACACCACTGGTCTGATGAGCTTGACCATACTTGGAGAGCAGACAGCAATGCTACAGGACAAGAAATGCATCAGTTTTCTCTCTGGTGGAGGGCTATGAAATAAGTTAAAGTAAGTTAAAAGGTATGCCCAACAAAAAATATTTCTAGAGTCAACAGTGCTACCTGAAGAGCAGGGTGTCCTTGTAAAATTATATATTCCTTTCTTAGCTCAGTGTGTGCAACATTTACAAGCTCATCAAGTAGTTGCTAAATAATGTATTCACTTCCTAATTATTCTCAGAGAGGAGAACAGCTATATCACAGCCCTCACGTAGCCCAGCTCTGCTTTTCTTATAAGCATTGATGTTTGCTTAGCAGGTTTGCCAACTGGATGCTACATTTTCCTTGTTTTGTTTGCAATGAGCATGGACCTGGAAGATCTTATGATCCTTTTGCAAACCATAAGTTTCTCTGCTTCCTGACTCATTTCTGGAGAGAGCAGAGAGGACTGAGCACGTCATAGAGCCAGATTTGAGAAAAAGTGGAATAATTTAGCATGAAAAATACTATTGTACTCAGCAAACTATTTCCCTCTACGATTAGTGAGTGCAACAGGAAAGCAAAGGAAGTTAATGTTTGCCAGAAGGGAAATGAGAAAGCTCCCCACTATGGGGCTCAACTGAGCAATCAATCTTGAACCTGAAGCCCAGTATGCCGAGAGACAAACACCCTATGCCTTCTCCCCAGGAGAAATTTATTAGTTTGAGGCACTTTCATCAACTTTCTTTCTGTAGTCTATTTTCATAGCTTAAAAGTGCTCCTGGAGGGCAGAAAACCTAAAAGTGTGGTTTGAATAATTGTTGCATGGGTCAGAATCAGCCCCATCCGTGGATGTGTGCCACATGTGGAAGGTCTCCAAGGACAGGACAACGGTTCTGCTCATTATACAATGCCTAGTGATGTGTTCCTTACTGAGCCCACCAGTTCTGACATGAACCTAGTCCAAAGGTTCAATAATTAATATGCTGTTGCTATAAAGTTGTGGTCAATAATAAAGACACTATTTCTATCAACTTGTTTTCCATCTGTTTTCCAGAGAGCAACTCCCAAGGCAGTAGCAAGCTAACCAGAGGTCAGATCAGAGACATTGTTGATCTCCATTTGCTGATGCCACCACTAAATCTTCAATAGCCATTACAGATGAAACCATGACATCATTTCAGACAGCTACTGCTTGGTTTGAATGATGTTGTCATTTTTAAATGTCTGTTTGCAATGACTGCTCCCAGTCTGACAAATCTTTATTTTGTGGACTTGGATAAAGATTTTGAAGAACATTTTTTAGGAGGGGGTTGCTTTGATGATATACTTTACACTTAATACTTGAACAATCCCCACCTGTAAGCTGTGTTGTTAAGATATCATTTTACTTCTGGTGGATGCAGGGAAATGCTGATGGATTGTCTGTAAGATGCATGTGTAGAGGAGGCCAATTAAACAGTGGGGCCTGAATGAATAATTATCTTGTGTGCTTACCGGAGAAAATTGATTATCAGACATTCCTGATCAATTGATTTTCCCTACATCTGCTTTTTCATGAGAATGAATATATTTCACTTTATCAAAATTTCATAGTGTAAGGGAGCCGTTAATACTGTGAACCAATAATGCCAATAAGCTGTTAGTATGAACAGTCCAGCCTAGCAGTGATGTGCAAAAACTTCAAATGGAAGCAAAACAGTTGGGAAAGACAGAGAAGACAAGAATTGCTAAACTGAATGAAAGAAAGATATAGTGAGTGGTACAATTATGCTTTGCCTGTTCCTCATGTTACTCTTTGATTAGAATTTTCTGTCTATATCAATGTCTGGAACTGTCTCTTCACTCTAAATGTACACATAAGGTGAAGAAATCATCTAGAATGTCACAATGTTATTTTTGAGACTGGTTTTGCAAAATTAATGAAATCTCTTAGTGCTTTTACCAAAACTCTGGGCTTTGAACTATGTACCTCAGTGTCTGGAGCCCACAGTAGGCAGCACTATAACCAGCCCAGATTTATGTAGGGAGGACAGGAGACTTGCTTCTTGGGCTGTTCAGTGCAGTCAGGAGCCATGAGTTCCTACATTTATCCATATGCTGTTGTTTGCTCCATCTGGAGTGGTGACATTACTCTGCATGAAACTGCAGGATTGACTTACCCTCTTATCTTCTTCCTGACCCTTCTTGCTATCTTGTCAGCTGTGAAAAGGTCCATACAGCCTCTGCATGGGCAGTCTCCTGTCTTTTGACCTTGTACTTGCCAACATTAGCAAAAGCAGCTGGAAATCTGGCCTCCAAGATGGCCCTTCATGCCTGTTCAAAACTTCTCCAGGTGCAGGAAGATTTTCTGTGTAGCTATTTAATATTCATGGCTGATTCGAGATGCAACTGAATGTTAAGCAGATTTTTTCCTGGGTATTTCTACCCTGACCTCAATTCTTTTTATTACAGGGTATGTTTTGGTTCAACTGTATCACCATCCAGCATGGCAATGGGAGCCAGTAAGAGTTTGCAGGTGGCAGAATACCTTACCATGATGTGTAATACCTACTGTGTGTCTGCTTCTGCAGGAGCTGCTGTGCTAAGCGGTCAGACCACCGAAGGAACTGAAACCAGGCTTTACCCAATCTGGCTTTAGCATCCACTCAGAGCACCCAAGTTGGAAGCAAGCTTACTGCCTAGTCATTGCAAAGAAGTGGCCTTACTAGTGACTTGGATCCAGTGGAATATTTTAGTTTTTTCACTGTTCAGAAGGTCTGGGCAGACAACTATGTTTAAATGAGAGCTATCAAGTCCATCAATTTGGCCTGTAGCTGCGGTGCAGTGGGGAGCCAGGGCTGCTCCTGCGAGTGCACACTTACAAATTCATCACATGGCAGGGACTGCTCAGGTGCCCAGATGGGACAGTGGTTGAAGCCCAAGCAATAGGCCAACCTGAAATAAGGGGACTGACCTCACTTGCCACCTTTCAGAGAAGTCATATCATTATTCGTTGCAACTGTCCAAGTGGGAATTTTGGACTGTCCTGAAGACTTCTCCAGGCAGTGTCTCTTGTTCCTAGGCCAGTCACAGCAACTTTTTTTTCATTTTGACATGTTACTTAATACCCTGGATGGAGAATCTGAACTTTCTGAGTTAGTTCTCACTGTAAAATATATCAAATTATACATAGATAATAGACAATAGAAAATTATTTTACAGGCACAGAAAGGGTCACAAAGGACAATTTTTTTGTTATTTTGTATTGTTTTACTCTTTTCTAAGACAGAAGATATTTAGCTACAGTTTAAGACAAGAAAGAACTATGGATGGTCCTTTTGCTATAGTGGTCATGTAGGAGGTGGATGTAAGAACTGCACTTTGGGGGATTATCATGCAACCCAGATGGAGATGCTCTTGCAACTCTGGCTCCAATCACCATTCAGGCAGCAACCAGACACTGTTCACAAGTTTTGATTCCCCTTGGAAGCATTGCCTTTTGCAAAAATTCCAACTTTTTTGCAAAAATTCTGTTAATGTAACAGCTGGATGGTGGAAGGTGAGACTCATTCAGATCTGAACACAGAAAACCAATTTCTGCTATACTAAATTACTTAATCAAGAAAATAGATATGTCTTACAGTATTTAGGAAAATTTGCTGTTGAAAGTTTACCTCTATCATCTCAGAGTTCTGTTTGTAATAACATATCCTCCTCTAGGAAACATTTCTGCATCAATCTCAGAAGTAGGAATGTTTTCTTCGTGAGCTGTAGACCAGCTGGCCAAGAGGGAATAGCAACAAGGACAAAAGTGATGTCCTTGAATCCTTCATACAAATAATTTAGATTCAATCTGTTTACAGAGGTTAGATACCAGTACATTATTCAAATCCCATTAGACTAGAACATCAAGGGTGAGATGATATTTAGGCAGATCCTGCAAACACAAATCTCCTTTTCCTTAATGCAGTTAACCTAACACAACTCACCTTACAATGCAAATTAAGAACTTCAAAGAATCAGAAAGGCTGAGTAATTTAAAGTAAAATACAAGTTCCCTAATTAATCTTGCAAACAGCATTGCTGTTTGCATCATTACAATTGTATTGCATGGTTACAACCGTCAGGACTTACTCAAATTATTTCCATCTTAAAATCATAACATTAAAATAAAAGGCAATTCTTTTCACCATGGATTATGAAGGACAAAAGATTACCTTAATCAAAAGACTTAATTTGAGGGCTACTTGTTGGTTAGAATACTGACTCACTGTGATCATTACTGTGGAATTAAGGTAAGAGAATTTAGACACATCAAACCTAGGCTTCTGTGTAGGAGTTGCTAGTTATCCTGGGCTCCCTGTGTGGCCATTGGAAACTCAGCCAGGGAATTTTAAGAGAAGGTAAGAGGCATTTTATCTCATCCTGACTTTAAAATGTTTCTTTCCACAGACTGAAGAAAACACCTTGACAGACTCACTCACTCCCAGACTACAAAAGTGCAATGTTAGTTTAGGTGGAGCCCACACTACCCACTTACAAAGGAGAAGCCATAGAAGTACTTCAGCATCCTGTGTGAATATCTGAGTACTAAACAACTGGCTCTTCTTGTTGGCCTGGTTGTGAAGAGAGGACTCACACCACCACGAGCCCATGAAATTCCCAAAGAAACTCTTGGGAATGAGAGCAGGAACAAATCCCTATCTGAGGCATGGGTTATAAGACCTTGGTCATGCCTTGCAGTGTAGGACTGTGGAGAGGGGAAATGTGGTGTTCATTTTCAGGGTGCTAGAAACAGTGTAGCTTTAAAAAACTGTGGGAGGAATTGGAAAACCTCTGAATCTTTGTTAACTGATGGGAGCTAAGGACCAGCCTGACCTTTCGGAAATGGTTGCTTTTGAGAACTGATGAGCTGTGCCCATTTTTATGGCAGACCTTGTTCAGCAAGTCCCCTTTGCTCAGTTGCAACTTCTGCTGAAGTAACTACATTACAATGTTATAGGAACATATGGTCCTTACAGACAGTGAATTAAAACTTCCCTGCCTCTCCTCAGTCACTGCTGCTGCCAAAACAAAGGTATTTTGCACTAAACATGAAATCTATGACTTTGAATCTGTTTTGCTCCAGCAGCTAGGTTCACTTAGCAAATGATGGTTCAGCCAATGACCAGCCTGTTAATTTGCTGAAGGGATTTTTGTATCTCGCCAAGATGCAAAAATACAAAGTAGAGCTGGGCTTTTCCATCACCTCCAAATAAAAAGTGAAAGTGATGAGACAAATTGTGTGTACAGGAAATTAAATCTCTGGGACAAAACAAGCTGGTTAGCTAGAAAGGGAGCCAAGCAGCCAGGAGACAGTAACACTGCAATCATAAAATATCCCCATTTTTGGCTGCCAGTTTCTTAATAAATGCTCCCTTTGCGTCAATGTTTTGCTCTCCACCTTCTGTCTATTCATTTTCTTATCCTGGAATAAGCTTTCCACTTCAGTTCTGCTGTTCAGTTTTGAATTCCAGTTTTCTCAGAATTATGTGTTGTGCTGTGCTATCTATTGATGTCAAAGTCTCCAACAAACTACTGCACAAATTTAGGAATGGCAACAACTTCCTCTTCCAAGTGTTTTTCAAGGAATCAGCACAAAGATCCATGATAGACTTCCTAGGTCTTTCAGCATACTAGTCCTGTCTCTTCACACAGTCAGCCCAATTTATTAAAAGATCATGACTCTAACTGAGTATGAACTTCCAATGTTGGTAGCAAAGATTAAAAATTAAGAAGAAAAACTATTACTAATGGGAAAAAAAACATCTTAATCATGAGGATAGTGTTCAATTTAAAATTGTTGCTTCAGTATTTGAAGGCCACCTTCAGGAAGAAGAAGAGCCCTTCAAGCTTCATTTCATGAAGTCTGGCTTAACACTGGCAAGCAGAGACCTCAGAAATTCTTCCAAAGCAGGACGATGTAGGAATCCTTCAGGCAATATGGTTTCTTGGAAATCCTGTATATACAACATGGACCAAAACCTTTCAGGATGACTGCATATCTACCAAACGTCACCTTCTGAGCATCCAACTGGCATAGCAAGGAGTGTGTCTGTTACAAAATACCTTCACAAATAGGTTGAGGATTGGTTGCTGCCGAATGCTCATTGTTACCATTATTTTTAATTATAGAGCTTGTCAATGGTGAAATGTTTCTGAGGCTTCCAGCTTTCAGTGACTGTCAAAGGGAACCAGAGAACTTAGTCCCTTCACACCACTGGAGAAACTGGCATAGTATAAACCCATCAAGTGGAAACAAAGAATTAAACATCAGTGGTTTGCCAGAGCTCTGGTGACAACCTTCTCCTCCCCTCTTTTCATTGCCATGTGAACAGCTGAGAGATGCACAAGAAAAGGCAAAAGAAAAGAATCCCTTCAACAGAAGACAAAAATGAATCACTTTAGAATAAACATAATTCCTCAGCCATGAAGGGCAATTAAACTTATTTTACAAGTGAAAAGGGGAGCCTAATAAAGTTATGAGTGTTTTAAAACTCATAAAAGCAATTTTTACATTCCCCCTTCACGGATGAGCTCTCTCAAGTCACAAGTTTGTGAGCTCATTATCAGCTGCCATTCAGGGAGCTGCAGGCTGTTAAAGTGCTTTGTCAACTCTCTCCATTTCCAAGCTTCACTATTAATTCCAAGACTGCTTTTTTCCTTCCATCCAAGGAATTAGAACCCATAACAATTTTGATTAGAACAAGACAAATAGTGCATTCAGATGACCACCTCTTTTTTTAATGCCAGCTCTGTAAAATGATGAGCCAAATAACCAATAGATTTTTTGGTTTTTATTTCTCCCCAAGTAGCTGTTGAAAACAGGTGAAAATATGATCACATGAGGCAGAAGCACTGCTGTGATGGAGAGAAACCTGAAACATAGGAGTGATAAGCAAACAAGCAGGTTAAAGAAAGGCATTGGAAACCCTGGACAGTTTAACCCTGGTTCATCCATGAGCATAATTGTCACCTTCTGAGCAGATCTGTATCACTTTGAATGTTTACATTCTGTCTGTGTTTTTCTGCATTATTTGGATTTCTTTCCCCTAATCTGGTTAAACTTGACTTGCCACAGATTAGCTTATTTTAGTGATTCTCGCCTAAAATTGATTTGGATTTACAGACTGAAATTGCCTTCTCTTTCAGGGCTTATACAGTCACACATAACAACAGGGGAAGGAAGTGAGCTGGGAGGAGAATTCTTGATTCATTTCTGGTTCCTAGGAGTTCACATACAATAGAAATGGACCTTATTTGTGATCTGCTGTATTGACAATGCCTGTATCTGTAAAGGCTTCAGGAAGTAAATGCAATTCCTATGATAATAGTGAGTGAAAGCTGTATGCAAAAGTCTCGTCTTTTAATAGCAGCTACCTTGTGCCTAGCAAAATAAAACAAATAGTGAGCTGGGATGTAGAGCTTCACTATCATTTCCTCTTTCTGTGGTGAACCATCATTTCTTGGATGAAATTTCAGACACCTAAAGCAATAGCACAAAACACACATTCCAGGTGATATTTCCAGAAGCATCACCATATAAGACACTGCCCAAAACTCAACTTTCACTCAGGCACCGCTGCAAGTGACCACCTCTTAAAAGCCAGCTGCTTTGTTCCAGTGCATAAAATGTTAAAATGTTGAAGCTTTCAGGCATTACTTGTCAAGACAATGGGGAAGGAAAATCACACTACCTACAAAGAGCTTGAACCTTTTGTTCAGTCCCACTGTCCTGCACATTTTTAATGCATTATTTTAACTGTTCTGTAATGAGAGGGCAATTAGGCTGCTGTGATGGCAGTGGTGCAGTTATTTACAATTGCTTCTGGAGGCCGATTCAGAAATGTTCTTGCTGGACCATGCACTGTCTGATTTCTTTTAATATCCTCATCAGAACTCCCCAGGATCTGGTCATTGTACAAGAACACACAGGATGCATGCACTTGTGTATTTTAGGAAGAAGCTTCCCTTTGAACCATCAGGTGTCAGGATTATGAGCAACATATTTGTTCTCTGGGACAATCATGCTGTGTGTTTGTGTCTTGCTTATCAAACCAGAGCCCATATCAACACATTGGGAAAATCTACTGCAGATATTCACAATGTTAAATTTGTTTGTTTTTAAACCCTAACACAGGAAACAAATTTTGAAACAAGGTGAATAAAAAAAGGAAAAATCTAGCAATTATATATATTTACATCCTTAGCTCTGCTGCAATAAAAAAATTACATCTAAACCTACCCACACCAATATCCTCTGTTTACAAGGGCACATAGCGATCAGACAAGGGGGAATGGCTTTAAACAGAGAGAGGGAAGGTTTAGATTGGATATTAGGAAGAAATTCTTTACTGTGAGCATGGTGAGGCACTGAAACAGGCTACCCAGAGAAGCTGGAGATGCCTCATCCCTGGAAGTGTCCAAGGCCAGGTTGGATAGGACTTTGAGCAACCTGTTCTAGTGGAAGATGTCCCTGCCTATGGCAGAAAGGTTGGAACCAGATGATTAAGGTCCCTCCAACTCAGCCTGTTCTATGATTTTATAATTCTAAATTCCATGGGCCAAAGAGGAATCACATATGAATATTCAGTCCACTTACATGGTCATTGCAGAGCAATATATGGATCAGCATCACTTATAGAAGCACACAGAGGTTACAGTAGCAGCAGCTGTATGTTAGCAGGACAAACTTCTGAAAATATTACACAATTTTTGCCACTTGCAATGGTCATGTTTTTAACAAATGTCCCATTCAGACATGAATTCAGTAAGCCTTTGATATTCTGTGTCGTGCCCAAATATGATATCATTATGTGATACAAACCATTTTACTGTTTTCAAATATAACAGCTCTCCAGTGTGAAATACTGTTAATGACCAGCATAAAACACCGATCACTTTAGTACAGTTGTAAATCAAAATTTATTTTGTACCTGGCCTGCCATGAGGGTATGATTAACTTTTATAAAATGGGTAGGATTTGGGGAGCCGTTTGATTGGTCAATATTAGCTCTAAGCCACAGGTATAAATCTTTATGACTAAAGAGGTCGAAATTCATTAGCCCCGTGCCCCTCCTTCATTCCACATTGCTGTAAAACAGCAAGGAAAAAAGTGCCAGTGCAAAAAAAAAAACCCTTTTGTTCATTCCCTGACTTATTTTCTCCCAGCAGAATGCAAATATACTGCAGGCTTTAGGTCCAACCTTGCTGTATGGTGATCTCTGTTATAGCCACAGGCTGGCATCTTTGGACAACTCTGTGGAGGTTGCACAGCTTGGAGGAGCTTGTGAGAGCCAGCATCCTGCAAAAGGTGCTCACCCCTCCTGGCCAAGGCTCAGAGCCATCCCTGCTCCTTTCCTGTGTCTAAGGCCAAGGCTGCACAACACAAAGCCACCTGGTGCTGCTTGGAGAGCCAAAATGAAGAGAAAAACATGGCATGGATTGAACAGAAGTCCCTGATATTATAGAGTCTCAGTCACTGCCACCTCCAGTCCCTGGAGCAACCCCCAGTGCAGATTCTATTTAAACAGAGACATTTAATTCTGCACTGTTTGTTCATTTTGTTCTTTTAGCCTTCCTCCACAGGGCCCAAATATCAAAGTCCACAGGAAACAGGGGATTCCAGGTCTCCAGTGCTCGTATGCAGGTGCTGCTTCTGAGAGCCATCAACTCCAGCACAGCTGCGCTGGAAGGGAAAAAGGACCTGCTTCTTGCTTACTTTGTGATTTTCTAGCTCCCTGTCCAGGCAGGTGTGGATGTTGGGCTGCTCAATGCACTGTTATAAAAGAGCTCTGTGGACTGCTCAGCCCGTCCCTGGGGTGGTGAGGAACATTCCAGTGCCAACACTGCATTTCTCAGAGATTCTCATGGATCTGGGCAGTATTTCACTTTTATCCCTCCCTGTGAGTAGGAATAAGGAATACCTCTATACCTTCATGGAGACTTTTGCTTCCTACTTAAAAAAAAATAAAAATAAAAAATTAAAAATCAAGAAACAAGAAGCCTTGCTACCAGGTGCGGGCACCTCCAGATGTTTGGTTCTGCTGCTGACATGCTTTGCAGCTGGGAAACTGTCCACTTCATCCATCAAACTAGTGAAGGGGCCACAGGAGGAGCAGCACCACAGGAACGTGTCCCTGGGAAGCAAATGCCCACAGCTGCAGTGGTGTACGGGCACTGCCCACTGGTTCTGAGCTGCAGGCATCAGGTGCCTCAGCACCCCCACTGAGCTCATCTCCAACTGAAGGTGACAAGGACACACAGAGAGACTGTGTCACAGCAGGAGCTCAGCCAGGACCTTTGCCACTCTTCTGTACCACCTGTCTGGCAATAAATCTATAATAATCGCCCCCAGACAGTTAATGATGTGTTTATGTACCAGAGCTTCTAATACTCTATAAACGATTCTTATCATCCCTTTAATCATCTTCCTTCAGCCATTTTAAACTGCTGTTCCCATGAGATCTATAAATGAATATTATTCATCACTGAACAATGTTAGTAAAGGAATCCAAACAGAATCTGGTTCTTTATAGTTTGGAATTAGGTGGGTTTATTATGGAAACTCTTCTGAAACTTTAATTACAGGGAATGTTACTTTTGACTGCGCATATTAAAAAATATATTCATCTTTTTTACTTGCTAAAATATTGGCTCCAAAAATGAGTCCAAGAAGACAACAGAAAATATGTGGTGAATTACTTGTTTCCTTAAAGTGGTCAGGGCATGACTAGTGCAGAGTTAGGATTAGGATAATAGTAAAACCCCATTAGATGAGAAATAGCTTTCTTTGCTCAAAGGAAACCTAAAGAGATTTCCTCACTCTAAACAACAAATTTAAAAGAAAGTTTAATCAAAACTGGAAGGGGTGTGCATGCAAAACTTATTAGGCAAGCAGGACTCATTTCTCATCTGAGTGATCAGAGATTTACCGAGTCTGTGAAGTAAATATCCTCTGCAGCAGATTTTAGCACTTTCCTGACCCTGTGGCCAAAAAGCACAGCCAAGCAGGCAAAAACTTGCTCTTTGCTTTCCAGACACTTGCTGCTTCTTGTTTAGATGAAAAGAGTCACGTGCAATCTAAACAGGAGTCATTGCTGAATTCTGCAGGATTTTTTTTTACTTCAAGAGGGTGTTTCCCTTTCTGAGACTGCTCCTTTCAAGGGAGGATGGGCTGTCCTGTGTCTGGAACAGCATCAAGCATGGCACAGTGCTTTGATGTATCCAGGGTTCTTCTGAGGGATTTATTCTGCTTTGATTAGCTTAAAAGAAAATAAACAGATAAATAGCTATGCTGAAATAAAAACTGTTTTCTTTATGGGCTAATATTTTGGGAACAGGAAAGCCTCTTCTTTCTGAGCAGTGGAGGATGGGACACATTTTGTCTCTCAGACACAGGCAGCCTCTTAAGTGGGGCTCGTACAATGCCACAGTGAGAATTACTTAATTCCCACTACTACTTCCAAATGGTGCCTCTTCTCCTTTAACACTGGTGGCTGACTGCAGGCTGGGCAGACCTTTAAATGTTCTTATTTGACTTGTGCCCTCCGCATCCAGGGTTGATTCGCAGTCTTTAGTGCCTTCACACAGCCATCTGTCCTCCTGGCCAGCTGCCCAGGGACAACCTGCTCCTACCCTGTCCCTTGGCCATATGGTATCAGTGCCGAGCGAGGGCAGCCTCTGACACAGGGAACTACAGGGAAATTCTCCTCTCTGCTCCCCCCTCACTCTCAGCCTCTTCTCTGATGGGAAAAGGGGCAAAACCAGGCTGAAAAAAGTATAGACAAGGAATCTGAGAGTCCTCTTGTGCTGCTCCCAAAGGACTCGCAACCAGGCTTAGGGGACCTAAGGCAGACAACACCCTTGGAGCAGTTTACCCTGAGGTCCCTTGATAATCTGCAGAGCTTTTTGCATTACCAGCCATCTGACTTGCTCCAGGCTGTGTTCAGATGAGCACACCAGCTCCAAAGGGAGCTGGGGAGGGCTGGCTCCCATTAGATGCCCTGCCTGCAGACATCTACCCGCAGGTGAGTAGAGTCCCTGCTTCCTCCAGGCTTCACAGCTCCCACAGGATGCTGCAGGGAAAGACATTTTGCAGGGGCAGCAGAGCCCCAGGACACCCACCCTTTAAGGCTGGGTTTTCATTTAGCACAGATGGGTGAATGTCATTTTAAGGTCTGGATACCATAGCATCGAAAACACAACAGTTCCCCCGGCTGCAGCTCATGGAAAGCTGACACGCCCCACAGCCACGCTCCCTGAGACAGCAATTGCCAAAAGACGTCTCACCGAGGGTTTCACTTGTGTACAGGCTGGCAGAAAGTGGCAGGTCACTCCCACCACAGGATACATGGAGTGGGATAATGAGCTCCAGCTTTTCATGCTTAGGGATGATTAGAGCAATAGACTTCTCTGAAGGAAGGTAGGAGGCAGGGAGGAGGCAGCAGGTCCAAACCAACAGGGCATTGTCAGCACTTTTTTCAGAAGATAGTCGATTTGCCATGATTTGTCACATCTGTATAATTCAAAAATAGATGTGCAGTTCTGTTCCTTCAACAGTACCTTCTAATGGGTTTTGGAAGGATTTATTTACAAAGGCTTGTTGTGATATCTTGTTAATTTTATTTCAACATTTTATTACAGACAACAATAGTTGAGAAAATGCTTTGAAATACTGCAAGCTCTTATTATGTTCATAAACTACCCTTGACTAGAGAGTGAAGTACTAGCTATTTCACACAGAAGTGAAATCAAATTCTTGCTTTGTGGTTTACTACAGGTTTGGAAGATTCTTACATCCAAACCACACTTTACAGCTGCAAAGTTGGTAAAGACTTGAAATGAAGTGCAAATTTTAAACCTAGATATGATATTAACTCAAGGGTTCAAATGGTACTAAAATATGAAAGTGAGGAATCGCTAAGTATTGTTTAACTGAGCCTTCCTCTCTGAGCATGGGCAATAAACACAATCTTGATGGCAAATATATTACTACTCTTTAAAAAAAACTTAAGGAATGGTGTATGAATCCAGAGATTAGTGATTCTGTCCTTCACAGCAGGCAAAAAAAGTGTAAGCTACAATAAAGAAAAGAATTAGAAAATACTGATATGAAACCATGATATATTGTGAAGAATCAATAGGCTTTTCATAAAATAGGAAATGTATCTTTCACATATCTCAGGACTATTTCCAAAGAGCCGTTGAGCATGAAGGTAAACAAGGCTTTGTTAGTGCAAAGAAGCTGGAGTTTCAAAAAATTTGAATATCTCACCAAAGACTGTTAAGGAAACTAAGTTCTCATGGGATAAGAAGGGAAGTCCTACTCCAGATTAATTACTGAAAGCAATTAACTGGGAATTAATTATTTAGGTATGAATGAACAGTTTGTTTTCACACTGGAGGGTAAGGTCCTACATTAAGGATCTCTGTTAAGATTGGTGTTTCTTGTGCGTTCAGAAATGACCCAGGAAAAGGGGATGGTACTTAACCAAATCAACACCTGACTAATGAGCTGAGGCAGAGTCTTGTGATATTCTGCAGCTCCAAGATAAAAAGATGTATTTAAATAATTTCAGACGTCTGTCCCAGCTCTCACGAAGAGGCATGTTGTGAGAAACTCAGACATGTCTTATCCCTTCTATCAGTGGTACGAGAGGTCTGATGGCCGTGATGTCTCTCCTGAAGAAGTACTACGTGGCATGTGGATGCCTCCTGAAGCCACAGGAGATATTTCTTTGGAAAGTCCTGTCCTTTGACACCAAACCTTTGCCCAGTGTGCTGTGTGGTTTCCTCAGCTGGTGCCAGAGTGATGCCAGAGGCAGTGGGAAGGGAGTAGAGGAAAACATTTGGGCTCATGAGCGAGATGCCTGTGTGCCCCGAAGCAACCATAGGATCATGGGCTTTGTGCACCTGGCAGGAACCCAGTACAGACAATGCAAACACCCTTCAAAGGCAATTTGCTGAACTATAATTTTATCTTGCAGTGCTCACTTAGCTCCACGTATAAATACAAACTGGTAAACAGAGGCAGACAACACATCACTGGTAAAATAAGTCAAACTAGATGGAAAAGGTAAAGCAATGTCACTGTGGCTAAAGTGAAGTTCCATAAACCAAGATAGCAGTGATATTAATATATTGGAAAGAATATTTCTGAAAGTTGATACTGTAAGTCCTTTTAAATCTATCCTAGCTCTTGGCAAAGTGGAAATCTGCCCTTTCTGTGGCTCACTGTCCTGGCGCCACACATAAATCCTTGTAGGAAAGAAATGATGATGAAACTTGCTTGGTTTTTTTTTTTTCCTTACTGTTAAACAAAAACCAAGTGTCTCTCTGAGCTCAATTTTTAAGCAGTCTGTTCAGATGATGAGCTGAAAATTGGAACACTTGACATCACACACCATGTAAAGCCCAAACAGAGGAACTTTCACCCCACCTGAAGGGGAGGAGGAGGAGGAGCCACCTTCAGTGTAGTCCTTCACCACCTCATGTTCAATCAATTTTCCCTCAGTGCTGAACCAATTCCTTTTACTCTGTTTCCTGCCTTTCCCTTATGCAGGGCAAATCAGTCCCATCCAGTATTTATGGCAACCCTTATTTCATATTGATTATTTTTAGCTCTTGCTATTCAGCAGCAGCAGAATTCTCTATTGAAGTTCAATGTAAAATCTAACTAGAGCAGCACTCTTGCAATAATTATTTTATGAATTAATTACAGGTAAGTGGCTGTGCATAAGAGCAATTGTAATTATCTGTATCATACAGTGAACTCCTGCATGCTTTTGGGCTTCTATACTTTTCCTCTGCCTCTTGACAATAAGCCCATCAAAGCTAACAGAACTCCTTGCACCAGAATTTGGCTCACAGGCTGTGTTGATTGAATGCAATATTTCTGTCCTAGGTTTGTGGGTTTTCCCCCTGAAGAATCTATTAGCAACTTTTTCTTCTTTTCTGTATTCTTATTCAGTTGTGATGTGATGCAAGTTTCAAGGTCAGGCAATATCACCATGGGTCTCCATTCCAACACCCATTCTTTGGGCATAAATCTCATCAAAATGAATCAGGATGGACTGTGGAAGCATCTTTCTAATATTGCTTGCTTGTTTTGGGGGATTTGGCTGAGCCCTGATTAGTTATGTGGTATCTCATTCCTGCTGCTTCACTTTGTCCTCTGAATCTTTCTAAGGAGAATATTAAGACTGAAGATAAAAAATCATGAGGTAATAGAGACAATAAATTCAGGGCTTACACACATCCCTTCTCACACATGTTCCATCACAGTTTCCTGTTTCAGAAACCTTTACAGTCTGCAAAGGAGATGAACTGGGCACTGCAGGTGCCTCCTAACAGGGAGAGGTTACTTCCCATTATCTCCATAGGGCCAGTGTTAGAACCCAGCTGGGATCTTCTACAGAAATTTCCCTGGCAGGAGCTGAGCCAAAGGTGCCTCCAGCCCTGCCTTCCCATCCTGTGCTCTAACACCAAGTTTGAACATTGTTTGTGGATATTTCTCATTGCCGCAGATGCTCACCACCCCTGACCACCACCTTTGCTCACCCCATCCCTTGTCCTTCTTATCCAGTGTTCTTCTGGGCAGGACTCCTGATGGACAGGGGCATTTAGATACTTAATTCCAGTGTGGAGCAGGGATATATAGGCACTACTGCAGGTCTTGGTTGAAGGAAGCTATCTTTCCTTCCACTGGCTTGGCTATGAACACCTGTAGGAAAGACATCAGGGTTCAGTGTGGCACCGGTAGGTATTCAGAAACTATAAATATCTTGCACAACTAATATGCAGTGTGTGCAGGGGTAGTGAAAAATTTCTGCTCGTCAGGTAGGTCCCACCACAACACCTGGGAGATGGGCAAGACCATAGCTCAGGGGGTGTAGGGGTCCCTTTGCTCTCTCCATCTCTCCTGGGGATGTTTGCACACATTTTGTGTAGCCCACTCAGATCAGCTCCAGTAGGTAAACTGGATTCTGAATCAGAGAAGATGCCTTGTGTGGGAAGAAGAAAAGATCAAAGACTAATTGACTCAGTTCTTAGGAAATGAACCACAGCTCAAGTGAGAAACAAACTAGGAAAATAAGAGATCTCAGGCTGCATAATTCAGTTCTGGAGAGCTAGAATACAGTCTGCAGTGAGACCAACAGGTCTGGCAGCATTTCAATAACAGTGGTGAGAGAGGGTTAAAACAGAAACACTTTTCTACAAAACAGGTTACAAAACAGTCAAGGGAAGCTAGTAAAATATATATAACCTCTGCTAAATGCTCTCTCAAATGTGTTTTTTTTCAAATGTCAGAATATAAATGATGAGGAATATAAACCATTGCCCCAAAAAGTAACTTTGAGAACATGCTGGAAGGCACTGCAGATTAATTGCTCTTCAGCCCTTTCTCAAGAAGTTCTGAATACCAGCAGAAGTTAGGAGACCTGTAGTTTCTAAACAACTCCAAAAATCAATTTTTTCATGTTTCCCTCTTCTGTCCATTGCAAATTACAACAATAAAATTTCTGAGCTTCTGCAGAGCAAGTAGCTACTACACTTCTCTTTACTGAGAAAAATCAGTTTGTTTGGCTTTCTTTTTCCCCAAATTCCCTGAGCAGAGCTAGGTAAGGGAATCTCCATCAGTAAAATGCACAAGAAAGGGTTAAAACAGAGCAAGGGCTGAAATCTATTCCTCTTGAAGCATATCTAAGACTTCCAGTGACTTCCATGGGGCACAACAACACACCTGCTTTGGAGAGGATGAGTTTAATTTTACAATAGGATTAACACAGATGGTCCGAAGGAGACTCATTCAGCCCAAACTGCTTTGCACTTCCTGACAGCCTCTGTAGCCCTCATCTTTGATGTTGAAATGACTAAAAGAGGGTCAGAAAGCCAGCTGAGGTTTGGATCCCTCCTCACTGAGGAAATGAACCTTCATCTATAAAGGCAAAATAAGGGGCTGGAGTTGCCAAGTCTCTGAGGGCAGAGCCTTTGCTATCCATTTTGCAGGAGGTGTGTCAATGGATGTCCCCAGCTGGATGTATCTATTGAGGGGAAGGTGTCCTGTAAGTACCAAGCTGACATTTTGCATGAGCCCTCACAATCTCATGATCTTGTCAAGTCACAGGGCTTGGAGGAATTGATGCCACAAACAGCAACACCCAAATACCTCAACAGGCATCTGACATTTAAACAAGTTGGGTGTTTAGCTTTTCTGAAAATCAGGCAATGAGGCTGAAATTCATCTGCAGTGTAGACATCCATAACTGGGCAAGGTGATGGAGGCCACTGAGGGTAGGGAGCAACTCAGCAGCCTGAGATGGAAATTGTGAATACAGGTGATAAATCATGTCCCAAAAGTACCTATGGTCTCCCCTGTGACTATGAAAAGTGACTAGCTTGGTTCATAAGCTAGGTGAGATGAATCACAATTCTAGTTAGCTAGGAAGAAGAGAGTTATTTACATTGAAGTAAATTTCACTTTTGTCCTTAAACGAATCCATAATCTTGTCTTTTACTGTGGTTGAAGCAAAGTTCAAAAGTGATGTGTGGCCAAAGACAGGTTTATGATTATTTCCTTAGAATCACCTATTTTTTCTTTTTATGAGCTAGGTTAGCCTGGTTTAAGCAATATATTTGGCAGCTCCAGTTCTTTTGTCAGGAATGTAAAATACCATGAATCTTTGAGAAGTTGACTCTTATTAAAACCCTTTTGAAAAGTCAGTTTTACTGCTGTCCTTTCTGATCTTCCTCTCTAAGAGCAGGTGCTGACTACAGCAGCTTTCCTTTGGAAGTTCAAATCCACTGAAACGGAATTTTCTGGGAGCCATCCTGGGAGAAGGCACAATTTACAGTCAGACTGGCTCAGATACATAGACATTAACATTTCTTCCATCTTCTTATACTCTTGAGTTTGACTGGCTCCCATATCTCAGCTTATACCTCCTCTTTCCTCAGAAAGGTTTTCTGGTTGGTGTCCCCACATGACCTGTGGAGGGTTGAGTTGGCTCCGTGCCAAACCCAACTGCCGGCCACACGGATTCTCCCCCCCCTAAAGAGAAAAGGGAAAAAAGTACCAAAAAGACAATTATATGAAAGATTTATATATATATATTAACATATATTACAAC